>JADRCH010000351.1:2103-61122 GCA_019843965.1 Rhynchomys soricoides | reverse complement strand
GCCCCTCCTCCACCCTGCTCGAGCTGCATGCCTTTGATACCCTTAAGATCATCACCCCGTACGTACCCACCTCACACCCCAGGCCCACACCCAGGCACTTCGATCCACTTCCACCTTGCCGGCTAATTGCTATGCAACATTGCCCGCCTTGCAACCCCGTCTGAATCTTGGCTGTATCTATTCAGTTGAGCTGATAGGAAACAGAAGTCCAGCCTGTGCTAAGAGCAGAAGGCAGATGGGGGCAGAGCCTGCTGAGCACCCCGTCACCTGTATCGATACCACCCCACTCTCCCTCTGTCCCCAGGCATCATGGTGCAGGAATTTGTGTACCTAGGAGCAATTGACACGTACCTGCGCAAGCGTGGCCACCTGGTGCGGGCCAGCTGGAAACTGCAGGTGACCAAGCAGCTGGCCTATGCCCTTAACTACTTGGTGAGTGTGCCCGTGTCCATAGGGAGGCTTCCTCTACGGATGGAGAAATGAGAAGCAAACATTCCAGAATGAGGGAAGTGGATGTGAGCAGGCTCAGAGGGCTGAGAGCCACAAGGGAGGGCACTGTGAACCCATGGGTGTCTAAGGGAGCAGTGAGTGAGGAGGCCAGGCTGGGGGGGCAGGGTGTAGAGATGGAAATTAGTGAGGAGAGGGGGTGTCTTGGATGGTGGGATGAAGGGCTTTAACTGTCCCTAAGGCTGTGGGAAGGTAGAGAGGGGCATGGTGGTTTAGGGTGGGTATGGTCAGTGTAGGGGGAGCTTAGGGTTACAAGACATGTCTTCATGGCCTACAGGGGTTGCCAAAGCTTGTTCTGTCTGGGCAGCATCAGATAGGCTTTGAAGGATGCAGAAGAGTTTGCTTAATAGTATTCATCAAATGCTCACCCACACTTCCTTGTGCCTGTAACACTTAGGAGGACAAAGGCCTCCCTCATGGCAACGTCTCAGCAAGGAAGGTGCTCCTGGCTCGTGAGGGGGTTGATGGGAATCCACCTTTCATCAAGCTGAGTGATCCTGGTGTCAGCCCAACTGTGCTGAGCCTGGAAAGTGAGTACAGGCTAGCCTCACCTGACTGCACCCTGTGTCTTCTGTGTCTGCAGCCACACGTGGTCACACATGGCCTGCACTGGCAAAGGGGGCACTTTGTGCAGAAGGTGACCATGACCATTCTCATTCCCATGTCCTCCAGTGCTCACAGACAGGATACCCTGGGTGGCCCCCGAGTGTCTCCAGGAAGGCCAGACGCTGGGCTTGGAGGCTGACAAGTGGGGCTTTGGCGCCACCACGTGGGAGGTGTTCAGCGGGGGACCCTCGCACATCACCTCGATGGAGCCCGCCAAGGTCAGAGCCCGAGGGCCTTACGGGCCTGGTGTGGGGAGGGGGTGTCGTGTGTAGGGGGAGGGAAGTGTCATGAGGGTAGGGTTAAACTACGTGATGGGCATCTCAACACCGAACTGAACCCTCGCCCCTCAGAAGCTGAAATTCTATGAGGACCGTGGACAGCTGCCCGCCCTCAAATGGACAGAGATGGCAGGGCTCATCGCACAGTGCATGGCATACGATCCTGGCCGGCGCCCCTCCTTCCGAGCTATCCTCAGAGACCTCAACGGCCTCATTACATCAGGTGCGGGTTGGGGGGTGGAGAGGGTTCCGGAGCTGGGTCCAGGAATGTTGATGGTTTCAGCAGTCAGCATGAGCGAAGACAGCTGCTGCAACAAGCCTGTGGCTAAGACTCAATCTGCATTTGTTTTACAATGTAGCCCAAGCTAGTTTCTCAGACTGGATTTCTCATCTGAGGGTATCTGGGTCACAGGCTGGCGTCACTGCATGGCTCTGTCCCACGGGTCCCCTTTGTATCTGTAGCGGTTGGGGTCCCACAGAGTGTGCCTTTGCCCGGACAGTGATTGTTCCCACTCCCCACGAAGTACCCGTGGGCGTCTCATAACACACAGAGAGAGCAAGGTTCAGGTGGCGTTCACACACCAATTCAGTTTGGGGTTGAGGCAGAGAAAGATACTCCACTTACTCATGTGACCCCTGCCCTAGATTACGAGCTCCTCTCAGACTCCACACCTGGCAGCCCGAGTCCCCGAGATGAGCTGTGCGGTGGCGCCCAGCTCTATGCCTGTCAGGACCCCGCCATCTTCGAAGAGAGACACCTTAAGTACATCTCCCTGCTGGGCAAGGTTAGTGGGCGTGGCGTGTGGGGCGTGGAGTTAGGTGACTGGTCAGGCGGGGCGTGCGTAAGTCAGGCGGACACTACCCTCTCATCTTCCCACAGGGCAACTTTGGCAGCGTGGAGCTGTGCCGCTACGACCCTCTGGGGGACAATACCGGACCCCTAGTGGCAGTGAAGCAGCTACAGCACAGCGGACCAGACCAGCAGAGGGACTTCCAGCGGGAGATTCAGATCCTCAAGGCCCTGCACAGCGACTTCATCGTCAAGTACCGGGGGGTCAGCTATGGACCTGGTGAGCAGAGGCAGCAGCTCGGGAACGGGCTCGAGTCCCGCTTCTACCCTTTCCCGTCGGGCCTTGTTGAATAAGGCTGTTAACTCCCATGAGTCTCAGCTTCCATAGCTGGGGCTTGAACGAATCAATGCACCCGGTAGAAGGTTCTAGAGAGTTACTGTCGCTGTCCGCAGGTCGGCAGAGCCTGCGGCTGGTGATGGAGTACCTGCCCAGCGGCTGCCTGCGGGACTTCCTTCAGCGCCATCGCGCGCGCCTGCACACCGACCGCCTACTGCTTTTCGCCTGGCAGATCTGCAAGGTGCAAGCAGCACGGGAGATCTGGATGGGGATTCTGGGGTCCGGGATCCCGGTCCCACGTGCTATCACGGTCCTCTGCAGGGCATGGAGTACCTGGGCGCGCGCCGCTGCGTGCACCGTGACCTGGCTGCGCGCAACATCCTGGTGGAGAGCGAGGCGCATGTGAAGATCGCGGACTTCGGCCTCGCCAAGCTGCTGCCGCTCGGAAAGGACTACTACGTGGTCCGCGAGCCGGGCCAAAGCCCCATCTTTTGGTACAAGACCAAGATTCCAGACGCCACGCCCACTGAGCCCAAACTTCCACACTCTTCAGCCTCAAACTGGTCCAGATCCAGCTCCACCTCGCTAGCCCTACCCTTACAGACGCCTCGCCCACAGTAGAGTCAGGCCTGTAGCCACGCCCCACTAAGCCATGACCACAACTCTACAGATGTATCCCGCTCAACTGTGTAGTCAGGACAACTCCATCCACTCCACGGAGTGATGCTCGACCCGGTTTAGCCACGCCCCTCATTGTTCTGGCTCCGTCCTTGACCACAGTCAACACCGGTCTCTTCTAGCTCCGCCCCTCTCAGCACCACCCACTTCTGTCCATCTTAATCCGCTCTCCCGTCGCCTGCTCCTCCCCTTATGAAATTTATGCCTATCTGCATATTCCCAGCTGCCCATCATCCAATGCTGACCCACCCAAAGCCCCGTCCTTACCACTTAGAGCCCCTCTCTCAGCCTGACCACACCTCGCATTGAGGGCGCCCTCCCCAGGCCACTGTTTCACACCCTGCCCTCGATCCTCACCGACCACACCCTCCTCTGACCACGCCTCTACCCCGCTCTCAGGTACGCCCCGGAGTCCCTATCTGACAACGTCTTCTCCCGCCAATCTGACGTGTGGAGCTTCGGAGTGGTGCTGTACGAGCTCTTCACCTACTGCGACAAGAGCTGCAGCCCATCCGCTGTGCGTCACCTGCCCCATCCCTCCCTCGGTGCCCTCTCCTGACCTCCAGACCTCTTCCTGACATCCAGCCTTCTCTCCTGACCCCAGCCCGCCCTTCTCACCTCCAGATCCCCTCTTGACCCCAGCCCTCCCTCCTGACTCCAGCCCTCTCCTGACCTTAGCCCTCCCTCCTGACCCCTAGCCCTTCCTCCTGACTCTTCAGCCCTTCCTCATGACGTCAGCCCCCTTCCTGACCCTAACAGTCCTGTCCTAATTTGCTCCTCTCCCGCAGGAGTTCCTGCGCATGATGGGGCCTGAGTGTGAAGGACCCCCGCTCTGCCGCCTGCTGGAGCTGCTGGCAGAGGGCCGACGCCTCCCACCACCTCCCACCTGCCCCACCGAGGTGAGGGAGGCGGACTCAATCACTTCTTGATTGACAGCAGCAGTCCTGACTGGGAGTGCTTTACAGGATGAGGGAGGCTCAGCTTCAAGGGCTTCAGAGATGTGGTTTTCACTTTTGTTGAGGCAAGGTCTTGCTGTGTAGCCTCGTCTGGCCTGGAACTCGGCATTCTTCTGCCTAGGTCTCTCCTGGACTGAGAAGACAAATGCACGTGCCACCACAACCGCTCCCAACTCCATATTTCAATTTTTCTTTTATTATTTACTTTTTAATTTTTTACAGTGCTGAGAATTGAAGCCAGGGTGTATGCTAGGCAAGCACACACCTTATGTTACGATAATTCTAGGGGGTGTCGCAGGCCGCTCCCAGGCGTGAATGGCGCCTATTGGAGAAGCCAGAGAGGACATTCCCAGTAGGAGACATGGCTGTGGGCTGGGGTGGAATCAGAGAAGCAGATGTGCGGTGATGTGGGGGATGTGTGTCTGTCACCCTAGCCATCTGCAGGCCAGGGCAAGAGGGTTGCCACAGACAAACTTAGTTTCTTCAGAGATCCATAAGGAGCCACGGAGAGCTGTGGAGCAGAGTGGAGTGACTTCCAATGTGTGTCATGGCTGTGTGGAAGCCATGCCTCTCGGCTCAGCCACCGCCTGCCTTGCTTCCCACCATCAGGTTCAGGAGCTCATGCAGCTGTGCTGGGCGCCCAGCCCGCAGGACCGGCCAGCCTTCGGCACCCTGAGTCCCCAGCTGGACACGCTATGGCGTGGAAGCCCTGGATAGTAGCCAGGGGTGAGCGTGATCCTTGAATCTGGCTATGCGACCTCAGGCAGGAAGCTGTCCCTCTCTGGGCCCCAACACCCCCTTATCCCCTCAGGCCACCCCTTCCCATCATTCTTTCCTCCCAGAATGGGGATATTAAATATGTGACCCCAGGCTCTGCGTGGTTTTGTCGTCACCTCTGGAAATGCTTTAGTGGCACGTTCGCCTTCTGCAGAACTCACAACCCCAGGTCCCAAAAGCACCTTAGACTTGGCCAGAAACCCACCCAGACCCCCAAACCCTCTCTTGACCCCAGGTCTGTGCCCAGTCCCTTGTTCCCCTCTGCATGGCTTCTAGGGGCTGGGAAAGCCTCAGCATGGCCTCCTGACAGATTGGGTTCTGGGAGTGTTTGTTGGATAAATAAATGAATTCAATAGAAAAGATGGTTTGTGACTGGAGTTGGGGGTGTAGTAGCGCTGGCTTATGGGGTGTTGTATAGGCTTGGGGGGCAAGTGTGGGACTGTGGAGAGGCACAGCTGGGAGAGTAGAGGTCTTGGCCAGACCCCAAGGACACCCCCTCCCCTCCTGCCAGCTGTGGTCCTTGGCTCACCAGGGGAGCTGGTTCCGGGCAGAGGCGGTGCAGGGGGCAGAGGCCAAGGCTGGAGCTAGTCTGAGCCAGCCCTGTGCACCCCAAGACAGTGTCTGCAGTCACTCAGAACAGTCTGGAGGTAGAGGAAGAGGAAAGGAATCATTTAGACTTATCCTCCCGTCTTCCAGCCTCAGTTTCCCTCTTTGACAAAACCAAGTCATAAATACCTCCTTCCGTCTCCTTCACAACTCAAACTGCCTCCAACTCACAGCAGTTCTCCTGCCTCAACTTTTCCAGTGCTAGCAAGATTTGTGGGGAGGGGAGCTTGACTTGTTTTAAATGTGTGTGTGTGGGGGCTCCTGGCACAGTGCTGCACCTAGGAGAGGGACTTCAGGGTCCCAAGTTGGACACACAGCCCCTGACCGTGACCCGAGCATTGACCTCTGTGCTGCTCTCCATGTTCTCGTCAAGGCCCGTGGGCGGCGCGAGGCGGCTATAAGGAGCATCCCCGCGCGCTGCCTCCTGCCACCATGCGTTCGTCGCTGCTACTGCTGCTCCTGGCTCTGGGGTCCGCGCTGCGCTCCCCGCAGCCCCCCGAGGCGCGCGTCAAGCTCTGCGGCCACTACCTGGTGCGCGCGCTGGTGCAGGTGTGCGGCGGCCCGCGCTGGTCGCCCGAGGCCACGCAGGCTGTGGAGACCCGGGACCGTGAGTAGGGACAATCGGGGCAGATGGACACGCGTGGATAACCGAGGGGGAGACGCTGGCATGGTGGCGCCTCCTCCTGATAACAAAGACTGGAGTCCTTATGGATTTTTAGATTTAAATTTTTCCCTCTTTTTGGATTTTTGGGACGGGGTCTCATGTGGCCCAGGCTGGACTCAAACTCACAATGTAGCCAAGGATAACACGGAGCTTCTTGCCTTACCTAGGCTTGAGTACTTAGCTGACTGGCATAAGCCACCACTCGGCTTATTGTTTATTAAAGACAGACTCTCACTAGGAAACCTAAAGTGATTACAAAGTCACAGGAATCCTCCTGCAGTTCTGGGGTCACTGGGATACGGCCCTCTCCGGGGATTCTGGGAGGGGACTCTACCTCCAGGCCCAGAGGACAGAAGAGGACAGAGGTCCCTGTGTCCCTGTGGTAACTGTAGGAATGTATGGCCCTTTCCTGAAGCAGGGGGTGACGTCCGGGGGGTCACAGGGTGAACCCAGGACTTTGTGCAGTTCTAGGGACCTCACCCTTCCATGGCCACAAACTGGGGTGCACAGGAGGCACATGGGCACACACATTTGGGAGGTGTGTGGGCACCAGCTCAGAGTTATGTAGTATTCAGCAGTAGCTCTATATGTGCTCCCTTGTCTCTGGGCATGTAATAAACATGGCCGGTGTGTGGGAGGGACTTAAGCTGACTTCTGTTCACCCACAGGAGAGCTGCTGCAGTGGTTGGAGCAACGACATCTCCTGCACGCGCTTGTGGCCGACGAGGACCCCGCACTAGACCCACAGCTTCCTCGCCAGGCTTCTCAGCGCCAGCGCCGCAGCGCGGCCACTAACGCTGTGCACCGCTGCTGTCTCACTGGCTGCACCCAGCAAGACCTGCTGGGTCTGTGTCCCCACTGAAGGGGCTGAGGGCTCAGGCAGTGCTTCTTCAGTTGCTCCCCACCTACAGGCCGTGTCAACGCAAAACCCGGGTTTGCCTTGGAGGATCCCTAGTTTATTCATAGACCGCAGAAACCGAGGGCCACAGGTCCTGTCTCCAAGGAGCCCCATCATGACCTGTGCCCACCTTCTCCCTGCGTTCCCAACAGTCTAAATAAAAAAGCAACTTCATACATTCCCCCCCTGGGAAAAGCAACACGGAGGGGGGCAGCAGGCGGTGACTCTACTGTGGTCACACATAGACCTGAGGCACCACCAGGACGCACTGGGGAAACCAAAAAGTGTCAGGAGCCCTTTGCAAGGCTGTGAGGTACACAGTAGGTGCACAATAGACAGTATGAGGCTGGGCTGGGACCTGGCGCTCCTGAAGCACCAAACACACCAGGTATGTTGCAAAATGTTATCCCGGGCTGGGGAGGTAGAATGCAAGGGGATCAGTAGTTCAAGAGCATCCTTTGCCCTATGGGTCAGCCTTGGCTATCAAGGCCAGCCTGGACAAATGAGACTCTGTGTCTAAAGGAAAAACCAAAATAACTACAAGGTGGTAGTCAGTGTAAGATCAGAACTGGGGTCATGAGCAGCCAGGTGGGGGAGACTGGATTGGTCTGGAAGGTTCCATGTTCTACAGGCTGAGGTTTCAGGAGCTGTGAAGGGTGTGTGAGCTGGGCTGGAAGAGCATTGCAGTGTACACCATTGCCTCGGTTCACTGCACTGTGTTCACCATGCCTCTTGAGAAAGAACCTCAAAAATGAATGGGGGAGTGTAGTGAGAATTCAGGTTTCTTTAAAAAACAGAAATATTAAAGGAAAATGTTTTCATTTGACCCCAGGTGTGGGCAATGGGGCTGCTTCGGACTGTCCACAGCAGCTGACTGTGATTTGCCTTGTGCTTTAGCAGAGGCGTGGATTTGCAGCTGCAGATAGTTTCTGCAATTGTGTGATGTTCGGAATTATGGGGACTCCTCAGAGGGTATTTAAATGCTAGGACCCAGAGGGCGGGTTGTTCTTGGTGGTTGAGGTTTGATAAGTAGTCATCCTTGAGGAAGAAACAATGACAGGAAGAAATTAGATATTCTGACACTGAAGACCAAAACTTGCTCCAAGGAATCAGCAGGAGATAGTCTAAGAATAACATTGCCCCCTTTCCAAGCCTTGAGACTTTATTCAGGGATCTCCTTTCCTTCCTCTCTAACCTTTTTTTTCTCTCCTATCTGGTGTTAGGGGGGTTACAATGTTGGAAGAAAAAGAACCCACAAAGTAGCTACAGAGGCGGGAGCAAGGGGGGACTGGAGCCACATACAGCCATGCTGTAGATGTGAACATGTTACAATGACGTTTGATTTTTTTTTTTTTTTTTGAGTTAATACTGAAGGTCAAAGAGAGGCGGGGGTAGAGCAGCCAGGTGTTAAAATGTGAGTAGTGCTGAAAACTAAACAGGCACTGGCAAGAGGGCTCAGTGAATGGAGGTGCTTGCTGCCAAGCCTGAAGATTTGAGTTCAAGCCCCAGGACCCACACAGAGGAAGGCAGGACCCGGCTCTCTTCCTAAATAGAGAAAATTAAAAGGTGGCAGAGCTCCGAGTTTTATCATAGCACCCCCCACACACACTGTCAACCGCCGCCCTCAGCCTTCTATGGACTTTATTTCCTGCCATCCCCATCTGTGGGACATTAGTGGGGGTCAAGTCAAGATCTCAGTTTGAAATCCACCTTGTTCTTCTGCCCCAATTCCTTGGGGGCCTGAGAGAGGCCAAGGCCCTGTCTGAGGCTGGAGTCTGACATCCATGGGCACTTCTGCCCACAGCACTTCTTGCTTAGCAGCCACTCAGAGCCACTCACATTTGATTCTGAGTGCCTGCTGGGAGCAGTACCAGGAGGTTTCCAAGCATACTTAGGAGTTTGCCCTATTAACTTCTCAAACTCACCCTGCTGCTCCTTACTTTGAACCTCTCAGCCCTTTGTACATCGGTGAGGACAGGAGCCAGGGGATGTCAACTCCCCCAAACCTGTCAGTAGGCGGGACCCTGTCTGCCGCAGGCCAGCTGGGGCAGGCTCAGCGCGTCCCACATCAGCAGCATTTCGAAGGGCAGGAAGCGGTGCACCAGGAGCAGGTCGCGGTAGAAGCAGGGGTCGAAGGATGACACACTTGGGCTAGGGGGGAACACCCCCGCCGTGCGCACTCCGCTGTGCGCCCTGGGCGCCAGCCCCTGCTGCTGCAGACACATGCCCAGGAACACGTCGTCAATGGGGAAAATGGGGAGGACGCGCGCGGCGCGACGTAGCGCGGCCATGGTAAAGCGCGACAGCAGGAAGCCGCCGCCGCCACAGTAGGGCGGGTAGCTGCCCTCTGCCATCACCATCGCGGGGATGAAGTACTTGCTCCAGGGCACCCGGATGGGACCCACGTTCTGGATCAGATGCCCTACGAAGAGGTGTTGGTCCGGGTCGCGGCCCTGCAGGTAGGTGACCATGTTGTCCGTGTGTGCGAACACGTCGTCGTCCCCATTGAGCACGAAGCTGGTGTTGTTACAGCGGGTTTGCTGCCACTCCAGGAAAAGGACCTACGGGTGGAATGGGTGGGGGCAGGAGGGGGTTTGTGGGCTGGCAACGCAGCAGAAGTCTTCCCTGTTGTAATCCCTCCCCCTCCCGATTTCTCTGCGTGGGTCTCGTACGCATACTTCAAAACCCCACTTCCCGTGTTCTCCCCCACGTCTCGCCCACCTGCTTAAGCGTCAGGTTAAAGAAGGAGTCGTGGAAATCCCACTGGAGAATGTCGCCGTATGTCTGCGCCTCCAGCTCCAGCAGCCGATTGAATTTGCGGGCCTGCTGTGAGTTGTGGTCTGAGCCCACGAGGAAGAGGCGGCGCAGCAGCGCCCCACGCACCTGTCTCTCGCGCGCCCACGTCGTGCGCAGCACCTGGCGGCGCCCATAGTTTGCAGGTGAGGACTTGATGGCGAGCAGCAGGAACACGGGCCGCGAGCACTTGGTCGCCCGCGGCTCCTGCAGCACCGCGAAGTCGCGGCAGTGGCGGTAGAGCAGGAAGTCGCGCACGTGCGAGGGCTGCCTCGCAAAGTCGGGGTGCGCGGACACCGACAGATTGGCCAGACACGGGGCGGGATGCGCGCGGGGGGGATCCGGGGCCCATGCGGGGTCATTCTCAGGCATTGTGGGACTCTCGGGGGCGGGGCAGCTGGACGGCGACTCCCAGGTCAGGAGCAGCAGCAAGGTGGCCAAGGCCAGGAGGAGAAGGATCAAGTCTTGGCGCAGCACCCGCAGCCGCATGGCGTGGGGAGCGGGACCTAGAGCAAGATCTGTGAGTTCCCGCTGTCCCGGCCTCCTCTCGCCCACCCCCTCATTGACTGTTGCTGAACTTGAACCCACCCCTGGTCCCCACGCTCTTCGACCCCAGTGAAGTTTTCTTCAGTAAATGCCTCAAACTCAGGGGAGATCCTCCTGCCTCTGTCCCCGAGTGCTGGGGCTAAAGGTGTGAGCACCTGTGTCCTATCAGGAAACTTTCATTTCGGATGATCCGGTTTCATTGACGCCCTACCCCCATCCCCAGCCCTGCACTGACCCTTCAGGTCCCTTTGTGGCCTCTCCTAGCATGAGTTGGGCACGAGGCAGAGACAGAAAGAACTTGATGTTTGTGATAAACTCTTACAAATCTGCCAGCCCCAGCTCTAATGATCTTGATTTTAGGAAGCCCAGGCTGGCCTCAAACTTGCTCAGTAGCTGAGGGTGGACCTGATCTGTGCATCCTCCTGTACCCACATCCTGAATGCTGGGATGAGAGCTTTTACCAGGCCTGGCTCTCTTGCCAGATGTCAGGGTTCAGCCCTCACTGGCACTGCAACCCCCTCCCCAGGCTTGCAGCCTGCTGTGTATAACCTGTGCTGTCTGTGGCATCTTCTAATCCTGAAGGGTGTTGCTGCAGCATACAAGCGCTAGATCAGACTTTTAGCAGAACTTACTCCTTCATCAAACAGTATTGCCACTCAGAAATATACCTTTACCCCTGGAACCTAGAGTTGGCCCCCCATCCTGGCTATGTGCCCTACATGCACTGACAATGTCTGCAGGGATACAGGAAAACCATGCCACCCCCAAGTCACAGCACACAAAGCATTTCCAGCAACAAGTGTTTGTTGAAAGATCTTACCCCGTACCTCAGTCTGTCTTGGGGTATCCGCTGTCCTAGGTCTCCTGAATGGTACCTAGAACAGTGTGGGCCATTAACAAGTGTCCCTGAGATTGTAGGCGGCAAGCAAATGGGTTCTGCTGTGTGACCCTGACACAGTGGCTTGACCTCTCTGAACCATGTAAAAGTACCACAGAGATCTTCTGCCATAGGACCTTAACACACACTGTTACTGATTTGTAAAAATCCTTCTCTGTAGCTGTCTTTCTGCTACTGTGTGTGTGTGTGTGGGGGGGGATTGTTCCACCTTTCTCCCCCCTTTCGGCCCCCTAATACTAGCCAGGAGAGAAGAAAAGACAGAGGGGAAAGGGGTGCTGTTAGTAGACTACTTTCTGCTGTTTAAGGGCGACAAGTTCCTTGGGCAAGTTTGATGTTCACCGTGAGGGTGAACATCTCATTTCTTCTTTGCTACTTTGTGACTACTTAACAAACCATGACTGACAGCAACCACCCATCCCTCACCTCTCCAGCATGCCTAAGCATTTATATACTGTGGAGGGTTGAATATGCTTGGCCCAGGGAATGGCATTGTTAGGAGGTGTGGCCTTGTGGGAGGAAGTGCGCCACTGTGGGGGCGGGCTTTGAGACCCTCCCTCTAACCGTGTGGATGCCGGGCTTTTCCTTTCTGCCTTTGGATCCACCCCTGCCTGGGCTCTCCCGCCTTGATAACTGACTGAACCTCTGAAACTGTAAGCCAGCCCCAATTAAATGTCGTTTATAAGAGTTGCCTGGTCATGGTGTCTCTTCACAACAATGAAAACCCTAAGACATATACCCTCCCGTGCTGGAGCAAGAAGAAAAAGTGTCTGAAGACAGCTACCGTGTACTTACATATAATAAATAATCTTAAAAAATAAAGACATACACCCTCTGAAAAGTCCCCACAATTCCAAAAGTCACACAATTGCAAAATCATCTGCAACAGGCAGAGCATGAGGCAAAACATAATCAGTTGCTGTGGACAGTCTGAAGTAGCACCATATCCCACAGCTGGGATTAAAAGGAAAACCATACACATATATTGGTTTTTCGAGAGAAAAACATATTCTTATAATATTTCCTTGTGTTTTAAAAAAACCAAAATTCCAAAAGTCTCACTACATTTCATATAGGAAACAATTCACACGTTGCACTATCTGCCCAGGCTGTGGACAGATTCTATAAACAGCAGTCAGACCCCTTGCCATGGAAATAAAGACATTCATTAATTATTTATTCATTCACTTGATGGATACACATCGGACTCTCAGGTTTTTCTGAAGTTTGAGCAGTTTTAGCTGATTTATTTTGTGTGCCTGGCCCTTTAAAGAGCCCTATGACCTTCAATGTTGGCTGCCTCTTGGAATTCTGGGAACAGGAGAGTTTTTTTTTAAAAAAATAAATAAATAAATAAATAAATAAAAATAAATAAAAAGGAGGGGGCAGAGGGAGGCCAGCGGAGGTAGAGGGGAGAGGAGGGTCAGAGAAGGGCAGCTGCCCTGAGAAGAAACACTGAGAGACGGAGACGGCTGAGAGGGCAACGGGCTAGCAGTCGGAGAAGACATTTGGTGGCAGTTGTGTCAGGAGAAGCTGAGCTGAGCCACAGAAAACATTGCGAGGAGGAGAACCTAGGGAGAACCCACCAAAGGTAGCTGGAAAAAACGAGAGCAAAAGAGAGAAGAAAGAAAAGCTACAGGCAGGGAAGAGACTTCCCCTACCCAGGCTTGACCTGACACCTAGGTTAGACCTCTCCTTTGCCTAAGCAAGACCACCTAAGGCCTAGGCTAGATACACACACACACACACACACACACACACACACACACACACACGGGGGGGGGTTGTAGTGAGGTTTGGTTTCTTTAAAAAAACCCAGTTATGTTATGAAAACAGGTTTTTCTTAAATCCTGGGCATGGGATATGGGGCTGCTTCAGATTGTGCATGGCAGCTTGTGTATGTTCCAGCAGGGGTTGATTCTGCCAGCCGCAGATTAATTCTGAGGATCCGGGAGAAGGTATAAATGTCAGAGACCAGAGAGGGACAAGAGAGCTTGGAAGAGAGGTGGGGGTGAGGAGGAGCAGGAAAAGGAGGAGGAGGGGGGAGGAGGGGGTGGAGGGGGTGGAGAGGGAGGAGGGTGCTGCGCTTGCCTGCTATTGTAATTTGAGAAGAGGTTTGACAAGAAGATGGAGATACCCTGACAAAAAGAACTGGACTTGCACCTATTCATCAGGAAGTAGTCTAAAGAGAACAACGCCTGTTTTCCTGTAACCTTTCTTCCCTATCTGGAGTTGGTGTGTTGGACGGAATCAGAGATGGAAGAATGGTATACGAAAACCCAATGAAATAGATTTTAAAAATTACACATAAGGGCTTCAGGGGGAGGAGGTGGCTGTCCTGGCTGGGGACCTTGAAGAATGTGTGTGAGGAGATGAGAAAGCTCTGGGCCTTTGGCTAGGGACACTGGGGATGGGGTCTGCGTGGGTGGGTGGGGTATCACTGGGAGTGAATGCTGCTGGCCTGGACGCCCCTACCACCAGCAGGGCACTGTGGGGCATGGTATCAAGGAGCACAAGGTTACAGATGTGGGGATTCAGGGCAATCCTGCTCTGTCCCTGACTGTCAAACCAGTTCTGCCCAGGGCTGTTTGTACCAGGAAGCAATTTGAGCTGCTTTCTCCCAACTCCGGGAAGTTGAAATAAGAGAGGAAGCAGGTCTTTTCTTGTGCTTGCTTCAGGCCTCACAGTACAGTGATGGCTGCCACCTGCTCTGGAAATGGGCATTACACCAAGGAGACATCATGTCACCAGTGTCTGCAGAAGAGGCAGGACTGAAGAGGGCAGAGGGAATCCTGTAGTGAGGGACTGACTGGGAGCATGGCTCAGGGGTGGGGCTCCTACCTAGCTGTGCTAGGCACTTGGCTTTCTGTCCCTCCCCCATCGAATTGGTAGGGTATGCCTTTTGTCCCAGCAGGCAGAAGCAGGAGGATCTCTGAGTGTGGCCAGCCTGGCCTATAGAGCGAATTCCAGGACAGCCAGGGCTACACAGAGAAACCTTGTAAAGCATAAAAAGCCACAGGTGTGCACCTAGAGACCCAATGACTAATTCCGGAATATGTGAATTGTCCCTAAGCCCCAGCAACTCGCAGCTGCTGTGCCATCTTGTCCAAGAAATAGAAGCAAAAAAATAAACAGTTTGAGAACTGGGCACAGAATCTTCTTCCTGGACGCTGAGTTCGCAAAGTGCTGTGGACCATGTCACAGACAATATTGCTCTGAAGAACACGACAGTTCCCAGACACTGGCTACACAATTACTGACTGGTTAATATTGCTGAATTCAGTCATTAATTACAAACTAACCAAATGTTAACGAGTCACAGAACATAAAGAAAATGTTGATTATTAGTGAGATGTTGCATATTAATTATTCACTGCATATTAATTAACCATTGAATACTAAGGACACATTGGATATTAAAGAGGCACTACCTAATAAAAGTATCAAAGTTGAAATTGATGCCCCACCAGTTGACACGCACAGGTCAATGGCCAGTGACCTGATTATTGGCTCAGAGTTTGTGCTTCATAGCAATGCTGTGACTATTAATGAGCTCCACTGGAATATTAAAGACTTTATCTAAATATTAATGATATTCATCTTAATATTAATGACCCACAAGAATGCTCATTACTACTTGTGGTTCAAACACTGCCTCTTAATGATGAGCTGGGCTATTACTTCATGACTATTCATGAACCCCTGGCTCCCCCTGTCCTGGGTGGAATCGGCCTTGTGCCTTAGCCGTGACCTGGCAGCAGCCTTCAGAAGGCTACTGAGGCAGGGGAATGAAACATGCTCAAAGAGGCATCAGGGTAGATACTGACACGCTCAGATGTCCTGGATCGTTCTCTCAGAGTGAGGGATGCAAAGGATGCTAGGACCTTCTGGAATTGTCCCATCTGTGCGTCCCGGCAGAGCATGGGGTCCCCAGCTCGCAGTTTGTCCCCATGACCTTGAGCCCGGGGTCACCCAGAGCCAGTCTGGGAAGGCAAGCTGATCACCTGACCTCATGGCAGCTCCGATCAGGCTTGTACAAACTCCTTAACGCTGGGCAAGCTCATTTTTATGGGGAGCCGGGATTTTTATGAACAAAAGGAGAGTCCCAATAAAGATAAAGCTATGGGGGCCTCGGCCCAGATCCTCACAGCGACCAAGTCGCTCCCCGCCGGCCTTCACACCCCGGTTCCCGGAGGCCTTCCAGCATCCGGTGCCAGCCCCTTCTCCGCCCCCCGCCCCAGGAACCGGGAAGGAAGAAGCCAGGATTCGTGACTGTCAGCCCAGCCCGGCCAACTTCCCAGACAAGGAAACTGAGGCTGGGATGGTGCTGGCCGTATTCTTTCCCTTTCAGTCGGCAGAGCAGCCTCATAGGCCTGGTGTCTAGGGTCACCCTAGATCCTCACCCTCTAAGCGGGCTCCATTACCTTGTCCCTCTTCCGGTGAGGTTTACACCAGGATTACAATAACCTCTTTAATTTTTACAATCAAAGATAAATGTCACAGACACAAGATCCCTATAATCAAGAGTAAAGTAAACACGGCGGCCCCAGCCCCACCCCTGCTGGACTGTTAGCACCTCTTTAGGAAACCCAAGGCAGGGGGGTCAGCTCAGCCCAGGGACTTGGACCAGGCGCCCACGCCCACGTCTCCCTACACTAGGGAGGAAGGGAGCAAAGGCCCGCGGGGCTGTGGACTTCAGAGGGGGCAACAGAGAAGTCTCTTAGGGGCCCCCACAGGATCTTTGAAACCTCAGCTGTTGAGGGGAAGCGCCACGCCCAGGGGAGGGGATCCGGCCTGGGCCAGCTGCTCAACCATTGACCATATGGGCACGAACAAGTGTCCCCGAAGCGGCCGCACCTTCCCTTCCTTATTCCACAGGATGTGACAGGCCAGGATGAGGAAGTGGAACTGGGGACCCGAGACCAAGCACTCAGGAGGAAGGTAGAATGTTCAAAGCCAGTCTCAGAAAAAGGAGAAAAAGAAAATGGATAAATTTCCCCAAAGCGTCAGAACCTTGGTTAGCAACACAGACACTATCAATTTAACTATGCTGATAGATGACTACTTGCTGAGCTGCCACCACGCCTCTTAGTTTACCTTCACCGCAGCCTAACTCTCATATAGGGAAACTGAGGCTCGGAGAGCGAATGCTTCTCATTGGAGTTTCCCCGGTGTCAGCATGAAGACAAAAATAAGATTCCCGGTTGTCTGAAAACATGGTGATTTTACAAACTCAAACAGGGGAAACCGAGTCAGAGTCGAGGCCGCCAGGCTGTGCAGACACGAACTGGGAAGAAGCGCGAGCTCCTGATCCTGGAATGTAGAGGGGCTAGTTCGCGGCGTCTGAGAGACCCGGAGCCCCAGGAGTACCGCCCGGGCTTCGGAGAATCTTCGGCGCGGTGCGGCTAGAAAGCTCCCCAGACCCCAACCTTCCTTGCCCCACGCCCATCCGAGACCCTGGCACTCACCGCGAGCGCCGGCTTCAGACAGCCCCGGAGGACACGCGGTTTATCTGGCGACCGCCTCGCCCTGGCTCTTGGCTACTCGTCTCCCTCTGCCTCTTTCCTGTTCCCCCTTCCTCGCTCCTTCCTCCAGCAAGACGAGCTTCCTAGTGGCCAAGGAGAAAGTCCCCCCTCCCTCAGCCCCCGCACCCCCTCTCTGGCTACTGGACCTCGCCCCTCCCCGTCCTGTTCTTCACTGTGGTCTTGTCCTTCCCCACCTGTCTGCTTACCTGGACTGGGGCCCCTCCCCTCCCTCTAGGCCCCTCCCTCCCTCCAGATTTCCCAACTCCACCCCCCCTCCCCTCTTTCTTGCCCATGCTCATTCACTGTGACCCTACCCGTCCTTCCAGTGGACCTCTCTATTCCCAACCTGACCTTCTCCTCTTCCGGTCCTACTCCTCCCCTGGCGGAGTCTAGCTTCCTCCAACCCCTCCCTCATTTAGGGCCTCCAACTCCCTCTCCCACCTCACTGTGAGGGAGCAGGAGCTCCCCAGAGCTGAGTTCCCTATGGCAGCGCCCCTCCCACAGCCCAGCCCAGGCTGCAACCTCTGTCCTCCCTCCCCGGGTCAGCCCCTGTTGTAGCCTCCTGACCCCTCCCCTCCAGCTCAGCCCAGGCTGCAGCCACCCCCACTCCCTCCCTCTCCCTGCTGGGAGGAGAGTGAGCCCAGAACCTTAAAACCTGTCGGTAGGCCCTCCAACTCCTAAACACCCTTGGGAGTGTCCCCACCCATCCCCGTCCTCAGAAGTTACCCCCAAAACCTGGTGGTCCTAACTCTGAGTTCCAGGCCCTAGTAGCCTGCTGGAGAGGGAAGTAAGTCTCTAAACTGGAAACTGAGTCCTCCTGACACTGGCTCCCTGGACCAGTACACAGTGGGCAGAGCTCCAGGATCAAATACGGAACTGATTGTCCCTTGATGTGTAGTCCTTCCCTGAGTGCACCCAGAGGTCACAGCAGTCCTGTTCACATGTACATTGAGTGACAGCAGCCATTACAAATGCCCCACCCGGGTGTGATGGGCTCACAAGAAAGTCACACTGCAGAAAAACCCATAGACAAGGAGCAGGTCAGGGACCGGAGGGATGATCTTGTGGGGACAACAATGTTCAACAAGGTAAGGCTGCCTGGGGGCCATATCAACTGCCACTTGCTTCAGCTGCCAACAACAGAAAACACTTCCGCTGACTCCTGCTCAGAATGCGGGTGACTCAGCCTGGACCAGCCTATCAAATGTTTACTCACTGCATAGTTGAGGTTTTGGGGTTACTGCAGTGGAGACGACAATGGCATTATAAACAGGTAAGGACACCCCACCCAGGGCCCTGTCCCAGCCTGGTGAGAGTGTTGGACCCAAAGGTTGCAACTACGGGTAGTTCCCCCTCACAAAGACATGGAGATTGAGAGCGATGCAATCAGAAAGAGGTTTATTATTTCCAATGCATTGGGGTCGTCCTGCACGTGAGGCAGAGGCGAC
Source organism: Rhynchomys soricoides (assembly GCA_019843965.1). Lineage (NCBI taxonomy): Eukaryota > Metazoa > Chordata > Mammalia > Rodentia > Muridae > Rhynchomys > Rhynchomys soricoides. The sequence continues at coordinate 42,818 of JADRCH010000351.1, read as the reverse complement.
CCCGAATTCTCAAAGCTCACACCTTTTATACCTTCTTGAGGCAGATTCTGGTCCCAGTCTGAGTTGGACAGTTGGCCTTATCTCTAGGGAGGGGAGGGGAGAAATGCCCTTCCTGCAGGGAATCTCTGCTAGCTAGGTGGCCTTATATCCAGAGAGAGGAGGGGAGGAATGCCCTTCCCACAGGGAATCTCTGCTATCTAGGTGGCCTTATATCCAGAGAGAGGAGGGGAGGAATGCCCTTCCCACAGGGAATCTCTGCTGGCCAGTTGGCCTTATCTCTAGAGAGGGGAGGAGGGGAGGAAAAGCATTTCTTTCATTCTCCCCCTTTTCTTGGTAATATTTCAATCATGAAAGTACAACTCATTTTGATCTCACCCTAGTTACTGTTAGGTACTGTTGCCGTAGCATCATAATCTGCACTGTGTTCATGCGCTCCCTAATGAAAGCCAGGAAGCAATTTAGGATGCAAGGTCCAAAGGTTAAAAGTGGTACTAAGATTATTAGGGGTCCTTTCCAGTGGGGTTCGAGCGTCTGGGCATGATGTCGCCGCACGTAGACCAGGTCTCCAACCTGGAACTGGTGGAACGTCTTGGGGGTTCCTGGCTTGTAGGCAGCTGCCAGCTGCGTCCACACCTCTCGTTGTACCACCTGCAGGCCTTTTACCCTAGCATACAGATCATTATTACTATGACAAGTGGATTCTATGAAGTCCCCTAAGAGGGTCAGGGGTGCTGGGGTCCCATACAGGATTTCAAAGGGGGGTGGGCTGAAGCGGGATGGGGTATTTCTAACTCTAAACAGGGCAAGGGGAAGGAGCACCGCCCAGTCAGTGCCAGTCTCCGTGGTCAATTTAGTGAAGGTCTCTTTTAGAGTTCTATTCATCCTCTCTACCTGCCCTGAGCTCTGAGGTCTGTATACACAATGAAGTTTCCAATCGACCTCTAGATATCTGGCCACTCCCTGACTTACCTGGGCAACAAAGGCTGGGCCATTGTCAGATCCGATTACCTTGGCTATGCCAAATCGGGGAAAGATTTCTTCCAGTATCGTCTTGACAACCACTGCAGCAGTTTCCTTTTTTGTAGGAAAAGCTTCTACCCATCCTGAAAAGGTGTCTATGAAAACTTATAGGTATTTGTAGCCATACTTGTCAGGCCTTACCTCAGTGAAGTCCACTTCCCAGTTTACTCCTGGTCTGTCCCCTCGGTATCTCTTACCAGGATCAGTCCTATTTCGGCAGGCATTCACCTTTTGGCAAGGCTCACAGCTGTGGACTATTTGTTCCACTAGGTGTTTCAGTCCTGCTATCTGTATAGATGTTAATTTTTTTGTCCCTTCCTAGTTCAAGGGCCTTGGTGGAAGCAATAAGCTCGGCCTTTTGTGCCGAGGTTCCTTCTGGTAGGGCCTGTGCTCACACGACTCTGTCCATCTACTACAGCTGCACCTGCTTTCCGTTTTCCTTCTTCCAGGAAGCTACTCCCGTCTGTGAACCACGTAGCCTCAGTGTCTGCCAGGGGCTGTCGGACAGGTCTTTGCGCCAGCCATGTGCTTCCACAAGCACTTGTTGACAGTCATGGATAGGAGGTTCAAGATCAGGGTCAGGGAGCAGGGTGACCGGGTTCAGACCCGTTGGGGTAGCGAAAGTGATTTGGTCTGAATTACGCAGCAAAGTCTGAGAGTGGGTCATGCTGGCGTTAGTGAGCCACTGGTTAGGGGGTTGATGGACCACGCTCTCCAGTGCACGAGGAGCAGATATTACTAAGTCTTGTCCCAAAGTCAACCTGTCTGCATCCTTGACCAGCGTGGCAACCGCCGCTATAATTCGCAAACAGGCGGGCCACCCGCCACCACAGGGTCCAGTTTCTTAGATAGGTATGCCACAGGCCTTTTCCATGGCCCCAGTTTCTGGGTCAGAACCCCTTTTGCTATGCCTTTGCTTTCCACCACAAATAAATGGAAAGGCTTTGTCACACCTAGGAGGCCTAGAGCGGGGGCTGACATTAGTGCTGCTTTAATTTCATTGAATGCCCATTGTTCTTTCTCCCCTCCCAAATAAATGGTTGTTTGTCTTTAATAAGTGGGTAAAGTGAGGCTGCCATCTCGGCAAACCCTGGTATCCATAGACGACAGAGGCCTGCTGTACCCAGAAATTCTCTAACTTGCCTTTGATTAGTGGGCGGTGGAATATGGAACACAGTTTCTTTTCTGGCCTCTGGCAGCCACCTTTGTCCATCTTTTAACAGACACCCCAGGTAACTGACCTGTTGGCTGCAGATTTGGGCTTTTGTGGCTGAAACGCAGTAACCCAGTTCTCCCAGTTCAGCGAGAAGGCGTCTTGTCCCTTCGAGACACAGTTCCTTGCTGGGGGCTGCCAAGTGGAGGTCATCTAAAAATTGCAAAAGCATTACCTGGGGGTTGGTGGTACGAAACGTGTCCAGATCCCAATGCAGGGCCTTGTCAAAGATAGTGGGTGAGTTCTTGAAGCCTTGTGAAAGGTGAGTCCATGTGAGCTGGCCCGTCATCCCAGACTCCGGGTCTTTCCATTCAAATGTGAAGTACTCCTGGCTTTTGGGAGCCAGAGGAAGGCAAGAGAAGGCATCCTTAAGGTCTAGAACTGTGTACCAGGTCCTGGAGGGGGGAAGAGAGCTTAACAGGTTACATGGATTGGGGGCCACTGAGTGGAGGTCAGTTACCCTCTTGTTTACTTCCCTGAGGTCCTGGACCGGTCGGCAGTCACTAGTCCCAGGCTTCCGCACAGGAAGGAGCAGGGTATTCCAGGCTGATTGGCACTTTTGCAGGATCCCCAGCTGGAGGAGTCATAAGATGTGGGGTCGGATTCCATCTCGAGCCTCTTTGGACATGGGATACTGGTGGACATTTATTGGACTGGACTGGGCTTTTAGTTCCACATAGACAGGGTGTGGTGCTTGGCTTTTCCCATCCCCGCTGTCTCAGCCCAGGCTTGAGGATAGTTCTGTAGCCACCAGTCCATGTTCTGCGTCTTTTGCTCTCTATTTTCAAACAGTTTATACTCATCCTCTAATTTGAGATGAGCTGGATGGGCTCTCCCTGCCAGTCTTTAATCTGTGGCCCCTCCAGGAGGAAATGGATCTGTGCCCCCATCTCGGTGAGGAGGTCTCTCCCCAACATGGACATTCGAGGATGACAATAGATGAGTGGGGTACCCTGCCCACACCAAGGTCCACCATTCTTCGGGTAGTCCATGAATATTGCTTATTGCCTGTAGCCCCTTGAACCCAGGACTTTTTACTTGAAATGGGTCCATCAGATTTCAAGAGGACCGAATGTTGAGCTCCAGTGTCCACAAGAAACTGAGTGGGCTTCCCCTCCACTCTAAGGGTTATCCTGGGTTTGGGGAGGGGGTCTGAACCCTGTCTCCCCTAATCGCCATTCTCCTGCATAGCCAGTATTCTAGGGCCCCCTTTTCTTCCTTACGGGACAGTCCCTTGCCCAATGGCCTTTTCCTTTACAGTAAGGTCCTTACTGCATTGGTCCTTAGCCAAAGGTTCTCTTCAGTTGCCAGGCATTTCTTTACTAGGCTCCCTGGTCTCCTTAACTACAGTGACCTGTGTAAATTCCTCTTCTGTCTCTTATCTCTTCTGGGCTCCCTATCTTCTTGTTCCTTCTGTTTCCTTTCTTCTTTCTCTTCCTCTGTCTCTCTATTATGATACACCTTTTCAGCTACCTGCACCAACTCTCTTAATGACTTATCCTGTAATCTTTCAAGTTTCTGCAATTTCCTCCTAATATCTCTGCTGGACTGGTCCACAGAAGTGACAGTAACCATTGCCTTGTGCTCTTCACTACTAGGATCGTAAGGAGTGAATTGGCAGAAAGCCGCCATGAGTCGTTCTAGGACAGCAGAGGGTGACTCATTTGGCCCCTGCATCACTTCTCTCACCTTGGTCAAATTTGTGGGGTGCTTGGCTACCCCTGACACTCGACATCAGAATCTGGCGATATACCTTCAGGTGCTCCATACCTTCAGGGGTGTTGAAGTCCCAGTCTGGCCTGGCTATCAGGAACCCTGCATCTATATCTGCTGGTAAGAGGGAGGGGCGCCCATATGCCCCAGGGATGGTTTTTTTTTCCGAGCTTCAAGGGGAATGCACTGCCTCTAGTCCGTGGTAAAAAGGACCTGAAGCATCTGCTGGCAGTCATCCCAAGTGGGTTGGTGGGAGAAAAGAAGGGACTCAACCAGGTTAGTCAGGCCCTGTGGGTTCTCAGAGAAAGAGAGATTGAGTTTTCCAGTTATACAAATTGGCCGAGGAGAACGGCCAATATTGCAAAGGCTGATTGATGACCCTGGTCATCAGGGGGACCATAAGATCTAAAAGGGAGAATGTGAGACTGTTCGGGGGTAGTCCTGGGCTGGGTGCAGGTCCCCTGGGCCGGTCCCACCCGGTGGGGGGGCAGGAAGAATAGAGGAGGCGGGTGGAGCCGAGGGACCCATCCCAGGAGGCTCAGCAGCTGGAATCGCCCAAGGCTTGGCCTCTGATGCTGCCTGAGTCTGGACAGCAGGGGGGTATGGAGGAGGTTCATGAAGGAGTAGGTCAGAATCTGAGGTGGGGAGGACATCCTTCTTGGGTCCCTCTCGAAGAGCCATGATAGGCGTTCCTGTAGGCCCTGGAAGAGGGACAAAAGGCCACACCCACAATGGGGGGTCAGTGGCTAGGCTTTCCCAGACAGTAATGTACGGAACCTGATCCAGGTGGTCTCCGGAGCCCATCCTGAAGACACGCCTTTTGACAGCCACTATAGGAGGCAGAGAGAAGGAGCCCCCCGCAGGCCTACCGGTCTGGAAAGTTGGCCATTCTGAGGAACACAGAGTTTTCCACTTATATTTCTTCTAGTGAAAGATTATGAGCCCTAGCTCTAACATCTGTCCAATATTTAAGAGTCAAACCTAGCGGGGTCGTCACAGTCTGTCCCATTTCCTCCAAAACTGTCCTCAGTCCAAGCACAAACACAAAAAGAAAGACAGAAAGTAAGATGCCAATGCATCCCTGCCACGGACGCCTCAGCAGAAAAACAGAGGAACTCGGCAGTGGCCTCCTTGCCACGGTACCCAGATGGGTCGGATCCTCTTGACCCGATCCCGCAGATGGGGTCGGATCCCTCTAAGACCCTCGTTGCTGCAGTGTTCCTGGCATGTCTACTCACCACCTTTAGCAACTACAGACACCACAACTCCCCAGGGAGTTGCAAAACCAAACAGATTAGCGATTAGCAGTGGCCACTCAGAAACAGAAAGACAGGAAAAGTGTGAGGCCTGAGAGACAGAAGGAGGCCAATGAGCTAGGCCAGGAAACATTCCAGACAGTCGAAAGGGCCAAAGATAACCATTATGAAATGAGACAGCAGGGCCAGGTGCAGATGCGTCTCAGGCCCCACACAATAGGCAGAAGTCTCTGTTGCCAAGGACAGACTGGAGCTATAGGTGGGTGGTAACAAGCTGACCATCACCGTGGGCCTCCAATCATGTTTAACTAGCCCTTCCATTTTGTTGCCAGACTCTGCCCCCAAAAAAGTGTATAAAAAGTATGTACCTTACTAACCCGGGGTCGCCATTGCCCTGTTGGTAGGGCGACCCCAGTGCACTGAATTCAATAGCCCTCATGCTTATTGCATCGTTCTCAGTCTCTGTGTCTTTGTGGGGTGGGCTGCCTAGGTGTTTGGACTTTTGAGTCCAACAAAAGCAGGGAAACACAAGCATGATAGACGCAGACTCCTAGACACAGACAAACAAAACTGCGGTACCTGCTTGTCCTCCGGTCTCAAGTCACCAATCCAGCAAGGAGGAGTTTCCCGGCCAACGCATCAAAATGTTGGACCTGAAGGTCGCAACTACGGGTAGTTCCCTCTCGCAAAGACATGGAGATTGAGAGCGATGCAATCAGCAAGAGATTTATCATTTCCAATGCATTGGGGTCATCCTGCACATGAGGCAGAGGCGACCCCGAATTCTCAAAGCTCGAACCTTTTATACCTTTTTGAGGCAGATTCTGGTCCCAGCCTGAGTTGGACAGTTGGCCTTATCTCTAGGCAGGGGAGGAGAGGAATGCCCTTCCTGCAGGGAATCTCTGCTAGCTAGGTGGCTTTATCTTCGGAGAGGTGAGGAGGGGTTGAAAAGCATTTCTTTCATTCCTGGGCCATTGTTGTTTGGGAAAGCCTGCGTTGACAAAGAATATCTGCTGGCCTGCTGGCCTTATCTCTAGGGAGGGGTGGAAGGCAGGAAAAACATTTCTTTCAAGAGAAGCCAGGCCAGAGAAAAAGGACTCTTGTGTTTTTAAAGGTGCTTAGCCTTCCTGTATCCCAAGGAGAGCAAATTAAAGCCACCAGGAGGTGCCATGTTCTCAGCACTTATCAACCTGGCAGGGAAGCACGAGCAGATAAACCTGAGCTGCAGGGTGGTGACGGTGATCCCCGGACGTGGGGTGTTGATGGTGACCTGCCATGTAGATGCCTGTAGAGCCATCGACAGGGACCAGCCACCAACCTGCAAACACAGGTGAGAAGGGTGGAGAGACAAGTCTGGTGGCCCCTACTGGGACCCCACTTTCCAGAGGTTGAGGAGGGGCCCTACAAATGGGATGCTGAAGTACAGAACAGTACATGAGATAGTCCAGCGAAACCCAGACCCTCTCAGCAGAGGAAGATGGGAAGGCCAGAGAACAAGAGGGTTTCAAGTCATAACTTTCCTTTGTCTTGTTTATATCACTAGGCAGGGCTCCACCTGAGTCATCCAGATGTCACTGGGGAATTCTGGGTAGGGCCTCAGTAGTGGCTATTCCTGATTGTCAACTTGACTGTATTTGGAGTGAATTACAATCCAGAATTAGAAGGCTCACCTGTGATCTAGATCTTGAGTCTGGAAGACACAAGTTTCAGGTGTGGTGGTGCGCACACCTCTAATCTGGGCCACACCTGCTGCTGGAGATCTACATAAGGACATTGGAAGGAGGAAGATTCAATCTTCTTCACCTGTGAGCCTTGTGGGACTTAGCGACTGCTAGATCCTTGGACTTTAATTCACAGCTGCTGTTGACCATTGTTAGAGAGTTGGACTACAGATTTTAACTCATCAATAAATTCCCTTACTATATAGAGACTACCTATAAGTTCTAAGAACCCTGACTAATACAGGCTCCCCATCTGAGCCACACCCCCAGCCCCTCATTGGGGGATTCTGGGTAGGGGCAGTCCTCCCCGCCACCTACATTCCAGCTTCTAGGTTCTAGATCTGGATTCCAGTCTTGGTCAGGGATCTTCGGAGCCACAGGGTTGAATCAGAGGTCTCCCCATGTCCTTTGAGACTCATGACCTGCCTCTTCTCTAGGAGAAGCTTCCCTAGGAAGCTGGGGTCACTCCTGCCTTGGATCACACCCAGTCTTCTCTTGTGCATATGTCAAGTGCACAGCCTCCCCACAGAGCCTGACTAGCCAGTCGCACACAAACCTGAGGCTGCAGTCACATTCTTCTGGTTACTATGGCTCCCAAGAACTGTTTTGTTTGTTAAGATTAATTCTACTTTTGTTCATGTATCTGTCTACATCCACATGAGTGCAGTGCCCTTAGAGGCCAAAAGAGGGCGCAGGGTCCCTTGCGGCTGAGTACTGGGAGGACAATCCTGCCCTGTCCTTCAGCCGCGGAGCATCCAGCTCTATCAGGAACTAACCTGCTTCCCACCCTGTCAGTGCCTGAACTGGCTGCCAGCTTCCTCACCAAGCCCAGACCTCCCTCAGGTGCCCCTCCTTCTCTAGTTTACACACTCCTATGTAAGCCTCAGAACCCTCTAGGCAGCAGTTTTCTGCTACCCCTTTGGGGGGCTCAAATATAAGATATCCTGCATATCAGCTATTTACATTATGATTGACAACAGTGGCAAAATTACAGTTATGAAGTAGCAATGAGATAATGTTATGGTTGGGGTCATGAGGACCTGTAGTAAAGGGTCACAGCATTAGGAGGGTGGAGAACCGCTCTAGGGGTTCACCAACTTCTCCCTCCCTGTAGCTCAGCTGTGTGTCAGCAGGAATAGGCCGCTCACACAGCCCTGGAGATGAAATGTATAGTGGGTATCAGCACTCCCCCACCCATCCTTCTCGGCCTGAACTGGAAAGAGGATTCCTCTTTAGTTAGAAAACTGTTTATTTAAAGAATACTAAAGGCCAGGGCCTCCTTGTGGCCGGAGGAGGGAGGACCTGGCTGAGCCAGGCTGAAATGGGGGCTCCTGTCCACGGAGTCCAGCCTTGAGGAGCTGGGAGAGCCGGCAGAGGCAGGAGGGCAGGTGGTCCCGGAGCACCCTGCACCTCAGCAGCTGGCAAGGTACATCCCTGCGGGGAAAGAACAGCGGTGCGTGGGGGTCTCGCGTGAGGCCCCCTCCGGACTCCCCACCCCCTCACCGCGCGCGCAGCAGCTACCTGTGGCGAATCTCCGCTTCACCAGGGACATGCGGTAGCCACCACCCAGCAGCTCCAGGTCTAGGCCGGACAACGTGGCGCCCTCACTGGTGAATTGCGCGGCCACGGGGCTGGGGGTGCTGGGTCCCGACTGCGGCTGCCAGCTGGCAGACAGGTGGCCCGAGCCTATGGGGACAGGGGTCAGCCTTGATTGAATAAGACTTCGCTCGCCCTTCTCCTAGACCCGGATCCAGGGGTCCAGGATGCGCTCCTGCCATAGGCCCTTTGCACAGGCCGGTCTTGTCCCCTAGACCCCTCCTCTAGAATTCGTCAGTTCCCACGAGCTAGAGTATGTCCACTTTTAACAAGCTGCCCACCAGAGATTTCTCCCATGCAGCAGCCCTCATCAGAGCTGTGACTCACCCCCTGCCTCACACACATCTGGAAGCTTCCACGTAAACCTCTTTTCCTCTGTGTTCCTGGTGGCAAGGGAATCTGGATCAGACTCAACAGAGAGGACTCTGGGCAGTCAGTTAACTGTGTGGCCTCTGCAAACCCATGCCTAGTCAAGCCTCAGTCTCCCTACCGGTGCAGGGGTGTAGCACAGCTACCCCAGGGCTCTTGTTTGCTGGCTTGTATGTTCCCAGCGGGGCAGGGTGACTCACCAGGTGGCCGCAGGCTGCAGCCGCACACTGGTCACCGGCTCCCCCACGGGCAGTAGAATCTGGACGTTAGTGAGTGGTGTGGACACAGCAGTGGCGCCCGCACGGTAGCTGTACTCCACTGAGACCCTTGTGAGTGTGGGCCCGCACTGCCAGTGGGCGCTCATTTGCAGGGGCACTGACTCAGGTCCAGGGCGAGAGAACTTAGGAATAAAAAGACAGAAGTGGCTGGGCGACATCGCCACGTCGGGCCACACGGGCTATGCAGCTGCTGCCCCCAGCCCTGAGCCTGGTCTGAGCAATGTGCAACGACCAGGACCATACGCAGTACCGCGTGTGGCCAGCAGAGGGCAGGAGAGAGCAGAGGACGCAGCACTATTATTTGCAAAATGTATGCGGCCCGTCCTCGCCCCGCCCCCGCGCAGCCCCACCTGGTATCGCAACAGCACCAGGTTGTAGTAGGAGGCGGTGGGGTTCTGCTCAGCCTGGTGCTGCAGGGCCTCTGTCAGTGCCGCCATGTTCAGCCAGAAGTCTTTGGTCTCCGGGTCACTCTGAGAGGGGTCACTGTAGAGACAGGGACAGAACATCCTCACCCCTTGGGAGACGCCCTCCCACTCCAGACTGTGGGTGGCAGCAGTAGATCCAGAGAGGAACAGCCACTTGCCCCATGCAACACAGCAACTAGCAGGAGGCGCTATAGATATTTAAGGCCCTGGGCCCCTGGCTCCACTGACATCTGGGACCCTCTCCCACTGCCCATGCGAGGCACCTGAAGATCAGGTCAGCGTTGGGCTGGAAGTGTTCTACAGGGGCCGTGTGCACCAGCCGGAAGCTGAGGACAGGTGGTGGTGGGGTCCCACTGAACACACGCACTATGCCCGCAGGGAAGGTCATGGTCAACTCCCCGGTGACTCGAGCCAGGCAACTAGGAAACCGGGGATAGATTGAGTATAGGATCAGGGCTCCGCTTGGCAACGGTTCTGAACCCTCCTGGTTACACTTGCAGCCAAAGCTCCTGTGGGACTCTGATTATTCCCAGCACCCTCTCCTCAACTTCTTACACTTCCTCCCCTGCCTGGCAAGATGAATTTCTCCAACCCAGCCTACACTGAAGTACTAACGAAAGTATCTTCCCTAGCTCCCTTTTCTCCTGGGCCACCAGGAATCTCAAACCAGAATGAACTTGGTGTTTTGAGCATCCCTGGCTTGGGTGTAGAGTCTAACAGTCTCCTCTTCTTTGTGACTTAATGTTATGGTCTCCTCTTGTGGATGCTAACCTCAGGGAGAGCAAGCCAGCTTCAAGGTCCCAAGTTCTCCCCTTGACCTGTCTCCACTACAGGTCCCTTTGGCTCAGTGCCCATGGCCTTCTTAGAATGGCCTCAGGATTAGCTAACCTCACTCAAAAGCCTTCTGGTTGACCCTGCACCTGGCATCGCTGTCCCCGTGTCTGCCTACCTGGGGCTGTGGCCACGGAAATAGGCATGGACATACTCAGTGAAGGCTGTGGCCACAGGCAGGGTGTCCTGAGATCCCAGGACCACTGGGCTAGGGCCACGGGAGATGGCTGTGGGAAAGCTAGTGTTAGAGCAGAGCAGGCCTCACCCACTTAGCCACCATCCCAGACAGAGAAGGGGCCCGAGGATCCCCACAAACCGTGTCCCATCTGGGTGGAGAAGCTGGGTCGATCAGGAGGGATGGTGGGGGCAGAGGATCCCAGTGGGGATGGGCTGAGCGACCGGTACTGGAGGACAAGAGAGAATGGGTCTGGGAGCTACCCAACGCTGCCTGCAGGGGCAGCTTCTAGCCTCTTCCCAACCTAGAGTCATCAGCCTATCACCCACCAGATCCCCATTGCTCCTGGTGAGTGGGCAGGACACTTTCTTGGACCGTGGTCTTCTCAGTGTGGCAACTAGGCCCTCCCTGGCAGGGTCAGCCGGCGTCAGTGAATCTAGAGTAAGGACATAGCTGGGCTAAGACTCCCCAGGAGTTGGGAGCATTAACCCTCAAGAAGAGACAATGTTTCAAGGGTTTCTGGCTAATACCCTAGGCCCCAGATGGGCAGATGGGTAAGGGAAGGTGCCGTTACTGGGTCTGTACCAGGAAGGACTGATGAGCTAGGAGGTGGGTAAGCCACAGATTTGGTGATTCAGTGGCCTACATCTTCAAAGTGATAGAGTCCCCCACATCAGCCTATCCTCGGTCAGTAACTCTGATGTCCCACCCCCTTAGCTCTGCCAGGAACGATTCTTTCCCATGCATGCCAGTTAGCTGCCTGGGTTGGCTTCCTGCTTCAATGATATCTCCATCCATTGGTGGCCACAGGGTCCACCCGCACTTCCTCCAACACAGGTGTTTTAGGCCCATGTAGCTCACCCCCAACCTAGTGTGGACCAATTCAACACCTGCCCTCCTGCCCCAGGGCCTTTGCTCGGTCATCAGATAGGAAGGCCTCCATCTACCCCCAGCTTGTCTGGGGACACCTGCCCGGGGACACCTGCTGGGTTCTAACTCACCTGCATCTCCCTCAGGCCCCCAGGGACCTGGCGAGGGTGCACGGGGCATTAGGCCCCTAGCTTCCGGGTGCTGTGCCCTGCAGGTGGGTGGGCTCTGCGGGGTGCCTGGCCGGGGGACCCAGGACTCAGGCGACGGACCAGGGGCAGCATGTGACGGAGAGTCCAGGCCCGAGTCCTCCACATTCTCCGGAGATGAGGATGAGAAGGGGGACGGGCTGGATGTGAAGCCCAGGCTGCTGGAGCCTAGGAAGGAGGGCACGGTCGGGGGCGTGGTCACCGTAGTCCACGCCTAGCTGTCACCACCCATGTCCGCAGACCCTCCACTCTGTCCCTGCCCTCTAGCCGAGTCTCCATGACCCCCATTCCAACCAAATCCCCACCCAATATGGCTTCCCACCCCTCCTGATGTGCACACCCTCTACCTGTGAAGTCCTCGTGGTCGAAGGCAGACTCCAGCGGCGGCCCAAAGAGGCTTTTGGACAGTGGCTCCTCCGAGACCAGTGGCTTCTCCGCGCAGCTGGGAATAGCGACAGGAGCGAGTCTGAGTTTGGTACCTTCTCACAGGCTGTTCCTGTTCCCAGCGCACGGTTGCACCCGCAAATCCTCTGCCTTTTGGGCTCAGCGGTGACTGCTTCCCTCAGGACCCCGTTCATGCAGCACGGCCACAACCCCCGCGTCCCCGCATCACTGCTCCAAGACAGTGCTATCAGGAATTTTGACCCTTGTCTACTGGCCTCCCAGAGCCAGCGCAGCACAAGTACACAGCGGGCACTCAATAAGTGTTCAATAGCGGGACCTTAGGCCAGGGTGAGGGAGCTGGAGCCAAGGACTTGGAGCCCATCTGCCTGCTCGATCATGTCCCCACGAGACCCACCTGCCAGTTCGTGGGGCCGACCGAGGTCTCTGTGGCTTCCCAGAAGCGTCCCCTAGGACAGACAAAGCCTTGAGTTTCTGTCCCACTAGGACCATAGCTGGCATTTGTCAGCCAGAGGCCCAAGGTGACCAGCAAAGCAGGCAGAAGGACTAAGTTGGCGGTAGCTCTGTGCATTTGTGTGAGGAAGTGCCCCACCTGGCCCAGGCTAGCCCAAAATCCTGCTCCTGCTCTTGCTCCTGCCCCTGCCCCTGCCCCTGCCCCTGCCCCTGCCCCTGCCCCTGCCCCTGCTAGCACAGAGGTCCCGCTTGGCTCTAGGTCTCCCCCTGCAGCACTTCCATCTCCCATTGTGTAAAGATGCTGCTTTGTAGAAAAGGCGCCCTGCGGGGAGGGTCTGAGCAGCTCAGTAGCCATCTCCAACCAACTCTGATTCAGTCATTCAAGCAATTATTCAGCTTCCCTCCAAGGCACTTCCACATCCAGGCAGGCCAGCTACTCACGAGATGAGTGACGTTTCATGGTGCCCTGCAGAACAAAACAAAGAATCAAGCAACATCAGGATCAGCTGCGTCCAGCTGGATCCCTGTGCCCATGCGTTTTCAACCCCCATCTCACCCCTGGGCCTGGAGGGAGGATGAGGCTGCCAGCTGTGGCCCTGAGCTGGGCAGCTGCAGCCTCAGAGCTGCAGGCGACAGCGCGGGTGGGGGCGGGCTTGATGTGAACATAGAACTTTCTAGGCTCCTCGTCATCAAAATCAGAGTCACTAGAGGAGAAGCGTGGGGGCTCAGCCCCACGTGGGTCGCTGTCAAGGAGCCAACCTTGAATCCGACCATCCTCCTCCCACCTAGAGGTTCTGTATAGTATGCCCAGGAAGCTATCTGGAGAGCTTCTACTCAACCACTAAACCCCAGCACTGGTGTCCTTCCTCTGGGATGCTGCCCTGGATATCCCCATAAAAGTCCATCTGTCTCGTTTGTCCGTCTATCTATATTTTGAAAGAGGTTCTCTCTACATAGCCCTGGTTGGCTTGGAACTCACAGACTGGGATCACATTCAGAGATCTGCCTGCCTTAGTCTCCTATGCTGGATTAAGAGGACACGCCACCGCTGCCAGCTCTCCCCCCTCTATATTTTTACCATCTTAAAGCACATAGGACAGGTGTCTATACTCAGCCCTCTCAGGTACACAGAGTCACCAAAAGGATATTGTTCTGAGATATATCGGGGCGCACAGTGAAGCCTTCGTCATCTACCTCTGGAGGCACCTGGGGAGGGGGGGGTCAGGTCCACTCAGGACCCAGAATATAGTCCAGGAATGTAGGCAAATCCAGGGAAGAAAACTGAGGCCCAGCAGAGTTCTCAGTCCTTCACATGGGGACCACAGAGGTGAGACTTGACTCTGAGCCCCACCCTGGGCCCCGCTTGGCCCCCCTTTCCGGGCCTTGAAGACCAAACCCATCCACTTGCTGCCCCTCCCCACCAGTACTCACCCCTGAATCAGACTCCAGGAAGTCACTGGGGACAAAGGAACAGGGGTGAGTGGCCAGAGCCCCTAGAGGATGTTCCACCATATCACTCCAAGCTAGTCTATAAAATGGGGACCCTGGGGCTTGAGGCTGTAGCAGGCATTTAGGGGGTGCTGAGTCAAAGATAGCCTCAAATAGTAGAACAAGTGAGGAGCTAGACTTGACCATGAAGGGATCATGGCCAGCCTAGGCTACAATGGGCCATGCAGCTTCTGGCTCAGCCTGGGTTAAAGGAAGAATTCCACATTAGCTTGAAGAATGGCACTATTGGGCTAGCCTGGGACAGGTTTTTCTGGAATAGCCCAGGCAGAGATGATACTGGGTCAGAGTCACATAAGGGACTTCTGTGCTAGCAGGGACAGGATTTGGGGCTAGTCTGGGCCAGAGTGGAGCACTTCCTCACACAGATGTACGTGGCTCCCGACGGCTCAATCCTGGAAGACGGAAAGCCTTGGCTCCACGGAGACGTTTCATTGCTGTTGACAGAAGGGGTTAGTTGAGCTCTGGAAGGTTCTCTCCCTCTGTATTCAGTTCCTCTTCCCACACCCCGGGTCTAGCCTGGGCATCCAGGCCCAGACGTACTTGCCTTCCTGCAGGGCAGCGGGGCTGTATGCATCGGAGCCCGGGGCCCCTGGGGCGGGGGGGGGGGGGGATGGAGACTCAGATGAGTCAGGACATGCGATTAAGGTCACACAGCAAGGAACCAGAAAGGATGCAAACCCAGCCTGATTATAAAACTCTGGCTCTCAACAAAGATGTTTTGTGCTCAACACCTTCAACGGCTTCCTTAAGCTATGGAGACCGCACGAAACAGCTGAACCTCGGAGCAGACCTTTCATAACCCCCTTGGGAATCAGCTCTAGGATGCGAATATGTGAGAGCAGCCATCAGGCGTTTTCTGGGGGACCTGGAACTGCCACTATCCTATTTTTCTAAAGAAGAAACTGAGGACCAGAGAAGTCCTGCTGTCACTCACCAGGCTTCTCTCGCCCGGTGCCCTTGCTCTCTGCAAACTTCCTGAGGAGCATGTCCACCGTCACATTTTCCACATTCTGCTTAAATTCCTCATGCACCTGGGTGGGGAAGGCGTGAGGGGCGGGGCATGAGGGGGTGAGGCCTCGGTGGGTGTGGCATGAGGGCGGAGCCTCTGGGTTGCCCAGCTTACATCTGTGGCTGCGCAGGCCCATTCTCACCTGTCCGATCTGCACGTGGGTGTCCTCCACAGAGTGCGCATAGGAGCCCAGCAAGGCCTTCATGTGCTGCAGGTGCGCCTCCTCCATGGCCTGAAAACGCTGAGGTGGGAGGGGCATGTGACTCAGGCTAACCAATCCAATCAGCCCAGCTCCTTTCTGCTCTGACTGGCTTAGAGAAGCACCAATGAGATTCTGCTTTAGGATTTTTGCTATAAGTCAAAATCTTTATGAGTTCGAGAACCAGCCTGGTCCGCATAGTGAGACCTATCTCACGGAAAGAAAAATCACCCTGCTGGATTAGAGCTATTCTATGCTTCACGCACACAAGCATTCCAGCACATCCTCTGTCAGCTAGCAGTTCCTAGAAAGCAGAGACCAGTTGCTGAGAAGACATCTTAACTAATGACACCATTGGAATGCCTGGATCCAGCCTGACGCCACTGTACTCACTGACTAAGGATGTTTTCACTTTAGCAAAACACACACACACACACACACACACACACACACATAATCCATTTAAACGATGAATTCTACTTTTTTTTCTCAGAATGCCCAGGCTGACCTTAAATTTACACGTACGTGTGTGTGTGTGTGTGTGTGTGTGTGTGTGTGTGCGCGCGCGCGCCTTGAGTCCCAGCTGCTGGGTAACAAGTGTGTGCCTACCATAGTCTGGCTACCATAGCTATAGCTTGGCTTCCTAGCCATGACCTACAAGCTTCTACAGCTAAGAGACAGGTTCCTCCAAGGATGGAGGGCGGGCTTCTCACCAGGGCTGAATCAAGCATCTTGATCTCAAAGTCAGCTCGGGCTGAGTTGTACTTATCCACAGAGCGCCGCAGACTGTCGGCGGCCTTCTTGCTTTTGGTTTCTGCCTAGGAATCACAGACGGAAGACAGTCAGGTGGCTTTACCACCCTGCCAGTGTAGTGCCTACCACCTTGAAGCATGCTGTCTCTCTCTGGTCACGAGGCCAACAAACCTTGTCCATCTCCTTCTGGCTGGTGTTCTCTCTACGCAGCCTCTCCAGGTCCATGCAGCGGCTCAGGTAATTCTCGCGAGACTTTGGCAGGAGCTGCCCGACGCCTGCCAACATCTGCACTGCATCCACAGTGCCAATAACTTCCTCCTTGCACTGTGGGGTGGGGGGAAGGGGGAAGCAGGGAAGGGGTGTGGCTTGGGGGTGGAACCCTGCCTAGGATCCCCAGTGAGAGGCTGGGTTGCGGCTCTCTCATGCATGCTCTTCTGGGCTCATCCACACACTCAAATTGCAGATGTGTACGCAAGCTAATCTGGGGTCCCCGGAGCCCCAGTGCCCCCCGCATACCTGCTGGAGTAGCCCATTACCTTCTTGTGGGCCTTGAGCTGCTCCTCACCATAGCGCAGCACATCCTTGAGGAGATCGTGCAGCTTCCGAGTCAGCTCCAGGTGGCACAGTGCCAGTTTGTCCGAGGACACACGGAAGACCTCCCAGAGCGGGGCAAAGGTCCTGGGGACAGGCAGAGTCCAGCTCATCTGATACCCCAGGGGCCCCTCACACACTGCACAACCGTCATTGCTGATATGGAACTTGGCAGTTGTGTCCACCTGGTCCCAGGCCAAGGTCACTTGAGTGTCCCTCACCCATCCAGCTGCACTCACCCCATGGGGGTCCCATTGCTGGCTAGCTTGGACAGTTTGGCCATGGCCTTCGAGTATGTCTCTTCGATGCTGGCCCTGGGTCAGAGAAGGGGCAAAGATAGCCGATTATAGTACCCTGAGAAGGGCCTTTCCCTGCCTCAGTTTTCCTATCTCTACAGCTCGCTCTCAAAAAAGAGTTTTCCAGGTTGACTGGATAATTATTTCCCGACGGTAATTTTGTATTTCCTTAATATTTTAATTTTATTTAGGTTTTTTTTTTTTTTTTTTTTTTTTTGACACAGGAACTGGCCATGTGTGTGCCCTAGAATGGCCTCAAACTCATGGTAATTCTCTGGCCTCAACTATCTCCAGTTCTGGTGCTATGGGAGTACGCCATTATGTTGGCAACATGCATGTTTTCACTTCTGATGCTAGTAGCACTCAGGATCGTAACCCCCCTGTGAATAGTGTACTTCATTTCAGTAGAGGAGGCGTCAGACCCCTGGGACATGATTTAAAAGGGGCACGCAGGCCAGTGCGATGGCTCAGTGGATAAAGGTGCTTGCAGCCAAGCCCAGTGACACGAGTTCAATCCCCAGAACCCACATGATAGAAGCAGAGAACCAGGTCCTCTGCCCTTCACATGTCCGTCATGACATGAGCACAGCACTTCCACACAGATAAGTTCAAAATAGAAAGTAAAGATAAACAAAGGCGTCTTGAGGCAGAAGTGGGCCTTCGGGATTGCAGGAACTGGGATGACTAGGTCATTTGGTTCCTAAAACCCTAGTAGATCTGTCCCCTTGACCCTTCCTTAAGTCCCAGGGAAGATGCTTTGAGGGAGAGCTCTGGTGGGCATGTCCCTTATGGGCGTGTCTGGCCTTGGCCTCACCTTTCCCTAATGAAGTCAGCCAGCTCCTTGGTGGCCACAGGACCCTGTTTCACACAATGGTAGAGGACCTCAAAGCCATGGTTTTTGTCTCCCTGTAAAGGATGAGAGGAGATGTAGAAGTCAGAGAAGGACATTTAGGTTGCCTAGCAACGCAGACCAGCCTTGGAGACCAAGGAGCTAAATGGCTGCAGAGATGGGAGAGACCTAACCAATCAGCAGGCTGCATTTTCCCACTGGTTTGAGGGAAGCATCCTGAGACCTCCATTTCCTGAGTCTCTGTGTGGCTAGAGGTCTGACTCTCATTTTCTGAGTCAGAGTCTCTTACTGAACCTGAAACCCGTAACTAAAGCCCCAGAGAGCCGTCTCCCTCCAATTCCCCAGTGCTGGGGTTATCACCGTGTCATGTCCTGCACACCAGCTTTTTACATGGCTGCTGGGGTCTTGAAATGAAATCCTGATGCTTGCAATGACAAGCACTTTTCCTACCAAAGCCAAGGCTGGGACAAACGCATGTCAGCCTCATGCCAAATGTTCCAGCCATGGCCCACCATCCCTCCCTTTCGAGCCACAGTTATCCGTGGCCCCCACCGTCCATCAGCTGCCAATACCCCAAAGGTCCTCAGGGTATCCCCCCCAACCCCAGCTTCCCTACAGACCATTTCAGGGCTGCATGGCTCCACAAAGCTCCAGCCTCCCCACAGGGTCATGGGCTGTTCCTCCACCCCATATTTTCTCTCCTCCAACTAAAGTGCACTGGGCCACTTAGGGCAGTGGCTGCACCTTTCTGAGCCTTACTTAGTTCTGTCGTGTGAAAAATAGGGGCAATGGTAGCAGCTGCCACACAATGGCTTTATGAGTGAGATGCGTCTGGCACTCTGCTAGACATGAAGGCCTTCTGGGTAATAATGAGAGTTCCACACACAGCTCCTACTGAGCCCACCTGCTGCTGCTGGGGATCCTCGGGTGAGGCTGCACCAGGCACTGCCGCCCAGGGCACTATCTGGGGCTAACATAGAGTCACCCACTGGCCTGTTTCCCAGACCTGGCAAGCCCTCAGCACTGTCTGCCTCCACAGAGTGGGCAGGCAAGGGTCTGAGGAGGGACTTCCAGGGCCTGTGTCTCTGATCAGAACTCCTGGGTGACAGCCAAAGGATATTCTGACACTGTTTGATATCCCTCTACTGCTTACACATCTGCCATGGCTCTCCAGTGCTCTATAGGCTTTTGACCTGGACTTATCTCAAAGGAACTGGGACACCCCTAATACTGGTCAGCATTGGGCTCTCAGTGAGGAGCTGGGGTATGGCTCATGAGTGGATCCCCTACATAGGACCTTCCAGTGAGAGGCTGGGGGTATGGCTCAGGGGTAGAGCCCCTGCCTATTACATGTAAGGTCCTGAGTTCTATCCCCAGCAGAGCAAAACCAGAAAAGGATCCCAATATATCAGCCACAGACCTATTTCCTACAAGATGCAACTCTCATTCATTTCCTGTCCTACGTACACTGAGGCTGGTTGACCTGTCCCTTCCTAGGGAGAACCTCTGAGCCAGTGGGATCCTGAATCAAAGGTCTGAGCCCCTCTCAGCCTTGCTATCTTGGGGTATGCATGGGAGGGAAGTTGGGGTGGCTTCTATTTTCTCATTGCTCATTGACTTCTCCTTCCCCCGTTTTCACACCATGTGGAATATAAAACACTGACAATCCACGGAGGTGCTACTGCCACCACTCCTAAATGTGGGGGTCTCTTGGACTACTGCTGCAGGACAGAGGTTTCATGCGGCCCAGAGGACAACACCTCCAGGAAGACACCCAGCCATTCAGAGGCCATGGGAGAATCTGAGTCTTAAGGAGAAGCCTGAGTCCTGCAGGTGGCAAGGGAGGGTGGGCCCTTTAAGAAAGCAAAGGCAAGTTAAGAAGAGCCCCAGCTGGGGAGGGTGTGGGGACTGTTGCTAGGGGCAACGAATTGCTTAGCAACCAGCTACCACTTTGCAAGCTGTGGGCCTACCAAGGAGGAAGGGACCTTTCAGCCTGGTGTCTCCCTGACTCCAGGCTCCCATTCCCGGGCTGCTCCTATATCCTTGGTGGCTCTCCAGTTAGTTCCCTGGCCAGACCAACCCGGAGGAGACCTCGGTCCTTGACTGCCACCCAATGTCTCAGATGGGTTCAGGATATTTCCTGAGGTTGTAATGGCATTTGCACATCCTGAAAAGTAGCAAACTGGGCTGTGGGGAGCCCTGAGATGGGCTGAGCTGCAGGATCAAGTTAGCTCTCTAGGTCCCCAGGAATGGAAGTGGCTCTCTCAGGGCTCAGATGCAGTTTTGTGAGAGTCTCTCATTCCCAGACCTGGTTTGCAGCATGCCTAGATGGCCAAGGGTGCAGAGGTCAGGAGGGAGTCAATTTACCCCTTAAAAAAACCCCAAATTCCCAAGATGTAAATAAACACGGAATTTCCCTGGCTGGATTGGCCTCAATCTGGGAAATTTGGTCTGGCCCCAGGTGTGAGGCCAGGCTGTTCTGACATGCTATCTGTGGAAACGTGTTCCTCTATAGCCCCGGCTGGCTTGGAGCTGCCATTCTCCTGCCTCAGACTCCCTGGGTCTACAATCCCAGGTGTATGCCTCCACACCCAGCTTTGCACTGCTGTACTGTGTGATTCAGGGTCAAGGCAACCTATGATTTAACCTCTGCCTTCTGTCTGCCTAGTCTCCCCTTGACCATAAAAGTCCCTCTATCCCTTTGTGAGCCTTCACAGAAATGATAGCAAAGAACAAAGTAAAAAAGAAAACAGAAGAAACAGTGGGTCTTACCCAAAAATGTTCTCCAAAATAGGACATCCTGGTGGCCTCTGTCCTGCGTTTGTCTGAAAAGAGGTAGGTGGAGGGCCTGGGTCATACCCAAGGGCCTGAGCAGGGAAACTCCGA
Source organism: Rhynchomys soricoides (assembly GCA_019843965.1). Classification (NCBI taxonomy): domain Eukaryota; kingdom Metazoa; phylum Chordata; class Mammalia; order Rodentia; family Muridae; genus Rhynchomys; species Rhynchomys soricoides. Next base: position 22,197 of record JADRCH010000351.1, on the reverse strand, counting down.
CCTCCTTCCGTGTTACAGGAGGACCAAGGAAGTGAAGGCCCAGGCCAGGAGCAGGCCCCAGCCTTGGTCCTGTAGCCCTAGGCAGCAGGGACACACATGTGCCAGTCCCATGGGGCTGGGATGGGACAGGGGGGCAGGAGCTGGGGGTGGGGGAGCAGGTGGGGTTTTAAAGCATGGATATGGGTTTGTGGGGTCAGAGTAGTATTGGATGAACTGAATTCTAGACAATGGTTCTGGGCCATTTCAGATGTAGGGAAACTGAGTCACGTCCCAAGAGGAGAAGCTACTTGCCAAGGTCAAATGGCAAGAAGGGATAGTGGATTTTGTGTCTGAAACAGCAGAGTGGTTTCTGTGGGAATAGTCTAGGCATGATGAGACTGGGAGGGCAAGGTCCCCTTGGGTGTCCTGGTCAGTTCCCACACCAGGGGCCCCATGAATACCAACCACTGCTCAGAAGCGACTGTTCACCTGGCTCCAAGTCACTCAGCTTTATGCCTCAGTTTCTCCATCTGTAGGAGACAGAACACTCAGAAAAGGTTTAACCAGGGACTCCAGATCACTTTGTATGGGGTGGGGCCAAGCAGCAGCAGAGGGATATGTGGAATCCTTGGCGCAGGGAGGCCCGCTGTTACAGGAGCCTCTGTTCTCATCCATACTTCATGAGCTGCTGGGCTGTGTGGCGACAGCTGGAGCCCAGGAGGCCCATCGACAGATGAGACGGCACGGCTGACCACAGGACTGGACCACCCGGGCCCCACTGGGAGGGGACTCACTTAGCCCTTAGCCTCAGTTTACCTAATGTTGAAACTAGCTGCCCTTTTTTTTTTTTTCTCTGTAACCTGGTCTGGAACTCTGGGTCCTCCTGCCTCAGCTTTTTCGGGGACTCAGCTGCATGTCACTGCACTTGACTGGAGCTGATGGGGAGCAAGAGGGAACTGGCACAGGCTCCCCTGGCCCAGCCTGGGGAGGCAGTGTGTCCCAGATACAGAAAGGATGCTGGGGATTTCAGGTCCAACGGGAGGGATTTGGCAGTTGGGGGTCCTCCAGCAGATTAGGAGTCCACCAGGCAAATGATTTCATTTTCAAATGGATGCCCTCCAGTCTTAAATTGGGCAATGCCTCTCTTGTGGTAAGACAGGCTGACACTTCAGGGATGAAAGTCACAAATGTCCATATTGTGAAGTTTTTGTTCGATTTTTTTAAGCAGAGCTGTACTCTGTATCCTAGGCTGACTGCTAACTCAGGGTCATCCTCCTGCCTCAGTCTCCCAAGTATTGGGGTGACAGGCTGGAGCATTACACCCATCTTTCCCCAAATATCCTGATGTCTAGCTGGGACCAGGCTGCCTCTTTGAACCCCCTAAAATGTCCTGAAGGACTGGGACCCTAAATCAATGTGGCAACTTATAAAGTAAAATCCATGTCTCCTGAGGGCCAAGAACTCCTGCACACATGCTAGGGGACCATGCTGGGTAGACGGCAGTTGTCTTCATCAGGTCAGGTAAATGCCACCAGGTTCAAGAGGATCTTGGGCAGCAGTCTCTTGGAAGCCATCAATGTCCCCAGTGCTCATGTTAGACAGCACTCTGCCCCCACCCCCACATAAAAGTCACTCTGAGGGGGGCACACTTCATGCTGTTCCCTACCCTACCTGGCCAGATGCCAGCTATCAGGGCCATGACTGCCCACCTGGCTGTCCAGAACTCCAGCCAGCAGCCCTGGATGGGCCACAACCTGCAGCCAGGTCAGGGCCGACTGGAGAGTGGTCAGAGGTAGCGCCAATAATAGGCCCAGATGCTGCCACCTGGCCAGGAAGTGGCCCAGAGCCACAGCTGTGGGATCCTGTTCTGGGGAGACAAAGAATGGGCTCACACTTACCGACGGGCACTGAGAGGAGTTGGGGCCCCTGAGAGATGGGTTAGGCACCGGGAGGCTGTGACCCTCGCCACTTCCGCCAGCACTAACTAGAGGCCTCTGTGTCTGGGGGAGGACAGGAAGCCTGGCCCGCCCTGCCTGCCACCCAACCGTCACCTCCCCGCCCAGCATCCCTGGGACCTCCCCACAGTCACAGGGCAGCCACACAGATGGGGGAAGTGAGGGAGCAGGCTGGGGGTGACATGCTCATTACCAGAGAGACAGACACTAACTTAGACACCAACAGAGCCTCTACCTTGGGTCAGTATGCCCATGAGGGGAAACCAAGGCTTGGAGACACGTGAAGCCCCCCTCAGAAAGGGAAACTCAAATATTCTTTACAACTACTTTAAGATCAACAGATTAAAGTTTGTTTTTAGACATGGTCTCATGTAGCCCAGGCTGGCTCGAAATTCACTATATAGCAGAGGATGACCTAAAATTTTTGATCCTCCTGCCTCTTCTTCTGGGTGCTGGGGTGACAGTGTGTACCACCATACTTGGCTTTGGTATGTAAATATTAAGTACTACAAGGTGTCTCTCAGCCCCATGTTCTTGGGGTTTTGTTTTTTTAACCCACGTAATTTGGAAAGAAGTTAAAACACCAATAGAGAGCTCTGAAGATATTTTGGCCTAAGACAGTTTACCCAGGGCTTTCTGACCTCTGCAATATTACAAGAAGGTCCAGGGGCAGACACTTGCCTAGAGGCACACAGCAAGCACCCCATGCCCGGACACTGAGCCCCAAAACCTAAGGCTTGAGTGTGTGAACAGCACCAGGGAACTGAGTCAGGCAAGACTAGACCAGAGCTGCACTCTGGGGGTTGGATACAGGCTGGCTGTGCCCACAGCCATTGATCCCTTGTTGTGACGTTCACTGCCCCCAATACACCAGTCAGAAATCTATGGGGAAACTGAGGCTCCTGTGCAAGCCTTCCGCTGAGTCATTTCATCCATCCCACAAACTTTGAGCACCACTGTGTACCCAAGTCCTTGGGATCCTGGTGACTCTGGTCACACCCTTCAAAGACATCCGACTGCCTCCTTGGCTGTGACCCCATTTAATGAATGCAATATCATAATTACTGTCACAGGAGTGGGTGTTTACAGCTCGCCCTCACTCCCACAACCATCTCTGATCTTCCCACAGGGTTTCAGCCCATTTCACTGAAGGCTCAGTCAGTCCAGTCTGAGTGCACAAATTTGGGGGTGTCAGGCTTCCTGCCTGGGACTCACCCTACTATCCTGCAAGAGGCAGGGACTAAGACCTGACCTTCCACCTGGGACCCTGCCCAGGAACCAGCCCAGGAACCCTGTTGTAGGTGATGGTATGTGGGTCAGGGTGTGACCTGGGCAGCCACATGGATGGGACCAGGGTGACAAAGTCCGGGTCTTGATTGGAGGCGGGTCTGTCTTATGGTCAGATGGAAACTGTCTCTCCTGGCCTTAGGTCCCCCTGCTCTACTCCAGGCTAGACTGTACCCATCAATCAAAATCATGGTTTGTTTTGTTTATGCTTTTTTTGTGAGGTAGAGCCTGTCTGTGTAGCCCAGGCTGGCATCAAGCTGCAGACCTTCCAGCCTCAGCCACCAGAAGATTGGAATGACCACACCAGGCTCAACCCGTTTTAAAGTGCCAAAAAAAACGGAGTCTGTCCTAACATTTGACCAAAGATTGTGGTCCCCATCTGGAGAAAATGGGGCACAGGTGTTGGGAATCTGAGACAGACAGTCTGGCCTATTCCGAAGAGGAGACTAAGGGTCAGGGAGGTGCTGTCACCTGCCCAAGGTCACCACGAAGCAGGTCCCGCGATGCTGAGGGCAAGTGGAGGGGCGGCCACCACCTCGATTCTCATTCACCTAGACTAATTCTGTCCCTTGGAGCAGATGCTGGCCGCCCCCTAACAGGGCGCGGGAGTCCCTGGTGCAGGCTCCAGGCCTCTCCAGGCCCTGCTCGCCAGGGAGGGGATCCCGCGCTCCATACTCCAGATACCCCGCAGTCCCACCACACTCGCCCAGCAGAGCCCTCCCCCCTTCCTACCAACCCCAAGGCGGGTGCAATGGGAGGAAGGAGACCCCCGTTCCCAGGCGAGGATGGGGGCAGCGAGGGAGGCGGCACCCAGCTTAGGGCCTGGGCGCTGCAGGTTGGAGACACGAAAAAAGGATTTGGGGATCCTGGGGGGTCCCAGCCTCCCAGCCCGGGATTGAGAGATGCAATGGAGCAGAGCCCCGCCTTCTGCAGATGGCACCGGCACTCGGGCCGGGTCAGGATGGAAGCTGCGCCCCCGCCCTGCGCCCCACATCCCCGCCCCGCGCCCCGCACCCGCGCCCCGCGCGGGGGACACTCACCGCCTCTCGCGGCCGCCACCTGCGCGCTCCAGACCCGCGCCCCGCCCTCCCCGGGTGCTGCGGAGCGCGCCTTTGGCCCCGCCCATGGGTGTGACCAGGAGGAACTCCGCCCCGCGGAGCTTCATAAACCCTGCACTGGTTGGCTGAGCCCGGACACTTACCCGCAGGCTGTTTGCATATTTTAAAGAGACAGGAGAAGCTCCTTGCTCTCTGCACCTGTTAGTCCCGCGGGAAGCAGGGAGGGAAGGAGGGGATAGCTTTTATTGAGTGCCTACTGCGTACATGGCTCTTTGGAGAACCCCTCCGAGGCTGTGAATGAGGTGACATTTAATATTGAGCCTCATTTTACAAACAAAGGCATCAAGGAGCACGGCTAGGAGTTGCTTTGGAGGTCATACAGCAACTCTGGTCCATCCATTCATGTGACATGCTATTTATTTTATTCAGGCTGTGTGCTGGTGATGAAGCCACCCTGCCCCAGCACTAAGCAAGAGCCACATATCCACTCCTCTCCTATATGACAATTATGACTTAACAACTCCCTGGCCTGGTCTCTGGTTCAGTCTTCCGTTTACGGACACAAGGCAGCATGATGATCCTCAGGACTACTGAGCCACTTGGCCCCCTGCCCCAGAAGCACCTCCAAGGAAGTGGGACCACTGACCTGGGGTCAACCAGAAAGCTAAGTGCCCTTCATCTCCAGTACATGCCCCTGCAGCCTTGGACCCAGACACCCCAGTTTGGGCATTTTTCTGTGGCAGGGATCAAATCCAGGTCCACCCCAGCCTGAGGCTGCCCCACTTCTCACTTGAACAATCTACTGAAGCTCTGCCCCAAATGATGCTGGGTTCTGATTGCAACCACACACATCTAAACACCAGCTTCAGGGCCAGTGAGATGACTCATGGGCAAAAATGCTTGTGGCAAAGCTTGGATTTGTTGAGGGAGTTATGAAAAGAATCCTCTGACCTGTGGCATGTGCATACTACCAATCAATCAATTAATCAATTTATTCATCAAGTCAAACAATAAAGATTAAACATTTGGATAGGCTCCACACCCAGCTGGCCGGTGATCTTCTGCCACAAGGTAAGATAGCCCACGCTCCACATATGAACCCACTCTGTTCACTTTTTCCACATATCCTTTTCCTGCCCAAAGAGCCCTGGAGTCCCCTTTGGGTTCTGGGATTTGAGAATGGTAACAATGGTAACAACAACACCTCTCTCCCTCCTCCTTTCTCTTCCTCTCCTCCCCCCCCCCACATATGTGTGTGCATGTGTGCATGCATGCCATTGCCATGTCCAGAACTGGAGTGGAGTGGATTCCAGGGGCTGAAGTGAGGCCGTCGGAGTCGGATGGATCAGCTTTGACTTGTAATCACTCTCACCTGCCATTGACTGGGTCCAGGCAGTGCTGGCCTAGCACTCAAGACTTGATGCTTCGGCCTCCCAGGCCTTCCAGGGGTGTGCACCCCCACAGCCGTCCTCATTCTCCACTCAGTTGTATCTCCGTCTATGAGAACATGGGAGATTGGAGAAAGTCCCCCCTAGTGTGGACTACCAGGAGGAAAAGTGTGATCGTGATTGTGTGTGAGTGTGTGTATACACCATTTATACACACACTCAATTGGAGACTATTCGCTGGCTGTGTGTCAACATGACACAAATTAGAGTCATCTAGAGAGGAAGGAGCCTCAGTTGAGATATAACTTCATGAGATACAGTTGTAAGGCATTTTCTTAATTAGTGATTGATGGGGGAGGTACAGCCCATTGTGGGTGGTGTCATTCCTGGGCTGTTGGTCCTGGGTTCTATAAGAAAGCAGGCTGAGCAAACCATAGGGCACAAGCCGTAAGCAGCACCCCTCTGTGGCCTCAGCATCAGCTCCTCCCTTCAGGTTCCTGCCCTGTGTGAGCTCCTGTCTGGACCTCCGTGATGAACCCCACCCAGTTACTTTATGTTCATCACAATAAACTACTTTGCACTAGAGCCTTGAATGGGACGGGTTAGGTGTGGGATGCCCTCCCTAGGTTATAAACACTGCAGAGGGAACAACTGACTGTCATAGTACTTCCTGTTTGGATCCTAGCACTTCAGAGGCTAGCCTGGGCCCAACTTCTGGGGGCTGGAGAGATGACTCAGTGGTTAAGAGCACTGACTACTCTTCCAGAGGTCTTGAGTTCAATTCCCAGCAACCACATGGTAGCTCACAACCATCCATGATGGGATCTGATACCCTCTTCTGGTGTGTCTGAAGACATCGACAGTGCACATTAAAGAAACAAAAACAAAGCAAACAAACTTCTGGGAGGCATCTGTTCTTGAGGATTTGGCCATCACCAATGGGTTGAGTCCACCAGTGACTCAGCTAACGGGCTGGGAAACGATGGACACATTAGGAGCCCTTCTTGGGCTCTGAGTGGTGAGGGGGTGAGGAGATTTACTCTCCCACGATGCTCTGATACTACAAGGGCTGGCAAACTATGATCTGGGTGACCCTGGTCTGAGCCCAAGACACACACCAGGCCCTGCCCAGCCCCTGTGCGTCTCACACGTCTTGCAGGAACCTCCCAACACTGTAAGGAGTTTTTTTGGGGGGTGGAAGGGAGGGAGGGATAAGGTGCAGAATTGGGGTGTCTGCGCACACTCAGATGGTGTTCTATACCCGCCAGCTCCCCTTCTGATTGGTCATCTCATCTTTAGCCCTTCCGGCTCCCAAGCCTCCTGGGACCCTCGGGAAGGGTACCCGGTGTGGGCTCTGTCCTTCTCGCCTGGCCAGGAACCCGGAGAGATGTGGTACCTCACACAGTTGTCAAAAGAGGTGTCACACACATTCTCACACCGGACCCTCCTAGCAAACCTGGGCCAGGGGCGAGCTCGGAGAGGAAGGCAAAGCTCAGAGGCTGTGGCTAAAACCCGGGGAGGGAACACTGCAGCCTCGGGAATGCGCCAGGGCGGGGAAGGCGCAGCCCCGAGACAACAGCACGGGTCCCTTGAAGGCTCCTTCCCCTCCCCCCCCAACCATCCTCCGCTTCGCATGAGCGTGCACATATGTTGCTGAACCTGGGGAACCAGCAAGCTCAAGCATCTTCCTTTCTCCGCCGTCCCCCTCAATGTTGGGATTAAAGAGCTGTGCCACTTTTTTTGGTGTTAAGATTGTATTTATTTTATGCATGCAAGCACACTGTCGCTGTCTTCAGACACACCAGAAGACGGCTTCGGATCCCATTGTGAGCCACCGTGTGGTTTCTGGGAATTGAACTCAGGACCTCTGGAAGAGCAGCTATAACCTCTGAACCATCTCTCCAGCCCCACGTTTTTTTTTTTTTTTTAGCAGGGTTCTGGGATTCGAACTCAGGCTTGCAAAGCAAATGCCGTTTTTTGATTTCTTTCTTTTTCTTTTCTTTTCTTCTTTTTCTTCTTCTTCTTCTTCTTCTTCCTTTTTTTTTTTTTTTAAATTTCAGACAGTCTTACCAGGTAGCCCTGGCTGGCCTCAATGTCTACCTCATTCTGCCTCAGCATCCTCGGAACTGTAAAGGTACTTGGCCCCACCCCTGGCTAAGACTCGGCTCCATCTCCGCCTCTGCATCAGCCCCTCTCCTCCCCTCCTCCCCCCCCCCCCCCGTCCCCCCGTCCCAGCCATTTCCCGCCCTGCTCTGTGCCAGTTCCTCTCACCACCCTTCCCCCACCCCAGCCTCCCTCCGTGCCCGCCCCTTCCCACCCCAACCGGGATTCCTAGTAGCCCTGACCCTCAGCCCGGGCCACCTGGCATCCACCCTGGGTCCTGAGTCCCTGCTGAGTTGCAGCGGGCGTGGGTGCTATGGAAATCAGGTGCCAAGTTAGGCCACTTGCTCAATGTTACACTATAGCACTAAGTGTTGACAGAGTCATCTGAATGGCAGCCTCAGGACTCTGAGCCCTTCTGTGTCTTCCCTAGAACGGCTCTCAGGCGGAAGGACTACAAGCACTTACCCACTCCTTGGACATCTGTTAGCTCAAGCAGCCCTGGTGGAATGGCTGGTGGTGAGATGTCCAAGCATCGCCATTTGTTTGCAGCTTGTTGGGGAGAGTGAGGAGGGGCACTGAGTCCCATCCTAGTGGGTCCAGCAGGGTGCCCTCACTTCTATGGAGCCCTTTTGGGGGTGTTGCTATCCAGGATTGCTAGGAGGAACGTTGGACAGAGCTGCACAGAACCTCTGGCCACCACACAGGGTAAAGGGGCCTCAGCTTGATCTGTTCCCAGCCACCTGAATCCACTCTCCATCCAGGGTAGATTGCTGAGCACCCACATTCTCCTCAGGACCCCAAGCCCATCTCAGTCTGGTCAGGACATGTTTTTTGCCCCTCCATGATACTGTCTAGGGGAGAGCTCCCACTCCATATTGACACCCCACTAACCCAGATCCATGACTGAGAGGACAAGACAGACCTGCCACCTCCCTGTTCATCATGAACCTCCTGTCTGTGCACCCTTCCACCTGCACACCTCCTCCTTTCCCTCCTCCCCAGGGGACTTTCAAGGCCTCGACTTCTGGAAGTTTCTAGAGTGAGAACACAAGGTGGTGCAGAGAGTCTGCTTAACAGTTCATTTCAGTCAGTGGCAGAAGCCTTGCTATGCCAGTCCAAGAAGGTAGCGCAGGAAAATCGAAATGGAAGCACGAAGAGCTGTAAAGGCATCTCACCCTCAGGAGGGGAACCTGTCCAGGGCAAGAAGGGAGCTGGGTGCATTGCCATTTTATGTGGGACTGTGCCAATTTCCTCTTCCCTAAGTAGGCATCCCTTGAGGAAGAAGGCATTCTGCCAAAACTCCCTTAAATTTCTCCCCTGGAAGCTAAAGCTACGTATGACTCAGTTTCTCACAGAGTTAGACTCTTTGTTTTCTGGATCCTGAGCAGATTGGCTCAGGTAGTGTTTTGAAAGGGAAGGTCACAGAAGAGGTAGAAATTGACAGAGATGAATTCCTGTCATCTGTCCGTATGTTTCCCACATAAATTCATCTTTGCATTCATGGGCTGTAACACAGATGCTAAATCCCCTCTCCACCCTGGGTGGCTCAGGATAAATGTGTGTGTGGATGAATAAACAGGCCTGTAATCCAATTTCATCGGGAGCTAGAGCCCTTTGTACAGTTACCCCAGCCAACAGCTGGAGTGCCCCACTCTCTTTAAAGAAAGTGTCTGTCTCTTTAAAGCCCCATTAGGTGCCCTCTGCCATGCCTCTCCCTTAAAACAACTAGTAGGAAGTTTGATTGGTTAAGGCTGGACTGGAGCTCAGGCACTGGCAGCCGGCCCCAAGTAGAGATTTATGTATTTCCTGACAGGAGAGCAGCTTTTGGTTAGGGTTGGGTACTGAGCTAGTTGTGGGTCTCTCTGTTGAGTGCTGTAAGCCTCTGCCTAGCAGAACAAGCTTTAGAGAGCTCTCACCATTTAACTCTCCTGCATGGGAGTGACCCTTCCCAGGGTGGGGCTGGGCTGTTTCTATTTCCTGTTGCAACAACCCCATCTTTATGCCAAAACTAGACACGTCTCACATTGTTTGTGAGGTCCTGTTGTTTGCAGCATCAAAACAAAATCTACAGTCTGGCTGCTTCCCCCAGCTGCTGCCTCTCAGGTCTGGGCCAGTGCTCTAGAGCTGGTCTTTAGTGCCTACCTTTATGGTTTTGCTGTGCAGCCTCAAGTAACCCCAGGGCTCCACCTGCTGGTGTGCTTGTCCCTTCTTGTGGTCCTTGGGGAGGCAGGAGGCAGGGCTCTTGTTACTTCTGACAAACAGAAGCACAGTGAAGGGGCATAGCTATGGGAAGACGTGGCTCTGCCTTCCTGCCCCAGAATGCTTATCTGGGATCAGAGCCAGTGGCCTAGCAGAGAGCTGTCCCGTGTGAGAAGGTACATGTCCTTCAGCTGCCAACAGAAGATACCCTAGGCCCAGCTCACAACAGGACCTTGATCTTAGGATCTGGCTAGACCTAGTCCAGTTCCTGATCCACAGAATGCGTGAGTCTGTCCCTACATGCTTGATGTTACTAATTTGGGAGCTGTCTGTCTGATGGTAGTAACTGACTCTTGCACCCACACTCTGTCTCCAACAGCCAGAGAAGATTCCATGAAAGACCCAAGTTGCCTCACATTGGCTTGCTGTTCATGGCTCTACCAAGTCCTCCCATCCCTTTGTTTTTATGACCACCTCCTGTCCCCTGTGTCCCTATCCCACCCTGTTCCTCCCCTCCAGCTGCCTTGGGCTGTTCTGTTCAAAGGGTGTTTGCACTGGCTCCACCTCTGCAGGAGATGGTGTTTTCTAACACTCACATAACTCAGTTCTCACATTCTTCAAATGTCAGCTTCCCTATGGGTCCTTCCTAGCACTACCTTGCTAACTCGGAGAAGAACTGTCCTAGAACTTGTGGGACACCAGACTCTCAGCAACTAGGAAATAGGCAAGCGGGAGAGCAGGTTTTTGCCTTGTGATTTTTTTCCCCTTCCCTGCTCCACGTCTCAGGCCCAGAGCAGTGTCTGATATACAGCCATGCTCACCTCTGGCCTTTCCCTTTCCCAGAACTAGTGAGTTTATGAGCCAGTGATTTTACACAGAGAGATGATAGCCACATTAGGGGGTCCCTTCAGGTTCTGCAATGTTCATGTCTGACAGGAGATCTTCATGGAGGGCTCCCACTGCGACGACAGAAAGGCTACCTTCAGAAATCAGTCCTTAACATCAGATTGTGTAGACCAACCAACAGTCTCGGCCCTAGCGTGTGATAGTGAGGCTTTCTATAGGCCCTTTGGTGTAACCCATTCCTGTTACTGGAGGAGTAACATGGTGGCACACGATGCCCAGTTGGAGCCTTGTCTCCTGTGTTAGTTTTTGGCTCCATATGGATCCCTCGCATATGTGTATAGGAAGCTTCTAGAACAGCCAGCCTATTTCCATACGGGTTTTCAAGGGGCCTTTAGTGTTTGTTGTCCCTCCCTTTACTGAGGCCTGCATGCCAGGGCTGTGGGTGCTTGCATAACCAACAGAAACTGACCCTCTACCTTATCAGGTAGGAATCCCTCGACCCATTCCAACGGGCAGCCAGCATGAGTGACCTGGATACAATGGAGAGACTCATCAACTCCAGTCAACATCATGTTGATGAATATAACAGGAGGGGCAGGTAATGGGGCCTGAAAGAGGCCATGGAGGTGGAAGGGTGTACCCTAGGCTTCTACCTGTCTCCCCAAACTGCCTCTTATTAAAGCCTCCTAGCTTTTCTTATCTCTTCAGAAGACTACCCACTACTTCCTCTTCCTTGGGAGAGAATTCTTTTTGCCTCTGGTTTCTTACTAGATAGTAATGCTGTGTGGTAATTCAGATTGTAGTCCTCATATCAGATCCTTAAAAACTAACAACCTTAAAAGAGAAGACAGAAACTATTTCTGGTATTGGGTCTGGGTTTGCTAACTCACGATGATTTATTTTGCTCCATCAGGCCAGGCTTAGGGCCACATGTTGCTAGGGCTGCAGGGCTGCAAAGGATCTGAACCATCACCTAACTGCCCTCAGTGTTCCCTTTGAAGGCCATGCAGGTAGAGCTACTGCAGAGTCAATGTTGACAGTGCTTTGCACAGGCACTGGGGAGTGTGGGCTCCTGCCCCTGCAGTCTGAGGCAGGCATGCATAGAGCATAAGCATGGCACCATTGTGTGCTCACAGCATGTCACTGAGGTGGTGCTAGCACAGCTGTACTGCTAGGTGCTGAAGCATAGTTCAGTTCACACTGAACTGGCAGGGCTCTCCTGTTCGCACTAGGAAAGACTTGCCTTGTTTTGCAAAGCTTATTGTATAATTTGGGAGGCAGCGATCAGCTAAAGGGGAGGGAAGAGAGGGAAATAAGGTCCTGGGCGGCCCTAGGCCTCAACAATGGAGGAAGATCTCAATTACAATGGCCAGACAATAAATGGGCCCCAAAGGAGACGATGGTACACCCGCCTGTGGCATTCATGCCTGAGCTGTAGATGCACGCATCCTAAGAAAAGGAAGAAATTTCCCCTCTACCTGATCGGGTATGACCCCACGGGTCCATTACAACGAGCGGCCAGTGTGGGTGACCTTCTCACAACTGAGAGATTAATCCATTCCGGGCAACATCATGTGGATGAATCTGACAGGAGGAGCAGGTAATGGGGCTTGAAATTGGTGATGGGGGTGCACAGAGGGGGTGGGAACTGCCAGGGACACTCAGGGCCAAGCAGGGAGAAAGGTCACCTTCCAGGGCTACATCCTAATAGAGGTCATGCTTAGAGTCCTCGTCACTGGGGACCCCTGTGTTGTCTACCTGCTGAATGCTCTTAGGCATACGAGACCTGCACACCCTGAAACAGCAGCTCCTAGGCCTTAATGAAACTACGTCATTTTATTATTATGGTTACACGTAAATTTTACACACACACACACACACACACACACACACGCACCCACATGGGTGTTTTGCCTATGTGTATTGTCTGTGAACCATGTCTGATTGAACCTTGTGCTGGGTTGTCTGGACCTGGAGTAATAGGGAGTTGTGAGCCTCCACGTGTGTCCTGGCAATCAAAACTCAGTGCTGTACAAAACAAAACTAGAGCTGTTAATAACCAAGACACCTGCCTAGATTTGCCTTTATATATAGGCCATTAACACTAATATACAACACTGGAAAATTTATCATAAGATAAATCGTCAGCTTTAATGTAAAAAAATCACTAAGAAATCTTAGATCAATATGACCAGTTTTAGCTAATCGTTCAAACAAAGACATTTTGAAGTGGAACTATGACCCTGCATCCCCGTACTCACCGCGTGTACATGCTCTGTGTGCATTGGTGCACATGTGAAGGACAGAGGCTGACAATGTCTTCCCCTCACGTTCCTGTGCCTCACACATGTGGAGCTAAGTGTGTTGTGCTCAGAGGACTCGCCACTTGACAGTTCTGTTCTGCCACCCTGTGAGTTCTGGGGACTGAACTCAGGTCATCAGTCCTCCCTGTGGGTTCCACCCCATGGTCCCTCCGTTTCATAGACATGTTCACTCACCGAAATCCCTGGTGTTTCTGATTGATTCCCATGGAGCACATTGATTCTCAGACTTGCAGGCAAATAAGCTTTGGGGATCCCCTCATCTCCACATCTGCACTCAGGTTTTCAGGACAGGTATTTTACCAAGTGAGTTTTACCAATGACCCCAACCCCTCATTCTTATTTCCTATTTTTATGTTGTACTAGTTTATAAAGGGGAATCAATGACACAACAGTAGATTTTTCGTAGTCCACTGCTTCATCATTTTGTAGTTCTAAGGGGCTCATTAGTTTTTAAGTTGAGCTTCATAAATATAATGGAAGAATAATTATAAATTATAGTTTCAAGATTATTTTGGTTATTGAATATCTTCTTTAAAAACACTGTAGTTATTCATTCTGTCAGTCCATTTATTCCCACACATAACTTAGATATCTACTGTGTAGAGTACACTTTGTACTCTCTCTCCAGATCTTCCCATTCTTAAACCTTTGTGTTTCTCTTCCTAGTCAAGCTTCCTTACCTTCCATAAATGTTAATACGAAATGAAAGAACCATGCTCACTGGAACCCTAGTGTTATTTTGCTTAGAGCTTTTTGAATATCAAGCAAGGAAGCTAGGATGGCTTAGGGTATCCGCTTGTAGGGATATTTACCCAATTTTGGTGTGAGTCCAGGGGCACATTGCCCATTCTATGGCAAAGCATGAGCTCCTGCTTTGCTACCGTTTAGGGCCTGGACTACCATGGACCCTTATCTGTTACTGTAGGAGTAGGTTGTGCTCCTGCTGGTACCAGGTATAGAAACACTACTCATGGGCCTAAAAATGAAATGTGGAAATGAAAATCAATCCAAGTAGTGATGACTGAGGGTTCAGAATTTTGTTTGCTGTTAAAATGTACATAGATACAAGTGATCTGTGTAATTGCCATTTACGCGTGGATTCTGCCATATTTTGTTTAATGTCAGGCAGAATGGGTTTCATGATATCCTTTTATTTTGTAGAGTGACAAAGTGAAAAATATTGCCAATTATAGTTGTATAATAATAGAAAAGATAAACGACATTGCAATGTGAGAGAGGCTGAAATGAGAATGAGAAGGGAAGGGAACCACAGGGCCACTGGCCACTCTGTAGGATGAGTTCAGAGGGTTAGCGAGTTCAAGACCTGGTTGGCGAAGAGAGTCTTTTTAAAGAAATGTAAACTTCTTTGAATATAAAAATTTTCTAGGTATACTGTTGATAGAACCCTGTTTTTCCTTCCTGAACTGTTGTGTGAGTTATCACCAGGAAATCGTTATCACGAGCAGCAATGCTAGCTCTCAGGAGCTGTAAATGCTTGTAGCATTCTAGCGGAGTTCTTGCCCATTCACATTGAAGCACCAGAGCAGCCCGTGTAAGAGAGCTACCAAGTTTAATCTCCATTCTTTGACATTGGGAAAAGGAGTCATGGCACTCATAGAAATCCCAAGTAGTAAGTAGTAAGTACCAGATAATAGAGTAAAATTGAAATTCAAGCTGAGGTCAATTTCCTGGGAACTTTTCTATGATTCAGACAGGCTGCTTTGTGCAGGGATGAAGGTCGTGATAGAACACCTGCCTTAAACAGGACAGCCAGGCACTAGATCCCTAGCACAGCCAATGCACATTTGAGTAGACAGACATAAATAAGGAAGTGCCAGTTTCTTTCTTCCGTCAGAAGGGTATTAAGTTCATTCTAGGTAGTACTTAAAGGCGATGGGGCTCTTATTTAGCATTCAGAACTGTCCCTAAATGTCCTTTCAATCTGCAGGACCTCACTTCATTACGCGTGTGCCCACAACCATCCAGACGTGGTGACCCTGCTATTAGAAAATAACTCCGACATTAACATCCGGGATGATGAAGGCTGCACACCCTTGATTAAGGTAGCCATTGGCCTTGTGTCAAAATAGAGGGATAATATGCATAACTGAAACTCTTTCTCTGACCGAAGGGACACTATTCAGTGCAATGGTGGAAATGTGGCTCTTGGCTTCCTTGAATTGAAGATGTATTTCTTTGTACAATTTCCACAGGCCGTCCAGCGAGACAACGAGAAATGTGCTTCTATATTGCTCTCACACAATGCTGATCCAAATCTGATAGATTCCAATGGGAAGACAGCCTTCCACCATGCTGTTTGCAGGGGCAACATAACAATTGTAAAAATGCTCCTTCAGCACAACGTAGATATTGAAGCCAAAACGGAGGTAAAGATCATTCAACTTCGTTGCCAATGCACTTCTAGCAGTGACACTCAGATCTATTTTCTACATGCAGAAGCTCAGGCATTCTCACGGAATCTGTTTAGAGGAACACTTTTTTCCCTCCAAATATGTTTCTCATAAATTTTGGGTAGTTCAGAAAAAACACAGCATAGCATATTTTGTCTCAGAGTTGGCTTTGATTTTTAAAATTCAGAAATACAGGATTTAGGACCAAACACACATCACATGTACAGAGGCAATAAAAATAAATTCATTTCAAGTTAAATGATTGTAGAATAAATCAAAATGTGTTGCTGCAAAGAAGGTACTGATGTGGCTTCGGCTCAGGGATGAGGGTAGACTGGAAAACGAGAGAGGTGACAGGCAAATTAGGAAATTTGATCATTGGAGAAAATATGTGAAAAACATTATTTAATTTTTAAAAAGTTTTGGTGTATATACAAGATGCTGTTGAACTTGTGAGATAATACTTAGTTTACAAAGGAAATATATTTGAAATACAGGTCAAAAAGCTCTGCTCTAGACACTTCTTGAGCACACTCCTTCAACAGGGCCATACCAAAACTTTACTCTATGTTTAAGGTCTGTAGTAATGGAGGCCCTACTCCATGGAGCTAAGAAGATCGGAACCATTGAGTGTTTGGGGAGAGTTCTGGAAGGGAGTGGTGTTCAGAGGCAGTGTTGGACAGGGAAAAGATGTGTCAAAGGGAAGAAGGCAGCTGTGTGAGGGACAGTGCAGCAGGTTTTGTAGGATAAATGACCCCTTGTGACTCTTTATAGTGTGTATTTTGTTTACAAAATCTGTGATGAACTTTCAGTTCAGAAACAAGTCATTTTGTAAATGCAATATGTTTTCCTTTCCAGAACGGCATGACGCCCTTGCAACTTGCAAGATATGAAGATCAACCTGAAATGGTAGAATTTTTAGAAGCAAACTGTGCAAAGGCACATGCAACGCTTGAGAAAAAGAGGTAGAGTTTTTTCTTTTCTTCAGTCATAGTGCTGTTCTTGAGGGTGACAATTGCTCACATCAGGAATATAAAAATGATAGGACGATTACGAGAAATTTGGAAGCACATAGTTAGAAAGCTTAGCACACACAAAGTGTGAGCTGGAAAAGAGACTGTTCCAACTCAACCCAAGAACAGCGTGCACCAGGCATCACTACATAGCTCAGTAGTTCACCTCATGAGCCATCAACCAAGCCAAAGGATAAGCTGGATCAGTCATTGCTCCCTGCAGTAGTTTTGCTTTTGACAGTGTTTGTCACTGAATTAAGGGCCTTAGGTGTCATCGGCAAGTGTTCCTTCATGGATAATCACCCACAGTCCCTAAGTCTGAAATTTTATAACCTCTGATGCCAAAGTGGACAGCACAAGCCATTTCTTTAGAATTATACCGTACCCAATCACAGGTGACAAGTAGTGTTTCCCAATGATCTGTTTGAGTTTGGAAATGTCCAACTCGGCAGAAAACTACCTTTCACTGGGAGAGGTTCTCTAAACTGACGTCATACACTACCGAGCACCTTAGGTGATTCAGCAGATCAAGGCACTTTGCTTCCACATTTCAGATGACACTTTCAAAGTGGGTGTAGACGTAGTTCATTTCTTTCCACAGAGTCTGGTCCTTTAGCGTTATAAATCTTGTCCTGAATTCTGTGAGTGTTTAGCTCTGGAAAAGGTTGTTCTCACAGTGCCATATGCCCTTTCCAATGAAATACACTTGTTAATGCTGGAATTTTCTGGTTAGTACACACGTATACGTGTTGTTTGTGTTGAGCCATTGTTTCCAGATAACAGTTCTGTACTTTAAAGATGAGACTTTCTAGAGATCGCTTACAATGATCATTTCAAACCTTTAATGCTTTTTGTAAAAATTTAATTTAATTTTTTTTTAATTCACGTTACATCTAGCTCACTGACCCCGTCCTGGTCACCCCATCCCAGAGTCTTTCCCTGTCCCCCCTCCACCTCACCTCTGAGCAGTTGGGGACCCCATGTGTATCCACACCATGGCACTTCAAATCTCTGCAAGGGTAGGCACTTCCTCTCTCTGAAGTCAGACAAGACAGCTCAGCTAGAAGGATGTATCCCATGTACAGGCAACAGCTTTTCGATAGCCCCCTGTTCCAGTTGATTGGAACCCATATGAAGACCTAGCTGCACATCTACACATGTGGAGGAAGATGTCTGTCCAGCCCATGTATGTTCTTTGGTTGGTGGTTCAGTCTCGAAGAGCCCCAAGGGCCCAGGTTATGTGATTCTGTTGGTCATCCTCTGGACTTCCTATCTCCTTCAGGCCTGGAATCCTTCCTTCTAGTCTTCCGTAAGAATCTACAGCCATGGCACCATGAGCACACCCTGTCTTGTCATTAAAGCTTTTCAAAAAAGATTTATTTATTTTACAAGTATGAATACACCATTGCTCTCTGCAGACACACCAGAAGAGGGCATCAAATCACATTACAGATGGTTGTGAGACACCATGTGGTTGCTGGAAATTGAACTCAGGGCAAGTGGAAGAACAGTTGGTGCTGTGAACTGCTGAGCCACCTCTCCAGCCCATCTTTAATGCTTTTTTAAAGAGAGAGAGAGAGAGAGAGAGAGAGAGAGAGAGAGAGAGAGTGTGTGTGTGTGTGTATGTGTGTGTGTACTTTTGTTTGTGTTTTAATTGACAGCTAACTATTCCTCATGTTTTTTCTTGAGAAAAGGTGGGAAGAATAGCAGTCAGCAATCATAGTCAATTGAAGAAAAATGAATTCAGCATTGTTTGGTTAGTCCAGTTGGCCCGTGCATTTCATCCCAGAACTTGGGAAGCAGGAGATACACAGATCTCTGTGGGTTAAGGCCAACATGGTCCATAGAGTAGCTTTCAGACCAGCATGGCTACATAGTGAGATCCTGTTTCAATAAAAACTTGTTTGTAAACATCTAAATTAAGATGCATTATGGACTCTATAAATACAAAGTACTTACAGCACTTGCTAAATGCTTTTCTTATGAATAGCACAATAGTGATAACTTTAATATGTCACAGTGAAGGAACACCATCACAGAAAAAAGAAGTGAAGCATGTGAGGTCCGCGGAAGGTAAGATTTTGATGCGAATATAAATGTAGTCTATGGTAGCTGCGCCTATCACCCTAAACAAGAGTAGAGATGTTAGCCACTCTCCCACTGGGACCAGACAAGGCAAAGAGCAGAAAGGAATCCAAACGCAGGCAACAGAGTGTGAAACCGTTTTCGATTCAGTTTTTAGAGAACCCACACCAAAACTAAGCTGCACATCTGCTACAAATGGGGAGGGGGTCTATGTGCAGCCCATGCATCTCGTTGATTGGCGGTTCAGTCTCTGTGATCCCACATGGGCCCAGGTTAGTTGAATCTGTAGGTTTTCTTGTGGTGTCCCTGACCCCTCATTCACACTGTCCTCCTTTGAGTTCGTTGTCCTTCCCCCAAACTCTTTCACAAGATTCCCCAAACTCCACCTGATGTTTGGCTGTGGGTGTGTACATCTGTTTCCATCCTCTTCTGGATAAAGCCTCTCAGGAGCGTTATCCTAGGCTCCTGTCTGCAAGCACAGCAGAGTATCCTGAATGGTGTAAAGGATAGGCTTTCTCCCACAGGGTGGGTCTCAAGCTGGACCAGTTATTGTGTGCCTATTCCCTTAATCTCTGTTCCATTTTAATTCCTGAATATCTTGTAGGTAGGATAATTTTGGGTTGATGTTTTCATGAGTGCATTGGTATCCTCCTCCTTCCACTTGACGTCCCTCCTGGCTACAGATGATGACCATTTAAGGCTCCACATCACCTGCTGCTGTGACTCAGCTAGACTCACTCCTATAGATTCCTAAGAGCCCACATGGTCCCTGGTCTTTGTTTCCTCACAGAGATGCCTCCCCTCTGGTATCTCTTCTCCCAGCTCCCACCCTACACCTGCTCCCCACCTTAGTTCTTCTCCCAGAATTTGCTCCTACAGCGAATCCTGATGTCTACTTTATTTTCCCTTCTGAGTGAGATTCAAGCATCTTCTCTTGGGCCTCATTATTTAGCTTCTTTAGGTCTGTGGATTTTCGCATGATTATTCTGTACTTTATGGCTGAAAGAGTACTCACTTCTAAGTGAGTACACACCATCCCTGTATTTCTGGGTTTGGATTACCTCACTCGTGAAGATAGTTTCAAATTTCATCCATTTGTCTGTAAACATCATGGATTCCTTGTTTTTAATAGCTGAATAATATTTCACCATGAAAATGTATCACATTTTCTTAGTCCATTTTTCAGTTGAAGGCCATCTAGGTTGTTTTCTGTTTCTGGCTATTACAAATAAAGGTTTATTCATTTATCTACACTCCAGATTTTATCCCCCCTTCACCCTCCTATTGCTCCACATCCCATTCCTCCTCCACACGTCCTGTCTCCACAAGGATGTCCCCACCCCTCATCCCCACCCCACCTGACCTCTAAATTCCCTGGAGCCTCCAGTCTCTTGATGGTTAAGTGCATCATCTCTGATTGAGCACAGGCCTGGTCTTTCTCTGCTG
>JADRCH010000350.1:588225-598433 GCA_019843965.1 Rhynchomys soricoides | reverse complement strand
GAGTTATACACCAAAGAAAATCACTGGTCACTACAGGGAGACAAAGCTGACAGAAACACACACACACACACACACACACACACACACACACACACACACTTTGTTTTTTAGAGTTCATAAAACTGATACTGACCACCTATCCTGCTCTATGTGGTGGTTTAATTATTAATATAGGTAGAGAAATGGATTAAGTACATTTGGGAAAAAGAAAAAAAAATTAAGATGTACATTTTAAACCCAGAGGAATCCCACCCTTTGGAATAGGTAGTGAGTGGGAACTTTGGGCAGATGTACTTATCTGGATGGAGTCTATTGAGTCCATGAGAGGCAGATCTGAGTGGATTTTCTGTAGCTTATAAGTTTATAAAAGAGATAACAACATGAGTTAACAACATGAACAGTCTAGCTTCAGTTATGGCTAGAGAGCATCATACAACCCACGAGGTCAGCTGTGAGGGGAAGGCAATACTGTGTACAGAGTAACAGAAAACTCACAAAGACCGACATGCTTTCAAGATGTATTGGGACTGAAGCCACTGGGTTTCCGGGAAGCCACCAAGGGTATGAGGGCACAGAGGGCCAGTAAGACCCACATGCTTTCAGCTTGACTTCTGTTTCTGACGGAGGGAAAATGACCCAGAATCTGCCCGGCAGCACTTACACCCTCTGCTCCCCACATCAGACCTCAGTTTAACTTCTGCTTAGCATTCACATGCTAGAGACAATATCAAAATGTCCTGAGACGGGCTCACCCATTGTTGGGTGACAATATTTCCGGGAAGATGCAACATACACAAACACACACACACACACACATACACACACACACACACACACACACACACACACACCTACTTACCACTGATAGGGCTGATGACAGACCAAAGTACAGACACCATCAAAGTCCAGTTTAGTGAACCAATGACTTTTATTGGGTCAAGTACAGAGATACTGGTGAATGGTTACTTACAGGAACAGGAATGATTCACAAACAGCTGCATCATCAAAGCCCACTCCGTCTTGGGTGATAGTTCACAAAAAATAGGAAAACTTGACAAACTGCATACCGGCACCTCAACAGGTTAGAGAGTATCCTATCCGGGTGGCTCAGTAGGTCGGAGTCTCTTCTAGGTAACTTGGCTGATCTCCATTTTTCCATGCGATCAACCTTACTTCCAGCAGTCCTTTCTGCTCATACATGCTCATATGCTTGAGGCGGGAAGGGTAGGGTTCTGGTCGGTTTCAAGGACTTCCTGAAGTTCTTGAGATGCTTAATTCCTGAGTTTAGGAAGCTTCCCTGCAGGTTGGGCATTTCACCTCCCCTTGCAACATTTCATTGTCTTACCTCTCTATAAACATCCTGTGTCTTAACCAGCTTCCTTCTGAGATGGAAGAGTGTAATCATAGAATACTGATACACAGTACCTGTCTTCTCTTGAGCATCATGAGCATAAACACCCGAAGTCACCACAGCCTCTACTAGGACGTGGGTTCCAGCCTCTGGCTTGCCACGAAGACTCTGCAGGTAGCATCCCTGAGCTTTCCAAAACTGGCCTCTCCCTACGTGTCTGAATGTTCTTCTGCAGCCCTCTATGTGTCTCTGAGGCCATCCTCCTGTTTATCACTGTCTGAGTGGTGCTGGTTCTTGTCATTTCTGGCCTAAATGCACCTCAAAGTTAGTGCTGATTTCCCTCTCTGGCCTGTGTCATAATGGACAGCCATAAGGCACACTGTTCCCTTAGTCAACACTGACTAAGGCTCCCCTTGCAAACAATAAACCCACTAAGTCCACAACACTGTGCGCAAATGAGACCTTTTAGCAATTAGAAAAAAATAAAAAATCCTTTGAACTTGTCCCCAACTCAGCTATATGCCAGGGTTCCTCTAGGGAGCCAGCATTCACTGAATTCCAGGACTCCTTGCTGGCCATGGGCTTTTACAGCACGCAGCCTACATAACCAGGGAGCCTTGTTTTGCCAGGGCCATCCACACATCTCCATGCACAGCTCCTCTTCCTGCCTTGACTAACCTGTGTTCCAAGTGAATAAAGACAGATACTTATGGTTTCACCACTACACTTGTCAAAAGCATATTTCCAGCCTCCTCATGTGCATCTGGAATCTACACTACTTGGCTTTGATGTGGTCCTGTCTAGCCAGGTCTCTACTAGTATCAGCCACTGCCTCATTTGAGGACCACCCTTTCCCAAGGGCTGTGCCTTCATCCTACCTCAGGAGCATTTCTCCCTTCAGCCGGAGAACTTGCCCTCACTGCTCAGGAGACCAACCTCTTCTGCACTATTTCTCTGGGCATTCTTCTTCTGGTCTGGCTTGTCAGCATCGGTCCCCCTCTAATCCTTGTCACAGCTGTGAGGGTATCCCAGTCTTCCTTGGCCCCAAAGCTCCTATGAGACCCCTTCTAAGTGAGAGCTCATTGTAGGCTCCTCTCCACCTGCGCAGGGGGTCATTGGGCAGCAGAACCTTCACAGGCCTGCAGACCAAGGCTGGGGGTGGAGGAAGAGCTATTGTTTTTGCAGAGACAGCTCTTTGGAAAACAGTGTTCTTCTGAGTTACTCTTGCCTGAAGGACAAACCCTCAGTTAACCCAGTGTGATGGATGAGCTGTCTTCCTGACTTTCAGCAGCCCCCAGAGTTCACACGGCTGGAAGGTCTGCATGTGCCTTGTGGATGAAGATTTGAGGCACAGTAGTCTCCCCATGGCTCCTCATCACATCTGCCAATACCAAGAGAGGGACCATAAACAGGTCCTGACTTGCTCTGTAAGGGCAGAGAGGAGCACATCCCCACTACATTCCAGCATGCATTGATGCTGCCCTGCATCCTTCTGCTTTTATTTGGGGTGCCCATTGCTCTGGTCCTAATGTCTGGCTCCTGGTTGCTGGCCATTATGTGTAGCTTCTTTCTGCTCTTATTACTGTGGCTCCTTTCCAGGCAGCCCTTGAAGAAGTTTGTGGCCACGTGTTTACACACAGACCTGGCTGACATCACCAAGTCCTACCTGTGTGAGCCTGGCTCCTATTGTTTGGCGGTTGAGTCTGAAGACCAGGTGATGGGCGTGGCGATTGCTCTGCCAGTTAAGAATTCCTCATTAATAAGGAAGCAGCTGCTGCTCTCCCATTTTCCTATGTCCTCACGACACGGACAACAGGGGGAGTGAAAGCCCCGGTCAGAACTGTCCTCCAGTTTGCATGGGACCAGGGCTACACTGATGTTGTTCTTCATGCCTCTGTGCAGATGCATGATGCTGTGGCCCTCTGCAAGGGCATGGGCTTCCAGTAGAGAGACAAGCCCTTCTTCAGCACAATAGCAAACTGATGTTTTAAACAGATCGTGCAGAATTGCCTGAGTTCTTGTTCTTCCAAGAGCACAGCTCAGTCCCGAGAACCCACATTGGTGGCTCACAAACACTTGCAACTCCAGTTCCAGGGAATCCAACATGCTCTTCTGGCCTCCAAAGGCCCTGTGTGCATATATACAGGTGGTACACACACATACACACACAGGTGGTGTACTACATACATTCAAATGATGCACATATATACATATATACAGGTGGTATGCATACATACAAACAGGCTACACGCACATATAAACAAGTAAAATCTTTTAAAAATTTATTTCTATTTCATTTTTTAATATTTGCCAAGTGCATAACAGAAAGTAGCCACATATATTCCATGCATGATGCTTATTATAATAATCAAGCAAATAGCCAAAAAAAAAAAATTCTTGCTGGCCAGAAATGCCAGTGTTTAACTCTCAAATCTTAAGACCTTGAGTTAGGATTAAAGAGAGTTGAATGTTAAAAAAACAAGGAGCAAGGCCACTGTATTAAAGGCTAATCCAACGACAGAGACTTGGCCTGAAACTTTCCCAAAACCCAACAGCATTTCTTTCTTTTTTTTTTAAATTGGAAAAGTAAGGATCATTTGGCAATGCTACTTTTGACTAGTAAACAAAGATAAAGTCCAGCGAGAAGAAAAAACAAACCAAAGCAACCAGTGAGGCTCACAGAACTGTCTTTAAGGTGCTATTTGAAAACGCTCAGGTTTCATAGCAGAGGTGCCCAAGCTGTTGTGTTTGTGAGCTGTGAGGTCATTAAGACGTGCATCACACCACAGAAACCTTTTCAATGGAAGCTGATGTCCTAAACTAGGCCTTTGCTTGGAATGAATTATGCTATTCACAATTGTTTCAGCAAAGGTTTCCTCTTGGCATGCCAGCAGCCTAGCAAAATAACCTACCCTGTCCTAAAGGGAACAGTGAAGCTGAACTAGAAAGACAGGGAGAGAGCCAGAGCCCTCACTTTGTGAGGGAAGCCTTTTGTGGTCATTTTAAAAGGGCTGCTGTATTAGTTATCCAGGAGGATGCAAAGATAGGACTTTAATAGAAAGTGTTTCTAAATGTTTTTTGTTTTGTTTTTGCTTTTGCTTTTCGAGACAGGGCTTCTCTGTGCAGCCTGGATGTCCTAGAACTCACCCTGTAGACCAGGCTAACCTTAAACTCAGAGATGCACTTGCCTCTGCCTCCCAAGTGCCAGGACTAAAGGCGTTCAGCACCACACCTGGCCAAGTAGGCCAAGTATTTCTAAATCTTAAGGTAAAGACAACATTGACAGTGTCTCAATATACCTGGAAACATGTTAATAAAACCCACTCTTCCTTCCTGCTTTACAATTTTTAGTTTTAAAATTTTACTTGTAGGGAGCCGCCTGAGCACCCACATTCGCCATTACAAGATGGCGCCTACATTCGGCCGAGGACAAGTTGTAAACAGGCTAGTGCGCATGCACCTGGTAATTTTCCACCTCAGAGTCTCAGCCTCTCTCGTGGCGGCATCTGGCCTGGTGTGCGGGAGCCAATGGGAAGCTCCACGTCCCAGGCGAGCGCTGTGACCTATATAAGGGACGGGTGTTCTATTGTTCGGGGTCTCCATTCTTGGCAAGCTTATGCTCTCCCTCTCAAGATGCATTAAAGCTTTACTGCAGAAGGATCTTATGTGTGCCGCGTCGTTCTTGCTGGCGAGACGGTAGCGCGGGACATTTACTGTTTAAGTATTTTGCCCCCTCCCCCCACCAGTCAGGCCTAGTGTCTGTAGAGGTTAGAGAGTGCTTTAGATCCCTGTAACTGGAGTTACAGATGGTTGTAAGTAGCCATTTGGATGCTAGGAATCAGTCCTGGGTCCTCTTCAAAGGCAACAAGTGCTTTTAACTGCTGAGCCCTCTCTCCAGCCCCCTGCTTTGTATATTTGTTAATTAGGCTTACTCGTTGAGGACTTCCAGCACATATATAACACCTTCTGATCATTCTGTTTACTTCCCTTCAATCCCTACCAACCTCCCCTCCTCCCCACAAGTCTCTTCCCCATCACTAGTCTCTTTTGGGACCTGCTGAGTTGAACCAGAGCCATTTGTATTGTGTTGTGTTGTGTTGCATTGTGGTTTTGTATGTGTAGTGCATTCATGTGCACATGCATATTCACTTGTGTGTTGGCATGGCCAGACACTGACATCACTAGGTGTCTTCCTCAGTCACTCTGTCTCATGTGTTGAGGCAGACTCGCTGAACACAGACTTTGCTGACTTAGGTATTCTAACTAGCTAGTTCAATCTGGGGATCCCATCTCTGCCTCTCACATACCAGAATTACAGGTGAACCATCATGCTCACTTGCCTTTTATGTGAGTACTTGGGTCTCTGAACTCTGTTCTTCATGCTTGTAAGGCAAAAACTTTACCCTCTGAGCAATCTCCCCAACTCCCTACTGAAGTGGAAATTTCTGGTCACATGACTCAGTTGTATCATGTGATATTTTTCTGGAAACTGTCTTATGAGAGGATGATTTTGCTGAAGCAGACACATGGGAGGATTCTTTGCTGAGAACAGACAGGTGTTTTTCTGGAAGCTGCCTGGAAAAGGGGCATGTGATGTTTTGGTAGAGCAGGCACTTGAGAGGACACGTGATGTTTGGAAAAAGTATAAATATAACCCAACAGACAGTGGATGACACTGTGTGGTATTGGTTCTCATTGGCACTCTTTGCTGGTCATCATTTGTTGTGACTTTGTAGAGGGAAAAGCCATCAAAGAACTTCTGGAGGTCTTCTAGTGACTTTTGCCAATTCCAAGGACTTGGGATGATTGACAGAGCCTCGAGCTTTCTTCTGGATCAAACTGCCTTTGCTGATTTGTGAATGGTGTTTGCATGGGAATCCCTGCTGATTCATATGAACTGAACTGCTGATGTCCTGACAACGAAGATTGGATTCACTCCAAAGAACTATTTCTAAGCAGGTCCACCTCCTCCTTTGCCCTGTCAACCTTTCCTTCCCACTACCTCTGGTGGGCGGTGGGCTAGAAGGGAGGGTAAAGCATTTATGTACACTTATTAAAGTAGGTTTTGAAAAATATAAGCCTACACTCTACTTTTCTTTTCAACAGTCTTTACCAGGAATGTTGCTCAAATGGAGATGCTCAAATTCAGGTTAAAAGATTTAACAAAGGAATGTGAATACTTCTTAATTAGAAAGACAAACCAGTTAACTTTGCCATTTCATAGCCCTAATGGGTGTGAAAGGGACAGGAAAGAAAAAGAACAACAGAGAATTCAAACAGAGATAGAGTTTTTAGGAGAAAGAATAAACGAGAGACAAACACCACTTAACTGCCATTTCACAGCAGGCAAACATTAACTTAGCAAGCTAAATCAGTGCTTTATGTTAAGCTTGACAAACCTACTAGTTTAATTTAACCTTTCATTTTAAAAACTGTCTTTTATTTTTAGTTATAATTTTCTTCACTCTTGAGATTTCAAACATGCATACAGTGACGTATGACCGTATCCACCCCTCCTTCCTCAGACTCTGCACACAGCCCCTCAGTATGTCCACCTCTGAACATCATATCTTTTACAAAACTCATATCAGGAGTGGTGGGGAAGCAGAACAATAAAGCTGCATGCAGAAAAATGAGCTGCAGAAAGTGATGGAGAAAGAGAGCCACGGCAGGGACACATTGAAACATCAGAACCACTGAAAAACGAGACCGTAAGCCACAGGTGTGGCTTCTGCATTTCCGATTGCTCTGGGATACTTTAAAAACTCCAGCCAACTAAACTCTTGGAGTGGTTTCTGTGTGGATGAAACCCTCCTGCACATGCTCCCACCAGAGCAAAAGAAGAAAGTCCAAAGAAAGATCTTTCCCCATCTGGCACAAGACAAAAGCAACCACCTCCATAGTCGAGATGAAATGCACATTTGCCTGGTTTTTGTTTCTGCACTATTAAGGACAGAAAATTCCGTGGCTGCACAAAACAAAATGGTTAATTTTAACATTTTTCAAGTGAATGTGGCAAGCATGTATACACATATTCCCATGGGTAGGTGTGCATATTCGTGCAGACACTTATGTACGTGTGGTGTGCATTTGACACGTATCTCCCTCAATCTCTCACCTTTATTTATCCAGGCGGGACACTCCACCTCCGCTGCCACCTACATTCTCACTCAGGGGCTTCCTTACAGGGGCCTTCGGAAGGATTAGCATCAGCTCCTGTGAGGAACTCTCTTTGCTGGTTTATTGCTTCTGCAATAGGCTCCAAAACCGAAATGCCACATTCCCTTGAAAGCTGGTCTTTGCCTTCATCATTTGTCTCACACTTTCCTGGAAACCTTTCTACAAGTCCACTGATAGGCTCATCCACGATTCTAAGCTACCTCCTTATGTTGTCAAAACTTTCTCCCATAGGTGATGACGCATACTGGCATACCTACCCGTTGCTTCTCTGAAGGAAGTTTTTTTGATGTCGTGGAAGTCTCTACTGACCTGCTGGGCTCCTATCAGTAGTTTGACCTTTTCTTGTAACTTAACTATTTTAGTCTTAAGAATTATTCCTTGTCTGGAAATAAAGGCAGCATTAAAGGCATCATCCGAGGAAAATGCAAAAGGAAACAAGTCTCCCCATGCTGGCATTCCAGAGCTGGAGCAGAAGGAAGGGTAGGTCGTCTTCTTAGGAAAGAGCGCCCTCAAGAGTTCAGTGCTTCTTATTGCAATCGACTCTTCCCTCAGCCAGGCGTCTTTGGCCAGAAAGGAAGTTCTGGAGACCAACAGGAGGCTCCTAGGCCGACAATGGCGTCGTCCCTGCCTCTAAGCCTTAGAGTCTAAGGGTGGCAACCCCAGCTTCGCAAGAACAAAGTGGCTTTCTCTTCACTGTCAGTGAAGTTCTCTGGGACGCTCCCAGGGGCCAGGGAGAGAGCTCTACAGTCCCTAAGAAGGAAGCAAATATCTCCGGTGGAGACTGTCTCCGGTGTAGGAACTCTGGCGCAAGAACTGACTCTGATGCAAGAACTCTTCAAGGGCAGGGGAAGATTGCCAGCTTTTGAACCCAGATACATACCTTTGCCCAGCTTGCCTCGTGGCAATCATTGAGATTGAGTAGTCCCTGACACCAGCTGCCATATTGCCTGAGGCCTGTTCAACCTGGAAGTGGATACAAGGCATCTTCAGTCCCCAAGGTAAGTAACATGATTTGAGTTTTTCTGGAAACATGAGCTCAGTTTCCAGGATTTTGTATGAATGGAGCATCTCCCAAGAGGTCTGGGACCCAATTACAGTCTAGTATGGCTAGCTCAGCTCTTCCTGAAGGGTGGAGAGAAGGGGCCTATGCTGTGCAGGTGCCTGTACCCACGCCTGGATGTGCAGACTGGGTTGTTGGGTCACACGGTGAGTTAAGAGCAGCAGGAAGATTCAGCGGTGCCACGTGGCAAGTAAGAATTGTGCCATAAGAACTGAGATGAAACCTGGAATCCAGTGCAGACTGTGCCCAGAACTTAACTTGTGCCCAGGGTTTACAAAGACAGGAACCAGGAAGCCACTGCTGTAGGAACACAGGTTGGGATCTGTACTGGGAATGGTTAACATCTGAGAAATGTCAGCTACCCCAACATTGCCAGTGAGCCAAATGCTGCAAAGTTTCACAGTGTAAAAGGTTAATTTTATGTGGTAGAGATTTCGTCAAGAATTAAGAAAAGCATTTAGAAGTGTCTAAAGTCTCTCTCTCTCTCTCTCTCTCTCTCTCTCTCACACACACACACACACACACACACAATGGAAGAGACCAAACCTGTGTGTACAGTGTTCTTAGGGATCCAGTGGGGGGTGCCACTTTGACCCCCAACTATACAAACAGGGAAGGAGACTGAAAGCTGAAGATAGTCATTAGAGCTAGGAAGGGAACCCTGATGGGTTCCATTGTAAGGTCTGCATTGCCTCCAACTTAAAGCCCAGCCCTCAGCATTTCTCTTGGCTCTGTGGAGCCTCAGGCAGGGACAATTTAGCCTACGCTAAAGATTAGCCTATAAATCAAGAAGTCCAAATAGAATTTCTCAGAAGAGCATGTGCTCAGAATACAAGTTTCCTTTGCAGCTCAGTTGATGCTCAGCCTTCTCTGTTCCACAATTCCAAGAGGCAAAAAAAAAAAAGGACCCATTTGGGGTCAAAACCAGTAAAAGATCAAATAGGCTTATTAGCCCTTTTAGTATTACAGATCTTAAAGATTTTATATAGAATAGTGAACCTCAAAATATGGCATACCAACTTCACTAGAGATGTGTAATCTTGCTAGAGTTAGGTAGGTCCATAGCAACCTGAAACTATGAATTGTGAGTTCAGCACTCAGCAGAGTGGGCAGTGACGCTGCTCTCAGCATCAAGAAAGCACAGGACCTTTGCCCTCTCTCTCTGCTTTGCTTAGAAATCCCAAACTCCCCTGAGGAAGGGAAGCCTGGTTGGCCAGCTTCTACCAGATGGGTTCTGTCCCAGTCTGGAAGGAGTTTACCTAGAAGCTTCCACTCTAGAAACTGAGGCCGAGGGCTAGACTGCTAGGGCTGAGGATCGACAGGCACTACAGCTCATCCTCAGCCCTCATCTCTGTGAATATCCTCCACTCCACTGAACCATGCACAAGGACACAGATGTGTTGGTAAATTGCAGGAATGTTGTGTGGGTTACCCTAATCTACCCAGGCTCACTTCAATCAGATCCTCCCCAGATGAATGAGTCAGCAAGGAAAGCTACTTGGTCATATAGGAGAGATCTGGAGGGTGTGTGCCCCGAAGCTAGTAATACTCACCGAAGACCAAACTAGAACCACATCTTTCCCAAAGGTCACCACAATCTTGTACTGCCTCTACCTA
>JADRCH010000350.1:428657-583225 GCA_019843965.1 Rhynchomys soricoides | reverse complement strand
CACACACACACACGCACACACACACTCACACTCACACACACACACACTCACACACTCACACACACACACACACACTCACACACACACACACACACTCACACTCACACGCACACACACGCACACGCACACACACACTCACACTCACACACACACACGCACACACACACTCACACTCACACACACACACACTCACACACTCACACACACACACACACACTCACACACACACACACACACACACACACACACACACACACACACACACGCACACACACACGCACACACACACACACACACACACACACACACACACACACTCACACACACACACTCACACACACACTCACACACACACACACACTCACACACACACACACTCACACACACACACACACACACACTCACACACACACTCATCAAATGTGATGACCTGAACTAGAATGGTCCCCAGTCGGTGGAACTTCTTTTTACTTTCACATCAAATATCTGAAATCATTAACCCCATCCACATTTTAAACTGCCCTGTGTGCTGACAGCAATGGGGATGGCTTGCAATGCTCCACCTCTGAGCAACCCCTAGAGCTCACACGGGTACCCTTTGTCCAGGTCTGTTGTGTGCTAGGCACAAAATGATGGGTAGGTGAGTGAGAGCCTATAGGTGAGAATGGGAACAGCAGGTCCGTGAGGACCACCTAGACCCATTGCCAAGGAGCAGGCACAGCTCAGAGGGGTACACTCAACGCTGGGGCTCTTGTTCCAGAGCCCATAGACCTGGGTTCTTGCTTGTGACAAGTGAGATCAAAGGGAGGAACTTTCCTCCTAGCAGGTGAATGCAGAGACCAAAGTGGACATCGGAGAGGACCAGGTGGCAGGACACAGGCTGTAAGCTGGAAGGGCCAAGGAGAGGAGCAGCAGCCTCCCACCAGAGTGATGACTCTTGAGTCATTCCAGATGCCCTTCCCTTCCAGTTAATTCTGTGAGGATCACAGTCTTAGGTGGACTTTGGCTCCCTGCCTCATCACAAGCCTGCTCCTTTACCCGGAATTTCAAACACTCAGGTGCTAGCCAATGAGAACTCTACCCGGGTATGTCCAGGGTGAGTTGCACTGTCCAAAGGTTCACCTAACAGGTGTGTCTTTCTTGGACTTCAAACAGGACAAAGTATCCTGGGTGAGAGATGGTATAACATGAAGAAGCCATGAAGAGAGATGGCAGCTTCCACAGGAGTAAGAGCTATCTCAGAGCTTGCTTCTCCATGTTAGTCTTGTGGGGATCACAAATCAAATGGACAAGAGCTCTCTCCTCTGTCTCATTCCAGTCCTTGACCTCTGGTTTATGATTATTCAGGAGCCAGCCAATGAGACACCAGCCCAAGTCTATTCACCAGAGGTGGGGCAGGCCCTGGCAGGTTCTGGATGTCATTAGTGACAGAGGCCATTCGGACACTCGGCTGTAGTAGCAGCTAAGAGGACAGAGAGAGAAGGTTGGTATTTCTGGAGGTCTAGAGTCCCACAGCCTTCCTGGGTGTTCAAGGGTAAGGTGCTTGAGGCTTGACCCTTGCCTTTTAGTGGATTGAATCTTTCTAACCAGGGGGAGAAGATTTACTGAAACTTGCTACAGGGAACATGGGATTCTAATATTTATAAATCCTGAAGAGGAAACACAACTGGGAACCACATCTTCCTTCCAAGGGGTATCATCTCAATGTACCACAGACCCGGGAGCCTGTAACTGGGTAAAGAGGGAGGTGGAAAGAGGACTGTGCCTGCCTGTGCTGTAACAAGCTTGTGGTATTAAATCCCCCAAATCACCCCAGAAACCAGGTATCATTTTACTCTGATCAGTAGATGAGCACACAAGCTCAGAGAAGTTAGGTTCACGTGACTTGGCAGGGGAGGAGACCGGAGTATAATGTTCTGGAAACCAACACCTTTTCCCAGTGTTGGTGTTCTGCTCCCTCCTGGGTGGCTGTGGAAACCTGTGAGGCTGGAGTCTGGGAGCTGGGTGGTGAGTAGAGGTTTAGAAGATGCATCTGGCTTCCTTTGTCTCTTATAGGGCTACGAGGCAGCAATATAAGCATCTCTCTTGGATGCTGAGATTTGAGACGAAGTTTTCCCATGGCTTCTTTTCACATCCGCCAATTCCAGGAGAGGGACTACAAACAGGTGGTGGATATGTTCTCCAGGGGGATGGAGGAGCACATCCCCACAGCCTTCTGCCACGTGTTGACACTGCCCCGAACCCTCCTGCTCTTAGTTGGGGTGCCCCTTGCCATAGTTCTGGTGTCTGGCTCCTGGCTCCTGGTTGTTGTATGCATCTTCTTTCTGCTCCTATTCTTGTGGTTCCTTGCCAGCAAGCCCTGGAAGAATTATGTGTCCAAATGTTTACACACAGACATGGCTGACATCACCAAGTCCTACCTGAGTGATCGTGGCTCAGGTTTCTGGGTGGCTGAGTCTGGGGGGAAGGTGGTAGGTATAGTGGCTGCTCAGCCAGCCAAGAAGCTCCAATTAGGGAGGAAGCAGCTACAGCTCTTTCGCCTGTCTGTGTCCTCACAACATCGAGGACAGGGGATAGCAAAAGCACTGGTCAGAACTGTCCTCCAGTTTGCACGGGACCACGGCTACACTGATGTTGTCCTTGAGACTGGCCTTTTGCAGCAAGGTGCTGTGACTCTCTACTACAGCATGGGCTTCCAGAAGACAGGTGAATCCTTCATGGACATACTCACATGGCTTTTGGATATTTCTCAAATTCATTTCATATACCCACTCCCTTCTGCCTGAGAACATGAGTTGTGATCTTTCTCTGTGTATCTGTCAGCTTCTAGTTCACTGTGCCGTGGGAACCAATAACCCCAATATTGTAGTGGACAAATCACAAAATTGTCTTTGTTGTTTTCATTGTATTCCTGCCTGATTGATGGTCCATGAAGAACGAGGGCATGGAATGCTCAGATGCCTTTCAAACAACTTCTGACAGAGGGGCAGCACTGGCCACTGGTGCAGTGGGATAGTTTCCATGGTCTAACTAACATGTGTAGTCCCTGCTGGCACTGGCTAGACTCAGTCTATGGGCCAGCATGAGTCTCTGGAGGCAGAAAGAGGATGTGGAATTGGAGACTATAATTTCACCTCTACCACTTCTTGCAACTGAAGCTGGACCCATCCTGCATCCTAAAGATCAGGGCCTCAAGAAGTGTAGGCGCCCCAGGCCTGATCATTCCATCCTACAAGTCTAATACATTGCCAGATTGCATGCTGTTTCATCTCTACCATGGCACTGCCATCAGGTGTTTGGGTATCCAGGGTTCCTCATGCAATCACTTGTGACATGTAGGAAGCACCAGGGTTACTCTTCATCCTGTCATTCTGGTCACAGATATCTCTTCTGAGGGGTTTGATGGGTGACTGTCATCCTGCCAACTTGCCTTGACACAGGCCCATTAATCTTCTTGAAGTCCCTTTGCCAAGTCATGGAGTGCTTCCAAACCCAAGTAACTTATCATCTGGGACTATGGACCACACTTTGGTCCATAGTCTAGTCCCACACAGTGTTCTTTGCCTTTCATTGCCCTGCAACAAGCCTGCCCTCCCCTCTTGAGCACCATCCCTTCTTCAGCCCTGCTTCCCTGTGCTTGTCTGACAACCCAGCCATCCATATCTGCTCCCTGTCCATTCCATCCAGCCACTGTCCAAACCAAGTGACTTATTGACTCTTGAAATCTGTATCACCGTCATACTCAACTGCAGGCTTCAAGACAGCCTGATGTCAGGGAAGTGTAGGATTTGCCTTCCTGAGTCTCCTGCTCTCCTCATGAAGTAGGGCCAGGGCTTTCAAGGACAGCTCCAGAAACAGAGAGGTGGGCCTGGTGAGATGGCTTAGTGGTTAAGAGCAATGACTATCCTTACACAGGATCTGGATTCAATTTCCAGTACCTACATAGTGGCTTACAACCATTAACTCCAGTTCACGGGATCTGGTGCTCTTTCCCCATGGGCACTAGGCGTGGTCTAATGATCCCTGTCCTTTGAAATGCATATGCAATAGCATGAAAATACTCTTAAATATTTGGGACACACATGGGCCCTGGATAGTGGAAATCAAATGGCAACTATAGGGAAGGCCAGAAAGAAAATGAAATCTTTCATAATGTCGTGAAGACAACATCTACAGCTCCAGTTCCTCACTGGTGTGGATCCATCAGGGCTCAGGCTTCTACTTCTGATGTGTTATTTTTCCTGTGGAGACATGAAGTAACACCCAAATATTGCAGTGATGAAAGAAATGAGTCCTTCCATGCTATCTAATGAACCAATGTACTTGCTGGCCTTTCTTAGAGCATCATGGGTACTTAGGTAACTACATAACCAAAAGCCCACCGCAACATGGTGGTGACTTGTGAGAACTTGTCATTGTGAGAATCCCTGCACACCTTGCAGGTTACTGCATTGCAAAGGGTCTGTTCTCCTTGGCAATTGTTAACTGTTTATATAACATTAGAGATGAGCCTCTGAGTCTTTAAACTTTTGTAGTGATTCATGATTCTCCCCTTTGCTTCCACAAACGGGGGGGTGGGGAGGAAACTGTTCAACACAAGCGTGAACATGAATGTCTTCTGGCTCAAAGTAAGTACCAACCTGGGTGCATTTGTTCTGGGAAGTCCTGTGTTCAGAAATATGGAATCGGTATACTAGATGTTATGTGGAGGAACTCCGGGGAGAGTTGGAGTCAGATTCTTACAGTTGTGTTCCTGGCTGCTTATTCTCTGAGGCCAAATCTATGTAGTCCAGTAGGTAGGGCAAGCTCAGCTCTTCCAGGAAGGTGTAGAGGAGAGGCCTATGCTATGGGGAACCTGCACCCACGTCTGCATGTATAGATTTCATTAAGAAATAAGAAAAGCATTCAAAGTAGCCTAAAATCACAGTAAGAGCTTAAAAAAAATGAAAGAGACCAAAAAAGCTTAAAGACCTGTGTGTCCAATGCTCTTAGGGATTGGAAAACAGTATCCAGGTCTAGTAGAAAGTGCTGGCCTTGGTGGTTGGTGGAGTGGAGACAGGTAGAATCCTGATACCTATTGACCAGCCAGTCTAGCTGAACCAATGAGCTGCAGGTTCATTGAGAGATCCTATCTCAAAATTGATCAAGGAATGACACCTGACATCCGTCTGGAGCATACACAAGCATGCACATGTGGTATGTGTGTATATACCACATGCATATGAGTATACACTACACACATACAGAACAACACATAAAAGTGTTATCCACCTTGACCTAGAGTGTAGCCTAGATCCAGCTCCTTTCCAAGACCTATAGGTGTCCCAAACACTAGAGCCTTTGCTCATCTCAGGCCTGTGTTCCTTGTGAAAGTTCACATGTGTCCCTGAGGACTCTTGACCACTAGGAAGATGAAGAGGGAACTCAAAAACTCTCATGCAGTTCAGAAAGGATCTAAGTACCACTTGATAATGTGACCTTTTATGTTGCTCCAAACACCTTGGCCCTGTCATTGGTCTTAATCCTGTCTTGTTTGTGAATCAGGCTTGACTGAGTAAAAGCCTATGGGAGGGAGGGGTAAGACATGAGATCCCATTATGTGAGGCTTGTGAGAGGCTTCCTGATCAATGGCATTAGTTTTGGAATTCTCTATCATAGCCCCTCCTCTATCTTGTATCCAGATGAAAGTGGCATATTCTTCTCCCCATGGTCATCTTCATCAGGTCCCAGGGGAAGACCCCAGACTCGTAGACAGCACCACAACTCCAATACAAAACAGTTTCTTCTAGCAGTTCAATCCCCCACGTTTCTCTCTAACTTCTCCCCAAACTAAGGTCCTTCCTGGGACATTGCCTTGTGTTATGTTGCCAGTCTTTTCTGGTACAAGAAGGAACAGGGTAGCACTTCTCTCCTCCCCTTCTCCTCTGGGTGAGTGCAGGCCCTTCTGTGTATCCCCCCACCCTGCCACTTCAAGGAGGCTAGGTGCTTCCTTTCCCAATGAAGCGAGACAAAGCAGCCCAGCAAGAACATATCCCACTTACATACAGGGAGCTGCTTTTGGGATAGCCCCTCCCCTGTTCCAGTTGTTCAGGACCCACATAAAGACCAAGCTGCACATCTGCTACATATGTGAAGGGAGGTCTAGATCTAGTTTGTGCATGCACTTCGGTTGGTGGTTCAGACTCTGAGAGTCCTAAGGCCCAGGTTAGTTGACTCTGGTGGTCTTCCTGTGGAGTTCCTACTCCCTTAGGGGCTGCAGTCCTTTCCCTTATTCTTCCATAAGAGTCCCCAAGCTCCATCCACTGTTTGGCTTTGTGTGTCTGTATCTATCTGAGTCAGCTGCTGGGTGGAGCCTCTCAGAGGACAACATGCTCCTGTCTGCAAGCCTAGCAGAGGATCATTAATAGTGTCAGGGATTGGTGCTTGTCCATGGGCTGTGTCTCAAGTTGGGTGGATTATTGGTTGGCCATTCCCTCAGTCTCTGCTTGCTCCCTCATGCCTGCATTTCTTGTGGATAGGATAAATTTGGGGTTGAAAGTTGTGTGGGTGGGTTGGTGTCTCTATTGCTCTACTGGGGTTCCTGCCTGGCTACAGGAAGTGGCCTGAGGAGAGGAAACTTAATGCTCTGGGAGTCAGGAGGAAAGGGTGCTATGAAGCAAATATAAGCATGCATTAAAATAACATAACAAAATCCAGTTTTATATGCTTTTAAAAACTTAAATAAAAAGACAATGTCCTAAGCAAAGGGAGAATAAACAAATGGTTTCTCTACCTTAAAAAAATAACAGAGATGTCCACAACTTTGTTTTTCTTTTTAACTTACCCTGCTTCTAAGATCAGTGTTCCTAGACTTCTTTGTCAGATGTCTTTGACTTCAGAGATATGTTTGTTATTCATCTTCTACTTCTGTGACAAATATCCATGCTGTCAATTTGTGTGGAAGAACATTTTATTTTGGCTCATAGTTTCAGAGAGTTCAGCCCATGGCTATTCGGCCCTATCAGTTTGGCCTATGGTAAAGAGACTGTCATGGTGAGGTAGTTCTGGTTATAGCATGTCTTAAATTCAAATAGAGGGCAGGTTTTTGCATTCATAACAACTATACCACTAATGAGCCAGTAACTAGTTGGAAGTGTAAAACTACTGACCTAAGGTGGCCAGAAAGTAGAAAGAGAAAGGAACAGGTTAGAGATCTAGTATAACCTTCTAGGACCTGCCTCCAATGACTGTCTCCCACCTCCTAAAGAATCTACAACCTCCCAACTATGTCACCAGCTGGTGACAAAGCCTTCATTAAAGGAACATTCCAGTTCTAAACTATTATATAACCCAACACTAAGACTGAATGAGGTTTTCTCTTACTAATTACTGAAATAATTAGCTTTGTTAGTATATTTTAGAAATCTGCATGTTCATTTCCAGAAAAATCATTAACTCTGAGGGAGTGGAGCTAGCTGAGATAGCTTAAGATCCTGGATTATTCATACTGTCACCTTACCTAGGTGTCTTAGTTTAGGTGGGCTGGCAGAGACTAGTTGAGTCTAAAGAAGGCTCTCAGAGTGATCACCAGACAGTCTCTGACTTCATTGCACTCTGCATTCGGATGATACCCCATCCATCCCCAAGACAGTGTACATTGCCACGATGAGGAAAGAACTGGACAGGAAGGAAGCAAAAGGAAGTGATATGCAAATTCCTGGAAAGCCTCGACCCATTCCCAGAGGGGAAACGACTTTTCCCTGTTTATTGATCTATTCCTCTCCACTCCTTTACTGTACAGCTCTCATTCTGGATCAGCAGTGGATAGAGAATTTATCCCACTTCTACTCTTGGCCAAGAAAACATGTCTCCATTGTTGCTCAATCAATACTCAGCCTTCCCAATGGCTCCACAATTCTGAAGGTGTAAAAGAACAGACACGGGGGTTGTCAAATGTCTAAATGATAGAAAGAGCTTAACTTTTAAATGGACACCTAAAAAATTCAGTATGTAGAAAATTAACCCAGAAATTTGAAACAGGCACATCAGCTTCATCAGAAATGTGGAATCTGGCTGAAGCTAGGCTATTTCACATTACCATAAACATGAATTTTAGCACTCAGAAGTGTCTGAGCCTTGAGAACCCTGAGCACAAAGTCTACTCCACTCTCAGCTATGCTTGGAAATTTCAAACTCCCTAAAAGTGGTTTTGGGGTGCCCTGTTTCTTCCCATACACATGCTTGTCTTCACGTTCATATCATAATCCTCAAGCCATGAAGAATTTTTCTCTTATCCAAAGGCAGAGAAGCCTGCTAGGACAGTTTCTTCCAGACAGGTTTGTATCCCGGTCCAAGACTAGAGTCCTGGGTTTGGCTGGAAGCTTCCAAACTCAGGGCTGGACTGAGGAAAGGCACTGAAGCCAGCTCCCATCTCAGTGTTATGAATGTCCTTACCCTGCTGAACTGTGCTAGGACACTCCAGTTATTCTGTATATATTGTCAAAATCAAACCCAAAGCATTTAAGTCAATTTTCCTAGCCAATGAATAAGTCAATAAAGAAATTCAGTTGTTTGTAAGGGAAATATATCAAGGTTGTGTGCACTAAAGCAAGAAATACCAAAAATCCTACTAGAACCACCCTTGCACAAAGGCCACCACAGCCTGTACAGTGGACACTTCTGCCAGGTTACCTGCCCGGTGACTGTCAGTTTAAGATGGGAGTGGTGCCATTGTGACTATTGATCCTTGAGTTGGTTTTTTAATCGCTGTGATCAATCAAGAGTTGCTGTTTCACTGTCTTATGTAATCCTCTCAGGGATCCTTAAACCCTCTTCTGCCTCACTGGTTGGAATGCTCACAGGGTTTCCCATGGCACAAAGACAAGGCAGTAGTGCTCTGTAATTCCTCACTGACCTTTGCTCATCTGTTTTTTAAAGACTTTGAAATGTGTGTGTGTGTGTGTGTGTGTGTGTGTGTGTGTGTGGTGTAGGGTGTGTGTAGTATGTGGTGTGGGTGTGGGGAGTGGGGGTGGTGGTGTGTGTGTGTGGTGTGTATGTGTGTATGTATGTATGTATGTATGTATGTATGTTTATATGCATGTGCTCATGCACTCTCTGGAAGCTGGAGTCACAGGCGTTGTGGGCTACCCAAGACATAGGTTCAAAGAACTCCTGTGGTATAGAAGAACAGCAAACATCCTGAGAGCTTCTTTTTCTGCCCACACAGATACTTCATTTCTATTCCCTTAGTGACATTTTTCCAGTTCTTCCAGATGTTTTCACAAATTCTCACTATACTTGAATGTCAGTACTATATGAAGAAACAGTTTTAAAGAGGATAGGCAAGACCTCTGAAGGTTCACTGCTGGCCCTTTCAAGAAAGCTCCACTTGGTCTAGTGATTCAGTGGTTAAAGAGACACTAAAAATAAATTCTCAATGTCTAATAACAGTAAGGAAAGATTCTGTGGTGGTATAATGGTCCCAATAGACTCATATATTCGCATCCTTAGCTACCATGGGGAGGAAGGATTGAGAAGGATTAGGAGGTGTGGCCTTGATGGAGTAGGTGTGGCCTTGTTCAAGAAGGTGTGTCACAAGGTGGGGGTGGGGGGCTTCAAAAGCGTGCATCAGGCCCTCGTGCTGCTGCCTGCCGATCAGGATGTAAAGCTCCCAGCTACTGCTATAGCACCATGCCTGTCTGTGTCCTGCCATGATGACCATGGACCAACCCTCTAAAACTGTACGCAAGCTTCTATTTAAATGCTTTCTTTTTACAAGAGTTGCCACGGTGCTTCTTAGCAGTATAGAACACTGACTCCGACCACCATGTGTTGGGAGCACAAAAGTCTTTTTTGCCCACAGGTCACTAGGAAAACTAGGAATATTAAACAGACAGGAGCCTCTCCTCCATGGAGGAGATTAAACTGCCTGTTTTCCTGCCCAGAAAGCTGAGAGTGGGTATTGTTAATGACTTGGTGACCTTTATTGCTATCTGGAGCACCAGACCTCGCCTACTCTTTGCTATAGAGGCTGACCTCCCAAGGAATGTTTATCCCAGACTCTATCCCTAGCTCCCAGTTAACAGAACCCACCCTTGGGGAAAATGTTACATGTACTTTATGGCCAGCTGATCTCTATGTTATCTTGGTCAGAGACCACAATAGAATCTAGTCTCTTTAGCTATGGAGCCCACCTTTGTGGCCACGTGTACTTTGTATAGGAGTTTCTATGAAGTCACACCTTAAGCTTTATTGTGTATCTAGAATGGAACTGACTGTTGCCTGGAAACATTTCCCCAAATTGCACTGTGTTTTAAATATGCTGATGGTGAACTGTCCGGCACCAGACTCGCTGAGTCTGACCCAGGTTGATGAAACCAATCTGAACTGAATCTTCATTTTCATCTCTTCTGGGTTCACTTCCCTGCCTGAACACCTGCAGGGCCCCTTCAGCCACCCTTGAACAGGTGGTCCTGAGAGGAATAGGAAAGAGGAAGCTGAGCAAGTCACAGAGGTCAAGCCACTAAGCAACATGTGTCCATGCCTTGTGCTTCAGTTCCTGCCTCCAGGTTCCTGTTCTACTTTAACTCCTACCTTGGCTTCCCTCAGGGATGGCCTGGAAAAAGAATGTATAACCCAAATAAACCTTTTCCTGCCCAAGATGGATTTTGGTCATGGTGTTTATCACAGCAACAGAAATCAAACTAGAGCAAGGGGATCTTCAATGTCTCAATGGTTGAGATCGAATGCCTTCTAGAAGCTCATAGGCATAGCTTTTGGTATTCTGTCAACCTCTCCCTTAGACAGCTTGAGCCTGTCATCTGGAAATGGACACAATACTGATGAAAAGGACATGTGCAGTCCAGCAGGTACCTCCCAACTGCAGCTCAGCTGTGGCCTAATGATGAGACGAAGAAGTAGGAGGGCAGTGTTGGGGCTGCCAGGATCTGTTTTTATATGTATAGGTACAGCTTGGGCAGGGAGAAAGGCCGAAGTGAAAGTCATCTTTTGATTGTGGGAAAGCAAACCCTTACCCAGGATGTGTGAGCCAATAGTGAGTTGCACAGTCCTCAAGCTCACCAGCAGATGTGCATAGGGGAGCACCGTGCACCTCAGGAAGGCTATATGTGCCTAATGAGAGGTGTATGTGTGTGGTGGGGTCAGGAAGAGTGGTGGCAGTCTTTCCATGAGGATCATCCCAAAGCCGACTTCTCTTCCAGGTTAATCCTATGGTGGTCACAAAGCCACTGGACAAGGGCTCTTTTTATTATTCCAGCCCTTGACCTTCGGTTTATGATTACCCAGGAGCCAGCCAATGAGGTGCCAGGCTGAGTCTGCTCCCCAGTGCTCAGGCAGGTTCTAGTATATTTTCTTTGGATGCCCTTTGGAGACTGAGGCTTTCCTGAACACTTTCAGCTCTGTGGTACCAGCTAAGAGGCTAGAGAGTCAAGGCTGAGTGGGAGGTCTCTTGTGGACCTGCAGTCTGACAACCTTCCTGGGGATTCCAGGGTGGGGTGTTTGCAGATGACCTTTTGCCCTTTGGGCAGATTAAGTCATCCCAACAAGGTAGAAGAGGGTTTTCTGAAACTTGCTCATAAGAAGGATTCTGCTGTCTACAGACCCTGAAGAAGAAACCAATTGCTGGGGACACCACATCCTCCTTCCGGTGTGCCATATCAAGGTATTAAAATATCAGAGAACGAGTTTACTGGGTTAGGAGGGCAGAGGGAAAGGGCCTAATCATGTCTCTGCTGCATATAGATCACCACAGTGAATCCTGAAAGCAACCTAAAAACCAGGTGTTAGTTTTCATGTTCTATGATAAACACACACAGGCTCAGTGAGGCGAAGTGACATGCTCAGGGTCACTTGGCTAGAACCCGGGGATTAATCAGGTGTTGCTGACCCAGTGCTTTTTTCCAGTGGTATTCTGCATTATCTTGAGTGATACAAGAAGACTCACCCTTGAGCAAAGTTTACACAGCTCCTGGGAGGCTGGGGACAGGGTGGAAGGGTGCAGAGAATTCATGCGGCTTCCTCTCTCTCCCGCAGGACTCAAGAAAGGTGTGAAGAAAGGTCTAGCTGTCTCTTATGATTGCTGATATTTGAGACCCACAAGTCTCCCCATGGCTCCTTATCAGATCCGACAGTACCAGGAGAGGGACCACAAACTGGTTGTGAACTTATTTTCCAGGGGCATGATGGAACATATCCCCGCCACCTTCCACTACATGCTGCTGCTACCCAAGACCATCCTGCTTTTATTTGCAGTGCCTCTGACCATAGTCCTGGTGTCTGGCTCCTGGCTGCTGGCTGTTATGTGCATCTTCTTTCTGCTCCTACTCTTGCGACTCCTTGCCAGAAAGCCCTTCAAGGAGTATGTGGCCTTGTGTTTGCAGACAGACATGGCTGACATCACCAAGTCTTACCTGAATGCACATGGCTCCTTCTGGGTGGCTGAGTCTGTGGGGCAGGTGGTGGGCACAGTGGGTGCTCTGCCAGTCAAGGATCCTCCATATGGGAGGAAGCAGCTGCAGCTCTTCCACCTGTCTGTGTCCTCACAGCATCGAGGACAGGGGATAGCGAAAGCACTGGTCAGAACTGTCCTCCAGTTTGCACAGGACCAGGGCTACACTGATGTTGTCCTTGAGACCAGTATTATACAGCAAAGTGCTATAACTCTCTACGAGGCTATGGGATTCCATAGGACAGGAAAATACTCAGAGATCAGCATTATCAAATGGTTAATTGGGTTTTCTGTAATTCATTTCACGTATCCTTTCCCTTCTGCTCAGGAACATGAACTATAATCTTATTTCTTACTGTGTAGATCAGGTTCTAAGTACTGTACTGTAACAGATAATAAAAGCATATTTTTCATGCTCACCGGATTACTATCTATTTGACAATGCCAGGGTGACAGAGTTGAGGCAATAAAGCACTGTTCCCACTAAAGTCACCTTAAAGGTGGCAGGTTGATGGCCACTGATGAAGTAGAACTGGTTTTCATGACTTGAACAGGATGTGTGCCTGGCATAGGCTAGACCCAATCTCGTGGACTAGTATCAACAAATGGAGGCCAAGCATGGAGTGTTCCCCCAGATCTAGGAAGAGGATGTGTGACAAGAGAGTGTACCAGGCATACAGCTCTTAGGACTAAGGCTGGTGCCAGTCTCTGTCCCAAGCAACAGAACTTAGGTCCTTAAGCATGACCTTGATATCTTGCAAGACTCAGATACATGGATGGGGACCAGTCTGCTGCCTGAGACACTGCTTCTCTTGCAACTGAATCTTTAGCAATGTCATTTGGTGTCTTGTGGTGAGATTTTGGTTTCTTTAAAAACATAGAAATGTTATGGGAATGTTTTTGTTTTAATCCCAGGTATGCGATATGTGGCTGCTTCAGATTGTCCATAGCAGATGACTGTGATTTGCCTCATGCTCTGGTAGGAGCGTGATTTTTGTCAGCTGTAAATACTTTCTGCAAATGTATGGCATTAGGAATTCTGGGGATTCTTGAGAGGGTATATAAGCCCCAAGAGGGGTTGTGGATGCTGCTGCTCCTCCTGTTGCTCTTTCTGCTGCTCCCCCCACTGCTGGTTGGTGGTTGCTGATTGAACATATCCCCACAATGAAGAACAAACTTGCCCCAAGGAACTTGACACTCCTAATCAGCAGGAAGTAGTCTAATGATATTGATTTCCCCTTACCGCTCTAACCTTCTTTCTCTTCTACCTAGTGTTGGAGGGTTGTAAGGGATAAGGGTGGAGTGGGGTGGTAGAAAAAGGGAACCCATGAAGTAGCCAACAGTCCAGCTAGAGTGGCTTTCATTGTATCACTTCAAACCCAGTGGGTTCTTCAGTCAAGGTCATCTAGGTTCCCCTTACTTGGTGATTTGTGATTTCCAGGCAGTACTAAGGCTTCTATTGCCCAGCCATGGCATTGCATCCTGCTGGTAGCTGTCTCCCAGGGACATGACTCTCCCTGCTATCCTGCCAACTGGTCTTGTCAGATTCATTTTACGTCATGTAGGCTCTTTGCCAAAACATAGAGTGGTTCTAAGTCCAAGTAACTTGCTTCCCAGCAGCAAGTGCCTCTCGTGAACCATATACACAGTTCTCCTCGCTCCTTGCTGTGTTGCTGAGCACCAGTTGCCTCCAATGCCCTCCTATCTTTCATAACTCAACTACCTAAGATTGTTTCTCTGTCCATCCTAACCAGGCCATGGCCCACAGATGGATGTTTACCTTGAACCCTGTATCAGTTGGATATTCTATTGCAAACCCTTTAAGACAGCTCTGTGTGTCAGGAAGGTGCTGAACTTGTCTCCCCAAGTCTCTTTCTTTCTCTGCTTTCACCATCTTTTCCCATGCAGGAAGGCCTGGTCTCAAGGGTCATAGGACAAGACATAAGACAAGACTGGTTAGGTGGTTCCCTAACCAGTTCCCTATACTTTGTGATGTGTAGACAATAGCAAGAAACAGTTCTTGTATTCCATAGCATGTACAGGATCAGGATGCTGAGAGCATATTACAGAAAAGGCCAACAGGACAAGGAAAATTGTCATTGTGAGATGAGCAGGAGCCCTGGGCAGGTGAGACCACTATGGGAGACATCAGTCCCTCAGGGATAGCACTCCACTGAGCTAAGATGCTTCTGTTGCATGAGTTCTGTGGAAACATGAAA
Source organism: Rhynchomys soricoides (assembly GCA_019843965.1). Classification (NCBI taxonomy): domain Eukaryota; kingdom Metazoa; phylum Chordata; class Mammalia; order Rodentia; family Muridae; genus Rhynchomys; species Rhynchomys soricoides. Next base: position 568,561 of record JADRCH010000350.1, on the reverse strand, counting down.
CCAACACCTTTCCCCTAGGTAGATCACATTGTGTCTTGATGCATTTACTGAAGTTATTTATGGGAGCACCCGTGAGGGGTTACTGATGGGCACATAGAAAGAAGATTCAGACAGCATGGTAACCAAAAGCCAGATCTACACAGATAACAATTTATACATGCTTCATCGCTGGCATCTTCAGCACACCCTGCACGGAAGAGTCTTCTTTCTAGCAGTAACTGTTAACTGCTAGTATAAACATTGGGAGGAGGCCCATGAATCTTGTAGATTTCTTAGGAGTTTCATAAGTCTCCCTTTATCTTCACAAGAAAATATTTCAATCTGGAAGGGAAAGCTACACAATATTACATCCCTTCACACAGTAACTTCTTTCAGCTCACTCTTCCCTAAAGTTTCTTAAGCCACATACAGGGTGATATAAATGTCAACAAAAGATATATAATCTTTGTAGTTTGACTGATTATGAGTCTGCTCTAACCATTGCCTACTACAGAAAAAGAACTCTCTTTCTACAATCATGTGTAACAGCCTCAAGTCTATGGGTAGGAACAGGAATGTTTAGAAGGTGACTTATAAACATACAACATCCACTCAACAACAACAAAATAACATTACCTTCTTTCTTGGAGTCTATGACTGTAGGGAACCTCAGAGTTGGCTCAGAACACCCCAAGACCAAGTTCTCAGCACAAAGGAGACTTATTTACTCCAGAGGGACAAAGGGCAGGGAATAAGACAAATACAGTTGATAAAGAACTGGGGAGAAGGGGAGGGAAACAAAGGAGAGGAAAGAAAAAGGACAAGGGGGAGGGATAAGGGATATCTGTCCCAGTGGTGGGGAGGGCAAAAGACCATCTTTGGATGGAGAGGAGACAGACATGACCCATAGGCAAATGGCAGTTTGTGTCAGGATGAGGTGTTTAATTTTAATTGGGCTTGTTAATTAGGTGAGCTAAAGGAGGCTTTTGATTGCTGGACTTCAGTACTTTGATAGCTGGACCTTGGTAGTCAGCCTCAGAAGGAGGAATTGGCCAAATAAGGGACTAGACCTTGGTGACTAGCTTTAGGAATATAATCTAATGGTTTTTAGCAAGGCAGAGGGAATGGGGGAGAAGGGCAAGGTCTGTCAGAGCCATGCTCGACATGCTTGAGCTGGCCAGAGTCCCTTCAATGACTAATCCAGTCAAAGGTTCCAGCTATTTATACTGCCAAATGTAAGTTCTCTCTTGTAAAGTATGTCTTAAATACAATCAGAAAACAGTTGACTCTACCCATAACTACTGTGGCACTATCACATTGTCTCAATTAGGGTTACTACTGCTGTGACAAAATATCATGACCAAAAGCAACTAGAGGGGGAAGAATTTATTTGGCTTACATATCATAGTCCACTGAGGGAAGGCAGGAATTCAACTGAAGCAGCAGAGGCTGATGCAGAGGCTGTGGAGGAGTGCTGCTTACCAGCTTGCTCCTTATGGCTTGCTCAGCCTGCTTTCATCTAGATTCCAGAACCACCAGCCCAGGGGTGGGACCATCCATAATGGGTTGGACCCTCCTCCATCAGTCTGGTCTGCCTACAGCCTGATCTTATGGAGGCATTTTCTCAATTGAGGCTCCCTCCTCTCCCATGACTATATAGCTTGTGCCAAGTTGACATAACACTAGCCAGCACACATATCATCAAGTCTATCTTAACTATTAGATTATAGAATTATTGTTAACAATTATTTTCCAGCAGACTGCATAGCAGTTTGGCTCTGGAAATGAAATCTCAATGGGAGGGAGTTTTCAAGTTAGTCCCAGCCTTATTTTCCCATGTTCTGTAACAAAACCATCCAGTATATCCAGCAGTGGTGGCTTGCCATCTAGTTTTGGTATGCCACCCAACAAACAACAATCACAATAGCCTATCTCATAAAAATATTCTTAGATTATTTATTTTGTGTTTTGCCTTCATGTATGTAGGTATACCATATGTGTGCCGGGTGTCTCCATGGTCAGAAGAGGTTGAGCTATTACAGAACCCAGTCCTCTGCAAGAACAAGTGCTCTTAGGCCCTTAGCCATCTCTCCAGCTCCCAATACCTGTCTTGCATAGGGAATCAGACCAACAGTTTATAGGAAGGTAACCCATTCCTCACACTGGGGTCTTTACTCAACAAACTTGTGGCTCCTGGGAGTGTCTTGTTTACCCACATACGTACCTTCACTGAAATTTTTTTACTGCTCTTGTCCTTGGTCTTCCAGATACTTAAAAAAAAAAAAAAACCTCTCAAAGACATTCAAATGCTAGAACTACACGACAAAGCTCTGTCTGCAGCAGATGTGCAAGGCCTCTGAAGGTTCACCACCACCCTTCTAAGAAAGTTTCAGTTGTTCTGATGAGTCAGCTGCTAAGTCAGTATTCACAAATTTCATATGGTTTAAGACAACATAAAAATACCTCATTGAGCCACTTGTGCTGAGGAGCCAGTAGAAGGTGGGCTCCAGACACAGGGACTGAGGAAAAGCCAGGAGGTAAGAGCTTGCCTGCTTCCACCTGTGGTCAGAGACCCCCGCCTGGCCCACCAGGCCTCCATATACAAGCATATACAAGCAGTGTACCCGCCCACTTGTGCTGAGGAGCCAGCGGGAGGCAGGCTCCAGACACAGGGACTGAAGAACAATTGGAAGAGAGAACTGGTCTCCCAGGAATATTGACATCTGAGCTTGAAGGAAAGACAAGCCACAGTCAGAGAGAGAAAGACCAGCTAACAGCAGAGATAACCAGATGGCGAAAGGCAAGGGCAAGAACACAAGGAACAGAAACCAAGACTACTTGTCTTCATCAGAACATAGCTCTCCCACCACAGCCAGCTCTGGATACCCCAACACACCAGAAAAGGAAGATTCAGAGTTAAAATAACTTATCAAGAGGATGATAGAAGATTTTAAGAAGGAAATAAATAACTCCCTTAAAGAAATACAAGAGAACACAGGTAAACAACTGGAAGCCCTTAAAGAGGACACACAAAAATCCCTTGAAGAATTACAGGAAAACACAATCAAACGGGCAGAATTACATGAAAACACAATCAAACAAATGAACAAAACCATTCAGGAATTAAAACAGAAATAGAAACAATAAAGAAATCACAAAGGGAGACAACCCTGGAGTTAGAGAACATAGGAAAGAAATCAGGAGTCATAGATGCAAGCACCACCAACAGAATACAAGAGATGAAGAGAGAATCTCAGGTGCGGAAGATACCATAGAAAACATGGACACAACAGTCAAAGAAAACACAAAATCCAAAAAGCTCCTAACCCAAAACATCCAAGATATCCAGGATGCAATGAGAAGACAGAACCTGAGGATAATAGGTATAGAAGAGAGTGAAGACTCCCAACATAAAGGACCAGTAAATATCTTCAACAAAATTATAGAAGAAAACTTCCCTAACCTAAAGAAAGAGATGAACATAAATATACAAGAAGCCTACAGAACACCAAACAGACTGGATCAGGAAAGAAATTCCTCCTGTCACATTATAGTGAAAACACCAAATACACAAAACAAGGAAAGAATATTAAAAGCAGTAAGGGGAAAAGGGCAAGTAACATATAAAGGCAGACCCATCAGAATTACACCAGACTTCTCACCAGAGACTATGAAAGCTAGAAGATCCTGGGCAGATCTCATACAGACTCTAAAAGAACACAAATGCTAGCCCAGGCTGCTATACCCAGCAAAACTCTCAATAATCATAGATCGGGAAACCAAAATATTCCACGACAAATCCAAATTTGCACAGTATGTTTCCACAAACCCAGCCCTACAAAGAATAATACATGGGAAACGCCAACTCAAGGAGGGAAACTACACTCAAGAAAAAAGAAGAAAGTAATCTTTCAACAAACTCAAAAGAAGATAGCCACACAAACAATATAAACAACATCAAAAATAACAGGAAATAACAATCACTATTCTTTAATATCTCTTAACATCAATGGTCTCAACTCCCCAATAAAAAGACATAGACTGACAGACTGGATCCATAAACAGGACCCAGCATTTTGCTGCATCTAGGAAACACACCTCCATGTTAAAGACAAACACTACCTCAGAGTAAAGGGCTGGAAAACAATTTTTCAAGCAAATGGCCCAAGAAACAGGTTGGAGTAGCCATTCTAATATTGGATAAAATCGACTTTGAACCAAAATTCATCAAAAAGGATGAGGAAGGACACTTCTTACTCATCAAAGGAAAAATCTACCAAGAAGAACTCTCAATTCTGAACATCTATGCCCCGAATGCAAGAGCTCCCACTTTCATAAAAGAAACTACTAAAGCTCAAAGCACACATTGCACCTCACACAATAATAGTGGGAGACTTCAACACCCCACTATCAACAATGGACAGATCTTGGAAACATAAACTAAACAGAGACACAGAGAAACTAACAGATGCTATGAACCAAATGGGTTTAACAGATATCTATAGAACATTTCATCCTGCATCAAAAGAATATACCTTCTTCTCAGCACCTCATGGTACCTTCTCCAAAATTGATCCTATAATTAGTCACAAAACAAACCTCAACAGATATAAGAAGATTGAAATAATCCCATGCCTCCTATCAGATCACTATGGATTAAGGTTGGTCTTCAATGGGAACAACAACAACAGAAAGCCCACATACACATGGAAGCTGAACAATGCTCTGCTTAATGATAACTTGGTCAAAGAAGAAATAAAGAAGGAAATTAAAGACTTTCTATAATTCAATGAAAATGAAAGTACAACTTACCCAAACCTATGGGACACAATGAAAGCAGGGTTAAGAGGAAAACTCATAGCTCTGAATTCCTCCAAAAAGAAACTGGAGAGAGCATACACTAACAGCTTAACAGCACATATGAAAGTTCTAGAACAAAAAGAAGCTAATACACCCAAGAGGAGTAGAAGGTAGGAAATAATCAAATTAAGGGCTGAAATCAACCAAGTGGAAACTAAAAGAACTATACAAAGAATCAACAAAACCAGGAGCTGGTTCTTTGAGAAAATCAACAACATAGATAAACCCTTAGCCAGACTAACCAGAGGGCACAGAGACAGTATCCAAATTAACAAAATTAGAAATGAAAACGGAAATATAACAACAGACTCTGAGGAAATTAAAAAAATCATCAGATCCAACTACAAAAGCCTATATGAAACAAAATTGGAAAATCTGGAGGAAATGGACAAGTTTCTAGACAGATACTAATTACCAAAGTTAAGTCAGGATCAGATAAACCATCTGAACAGTCCCATAACCCCTAAACAAATAGAAGCAGTCATTAAAAGTCTCCCAACCAAAAAAAGCCCAGGACCAGATGGGTTCACTGCAGAATTCTATCAGACCTTCAAAGAAGACCTAATAACAATACTCTTCAATCTATTCCACAAAATAGAAACAGAAGAAACACTACCCAATTCATTCTATGAGGCCACAGTTACACTGATACCAAAGCCCCACAAAGACCTAACAATAAAAGAAAACTTCAGACCAATTTCCCTTATGAATATCGATGCAAAAATACTCAATAAAATTCTTGCAAACCGAATCCAAGAACACATCAAAACGATCATTCACCATGATCAAGTAGGCTTCATCCCAGGGATTCAGGGATGGTTCAATATTCAGAAATCCATTAATGTAATCCACTACATAAATAAACTCAAAGAAAAAAACCACATGGTCATTTCGTTATATGCTGAAAAAGCATTTGACAAAATTCAACATCCCTTCATGATAAAGGTCTTGGAAAGATCAGGAATTCAAGGAGCATACCTAAACTTAGTAAAAGCAATATACAGCAAACCAGTGGCCAACATCAAACTAAATGGAGAGAAACTTGAAGCAATCCCACTAAAATCAGGGACTAGGCAAGGCTGCCCTCTCTCTCCCTACCTATTCAATATAGTACTTGAAGTTCTAGCTAGAGCAATCAGGCAACAAAAGGAAGTCAAAGGGATACAAACTGGAAAGGAAGAAATCAAAATATCACTATTTGCAGATGATATGATGGTATACTTAAGTGACCCGAAAAACACCACCAGAAATCTGCTACAGCTGATGAACAACTTCAGCAAAATGGCTGGATACAAAATTAACTCAAGCAAATCAGTAGCCTTCCTATACTCGAAGGATAAACAGGCTGAGAAAGAAATTAGGGAAATAACACCCTTTACAATTGTCACAAACAATATAAAATATCTTGGTGTGACTCTAACCAAACAAGTGAAAGATCTGTATGACAAGAACTTCAAGTCTCTGAAGAGAGAAACTGAAGAAGACTTCAGAAGATGGAAAGATCTCCCATGCTCATGGATCGGCAGGATTAACATAGTTAAAATGGCCATCCTGGCCGAAAGCAATATACAGATTCAATGCTATCCCCATCAAAATCCCAACTCAATTCTTCATAGACCTAGAAAGAGCAATTCTCAAATTCATATTGAATAACAAAAAACCCAGGATAGCAAAAACTATCCTCAACAATAAAAGGTCTTTTGGGGGAATCAGCCTCCCTGACCTCAAGCTGTACTACAGAGCAGTAGTAATAAAAACTGCATGGTATTGGTACAGTGACAGGCAGGTAGATCAATGGAATAGAATCGAAGACCCAGTAATGAACCCACACACTTATGGTCACTTGATCTTCGACAAAGGAGCTAAAACCATACAGTGGAAAAAAAGACAGCATCTTCAACAAATGGTGCTGGATCAACTGGCGGTCTACATATAGAAGATTGCAAATTGATCCATTCCTATCTCCCTGTACAAAGCTCAAGTCCAAGTGGATCAAGGACCTCCACATAAAACCAGATACATTGAATCTAATAGAAGAGAAAGTGGGGAAGAGTCTCCAACACTTGGGCACAGGGGAAAAGTTCCTGAACAGAACACCAATGGCTTGTGCTCTAAGATCAAGAATCGACAAATGGGACCTCATAAAATTACAAAGCTTCTGTAAGGCAAAGGACACTGTAAATAGGACAAAACGGCAACCTACAGATTGGGAAAAGATCTTTACCAATCCTACATCTGATAGAGGGCTAATATCCAGTGTATACAAAGAATTCAAGAAGTTAGACTCCAGAGATCCTAATAACCCTATCAAAAAATGGGGAAGTGAGCTAAACAGAGAATTCTCAACTGAGGAAACTCGAATAGCTGAGAAGCACCTAAAGAAATGTTCAACATCCTTAGTCATCAGGGAAATGCAAATCAAAACAACCCTGAGATTTCACCTCACACCAGTCAGAATGGCTAAGATCAAGAATTCAGGTGACAGCAGATGTTGGCAAGGATGTGGAGAAAGAGGAACACTCCTCCATTGCTGGTGGGAATGCAAGTTTATACAACCTCTCTGGAAATCAGTTTGGTAAACCCTCAGAAAAATGAACATAATACTACCTGAGGACCCAGCTATTCCACTCCTGGGCATATACCTAGAAGATGCTCCAACATGTAATAAAGATACATGTTCCACTATGTTCATAGCAGCCATATTTATAATAGCCAGAAGCTGGAAACAACCCAGATGTCCCTCAATGGAGGAATGGATACAGAAAATGTGGTACATTTACACAATGGAATACTACTCAGCTATTAAAAACAATGACTTCATGAAATTCGTAGACAAATGGATGGATCTTGAAAATATCATCCTGAGCGAGGTAACCCAGTCACAAAAGAATGAACATGGTATGTACTCACTGTTAAGAGGTTATTAGCCCAAAAGTTTGAAATACCGAGTTACTTCGCAGCAACAGTAGTACTGAGTGTGAAGTCCCAGATGGAGTGCTTGGAGAAAGGACTGAAGGAGCTGAGGGAGTGTGCAGCCCCAGGGAGGTAGCAACAGTGGCAACTGGCCTGACCCCCCCCAATACTTCTGGAGACTGATCTACCAACTAAAGAATACACATGGAGGGACCCATGGTGCTGGCCACAAATGCGGCAGAGGAGGGTCTTGTTATCCGTCAGGGGGAGGAGAGGCCCTTGGGCCTGAGGGTGTTAGATCCCCCAGTATAGGAGAATGACAAGGAGGGAAGACGAGAGTGGGTGGCTGGTTGGGAGGGTGGGTTGGAGAATATCCCCATAGTGGCAGGGGGAGGGCAGAGCGAATGGGGAGGTTCGAAAGGGGAGATCTGAAAAGGGGGAAACATTTGAAATGTAAATAAAATATGAAAATAAAAAAAAAATACCTCATTGAAGCTGGGTATGCTGGTGTATGCTTTTAATCCCAGCACTTGGAAAGCAGAGGCAAACGGATCTCTGTGAGTTGGAGGCCAGACTGGACTACAGAGTGAGTCCTGGATAGCCAGGCCTATTATACAGAAAAACCATGTCTAGAAAACAAAAAACCCAACAACAAAAACAAACAAATAAACAAAACACCTCATTGCTTTTTATCAATTGTTTTCTCAAAAGAGCAATGTTGGGTATAGTAGCAGAATTTTGTGTGTGTGGTACAAGACCTCTACAATGCACAGCCATTCTCCATGAGACATTTGCTTCATCTTTGAGATCCTTTCCTAGGGCTACCTTGTATCTCTACCCTTATTAAACTCAGCATGGCTGTCTTGAGCTACTTGCCAGGCTACAACTTGAAGGCCTTCCAGAAGCTCACAAACATAGCTTTTTCTTCTTCTTCTTCTTCTTTTTTTTCAAACATAGCTTCCGTTTGGTCAACCTCTTCCTTACATGTTCCAACTTAACAAAAGTCCTTCCATATTTCTATTCAACTGATCAAGACAGAGTCTTTTATCTGATTTCCCTTTCCTTGATCATTTCCTGATTTCTTTATGAATCCCATTTACATGCCAGTTTAAATCATTCAGATCCACCAAAACCTCTTCCATCATGTAAAGATCATGTCCTACCAGGGTGTTCAGCAAAGCTACTGAAGCCCCATACTGTTCATAAGGGCAGAAAACATAGTCCTATCAGTGGGGCATCCAACACCAAGATAATCATGACAAATTTTCCTATGATCATTTCTATAGAGGTGGATAAGCATAGAGAACAGCTCAGTAACTTGAGACTCCACTTGGTTTGGACTATACATACATCTTCCTTCTTACAATGCCCTTGGCAATCTGGGCCCCTCACCTACATGTGCTCTGCATGTATGTTGCCTCCTAACAATATATGTGGTAACCTAGGACCCCCCACTCGCATTGAGATGAATTTATACCTCACTCTAAGTGATGCAATAAATTTCAATACTCCTAATATTTATTAATGACTTTATTTTGTGAATACTTTCCATTGTGCTATATACTGAGATATATATCCTGTATAAAGGAGAGGGTATCAATGCAGCCTAGAGTGGGTTTGGGTACACATACAGTAAGGCAAACTATACAGTGTAGGTGAACTTTTAAAAAGAACTCTCTAATTACATAATTGATTGTGTATATGTCTAAAATCAGATGTATCATGGAAAGGGCTGTACACAGTTGAGACCAGGTTATATAATTCCAAATTATCAATCAAATAGAAAACCATTGCTTTTATGAGTATGTTTAGCCCTTGACCTTGATAAATGTCAGCTGTCAAAGCATTGTCAATGGAAAAAATGTTACAAATTTTTACATTGTGAAAATGTTAAATTACATTTTATAAATTTTGCCCCTGTAAACAAGAAAATAATTTGGAAGAATCTAAATTTACATCCATGATCAATGAGATTAGAGAGAGCAAACTGTGGGTGCAGTGTTCTTATGGATCCTGTGAGGGTGTCCAGGCCCACTGGGAGCTGCTACTTTGACCCTTCCCCCTGTAAAAATATGAGCAGAGGCAGAGAGATGAAGCTACACACTGAAGGCAAATGGAGGGTTTGAACTGTTGTCTAATGGTAATTTCTATATTTTGTCCAAATGGGGCTTCACTGAGTAGAATTCAAACAAAGCTCCATCCACATCACTGAAGGCAGTCAACACAGAAAGAAAAGTGAATGGGCGGGGCCTGGGGTGAATGGATTCTCCAGACTGAAACAGAACTTATGGGTGGGGCTTTCCGTGAATGGTTTCTCCCAAGGGAGGTACAAGGTACAGTAGGGAGGGTTTGCTAGGAAAAGAACTGGCACAGGCTGTTGTAGCCCTGAGAGTGCTCCCAGGCCCCGTAGCACCTTCACAGGCAGGACACACACTGTAGGTTCTAGAGATTGGACCCAAGTCCTATGAACAGGCAGTCAATGCCCTACCGGCTGAGCTGTTTCCGCGGCCACCAGTTCTGTCACCATTGATCTACACTGGATCTGGTATGGTCTTCTAGTATATCCCTAATTATGGTGCTTTTTAAGAAGTGCCACCTTCAGGCTGGAGAGATGGCTCAGTGGTTAAGAGCACTGGCTGCTTGCTCTTCCAGAGGTCCTGAGTTCAATTCCCAGCAACCACATGATGGTTCACAACCATCTGTAATGGGATCCGATGCCCTCTTCTGGTGTGTCTGCAGCTACGGTGTACTCATATAAGTGAAATAAATAAATGAAGAAGAAGAAGAGAAGAAGAGGAAGTGGTGCTACCTTCTAAAGTACCTGCCACCTCCCAAGACCTTGCTTCAGTGCAGGAGTGTCTTGAGAACTTTCCAGATCTAAACTGTAAACAGCTTTTCTAGGGTCTTGTCTAAATCTACATGTTCATTTCCAGAATAATCAACCCCCTGAGAAAACTAAACTCTCTGAGATAGCTTATACATTAACTGATGTATAAGATTTCATTAACTCGGGTTTTGTTTGGAACTAAAAAAGCTGTCAGGGTATCCAGCAGACATCTATAACTTCATTGTAAAGCACCTGCATTCTGATGACATCCAACCCACCCCAAGACACTTATTGCCATAATGAGAAAAAGAAAGAACTGTATAAAGAGGAGATAGATGTGGTGTGTGAATTCTGGGAAAAATCTCTACTCATCCCCAAGAAGATGTGAATTCCCATCTCTTCAGTCTATCCCTCCCTTCAGTTTTATTTTATACTCTTGACCACAGATCACCAGTGGGTAGAGAAGTAGATTTGGGAATATCTTCTACTTTTGCTTTTGGTCAAGAATGCAAGTCAACCTTGCTGCTCCATTAACACTCAGCCTTCTTATTGGACCCACGATTTCAGGATGGAGAAGGAAGCCATCTTTGGAGTCAGAACCAGCAATCCATAAAATGAGATCAGGCTTTTTAGTATCACAGCTCTTGAAAATGACAATAAAGAAAATGAACCCAGAAATCTGTCACAGACAAACCAGCAACTTCACTAGAGATGTGGAATCTGCCCAGAGTTAGGGGGCATGGCAACCTGAAACTACGAACTGTGAGTTCAGCACTCAGCAGAGTGGGTGGTGAGGCTGCTCCTAGCATCAAGAAAGCACAGGACCTTTGCACTCTCTCTGCTTTGCTTACAAATCCCAAACTCCCCCAAGGGGGGGTTACCTCCACACTAATCATCAACTCCAGGTCATTAGAAACTCAGGCCAGAAAGAATTTATCACCTGCCAGGAGGCAGGGAAGCCTGGTTGGCCATCTTCTTCCAGATGGATTCTGTCCCAGTCTGGAAGGAGTTTGCCTGGAAGCTTCCACTCTGGAAACTGAGGCCGAGGGCTAGACTGCTAGGGCTGAGGATCGAGCGGCACTACAGCTCATCCTCAGCCCTCATCTCTGTGAATATCCTCCACTCCACTGAACCATGCACAAGGACACAGATGTGTTGGTAAATTGCAGGAATGTTGTGTGGGTTACCCTAATCTACCCAGGCTCACTTCAATCAGATCCTCCCCAGATGAATGAGTCAGCTACTATGACCAAGGAAAGCTACTTGGCCATATAGGAGAGATCTGGAGGGTGTGTGCCCCAGAGCTAGTAATACTCACCGAAGACCAAACTAGAGCCACATCTTTCCCAAAGGTCACCACAATCTTGTACTGCCTCTACCTAGTTCACTGTGGGAGTGGTGCTGTTCTGGCTGCTGATCCGTGATCCCTCTCGATTTCCATCTTTGTTGCCAAGAGAGGTTATGTAAGAATGTTATGCAAGCCTCCTCTTTTGTTTGCACCAGCCACTGGAAAGTGGGCCCTGTGTGGGGTAACACATACTCCATTGCAATGCCATGAGATTCCCCACTGAACCGGACTTGTATCCGCAGAATCAGCCTCTGCTTGTGGTTCTATCTCTATGAATAGGAGGGGGGCACTTCTAGTTTAGTACACACACACACACACACACACACACACACACAGCTACATGCTACAGACAAATACTGGCTTCACCTTAGGCAGAAGACCATAAGCTGAGGGCATAGGTGTAAAAATGTCCCTCTTCCACAGGGACATTTTTACATAGAAGGGTGTCTCTCTAAGTCTGGGGCCTGAGAAGACTCATGCAGCATGGCAGGTTCTTCAACACATAGCTGAGGAAGGGATGGAGAAGTCAGTGAAGACCACCAGGAGCCATTAGAAAAGGAGGCAAGTGCAGTCTGGGCAGGGAGAAGCCCACCAATGAAGGATCTTGCTCTTGAGACAGTAGGTGTATACTCCTGCTTGTGACAAGTGAACTCAGGGGGAGGGTCAGAATTCCTAGGCTCTACATAACAGGGAAGAGGAAGCAGGTGGGTGTCAGAGAGGGGGAAGAGTGCTAGAAGAGACCTAATGCACTGGGAGGGGACAGAAGAGGCAAGTTGCAGGCCTTCCACCATGAAAGTAATGACCCCCGAGCCATCTCAGATCCTGATTCCCAGGCTCATTCTGTGGAGGTCACAAAGTTGACTAGACACGAATGTCCCTCTTTGCAGCCCAGCTACTTGGCTCTGTGGTTTATAATTATCAAACATCCAGCTTCCAACCAATGAGGTTTCTACCAAGTCTGCTACCTCAATAAATGGCAGGTCACTGATTAGCTTCACTGTCAGTCATAAGCACAGCACTAAGGCTGATCTAGACCCTTAGCTCTGAGCAACTAGGTGAGTGTGTTTAAGGGCAAGGTTGGAGGTGGGAGGGGCGTCTCTGCATTTGTCTGGTATAACAGGACCTTCTTGTTCATGTTTTCTCAAAAGTCTAAATGTTCAGAGTTGATGGGAAATGGCTTTGTTGAAACTTGGAAATACTGGATTTGCAATGTACACACTCTAGAGAAAGACATCAAAAGAGCTGGACATGAAGACTGATGGCCACAAGGTACTATCTCAATGCTCCAAGAAATTTAGAGAGCCAGTAATGGGGCCAGGAGGGTAGAAGAGAAGGGGGCCACCAGTGCTTCTAGGGGAGTCTAGAAGGCAAATGTTTATCATGTTTTGCAGGTGAAGATACAGGTCCAGAGAGATTATGTGACTTCCAGACAGGCAGAGAAAATAACATTCCAAGTAGTGTGTCTGGCCTTATACTTTCTCCCTGTGGTTTCCTCTTAGGTCACACACACACACACACACACACACACACACACACACACACACACTGAGCAGGTTAACAGCAAGCTGGAAACTTGGTTGGGGGGTTTACATGGTTTCTTTTTCTTTTCTGCAGGGTTATAGGGAAACAAAGTCAGAAGTAGCTGTGTCATTGACCTTTGAGATCTTGTACTCAGAAGTCTCCCATGGCTCCTTACTGTATCCGGAAATACCAGGACATCGACCACAGGAGTGTGGTGGATTTGTTCCGCAGAGGGATGGAGGAGCATATCCCTGCCACCTTCAGCTACATGCTGCTGCTGCCCAGAACCCTCCTGCTCTTACTCGGGGTCCCTCTTACTCTATTCTTGGCCTCAGGCTCCTGGCTTTTGGCTCTTCTGTCCATCTTTACCCTCTTTGTTTTTCTGTGGCTCCTTGCAAAATACACTTGGAAAAAGTATGTGACAATGTGTTTGCACACAGATATGGCTGACATCACCAGAACCTACTTGAGTTCTCGTTACTCCTGCTTCTGGGTAGCTGAGTGTCGAGGTGAGACGGTGGGCATTGTGGCTGCTCTGCCGGTGAAGGATCCCCTCCTGCGGAAGAAGCAACTGCAGCTACGTCACCTCTCTGTGTCCTTGAAGCACCGAAGAGAGGGGCTAGGGAAAGCTATGGTCAGGACTGTCCTCCAGTTTGCACAGATGCAGGGCTTCAGTGAAGTTATCCTTACCGTCAGCATGTTGCAGTATGCAGCCCTAGCTCTCTATCAGAGCATGGGCTTCGAGAAGACTGGTGAGTCCTTCTTCACCTATATCTCCAGATTAAGGAGATCTCCAGTGATACACTTAAAGTATTGCCTCATTTCTCCTCTGGAAGGAGACCTGTGATCTCTCTCCTGTGGGCATCAGTCAGATTTTGATTGCTTCTGTAATAGTAACAAGTAAATCCAGCGACTTCAGGTGCAAACCACTAATCCTCACTCTCAAGCATATCTGAATAAATGTATTTGTGGGTAGGGTTGGGACAATGGCTACTCTGTGTTATCCATGCTTTCTGAGGTACCTTTAGCTATTACTACAGTCATGTACAAATAGTAACACAAAATAATAAAAATTTTACTCAGCTTGTGAATCTTTGGATTATCTACTGAGCTTGGCAGGACAGCTGTCAGGATCTCAGGACATCTTGCGTTGGTTGAAGCATATTACCTCATTCTAGCAGTCTGGCTCAGGCAGGGCTTGAGGTTTTTGTAGAGTAACAGAGGTAACACCATAAGGAACTGAAGGTCTTTCCCAAACCCTGAAGATGTCACATGCAGAACCATTCAAGACTTGGGTGGAAACTCACCTACCTCTGATGTAGAGGGACTGCAGTCACAGAACCAAGGGGCAGACTATGACCCTGTGACTAGCCAGGCAGTGGCATGTTCAACTGCTTCTGCACAAGGTTTGGAGAGGTGGGGGTAGAGCACAGGGCGTTTTAGAAATTGTTTGGCAGCTGACTGGACTCTTGTGGAGCAGCATGCATGTCTTGAGATAGGCTGGACAGGGATTGTTCCTGTAGCCAAGAAGAGCTATAGGATTAGTAAGGCTCCCAGATATTATCCCTGGGACACAGCTTCATTCTGTCCACATCACCCTGGGATTCCTGATTTCCCTAAGTGCCTTTGGCCTGAATGTGCTCCTTGATATCTTAGGGTCATGACAATATCTTAATAGCAGTGCAAATGTTATCAAATGCCACCGACTTGTGTATTTGAAAATAGTTAACTCCAAGCATCACATGCCTTTAATCCCAGCACTCAGAAGGCAGAGGTGAGGCAGGAGGCTATTGTGAGTTCCAAGACCAGCCTCATCTACATAGCAAATTCTAGGCCAGCAAGAGATATATAATGAAACCCTATCTTAATAATATAAACCCTGTTTCAAAAACAACAACAATAATAATATAATTTTAAAAACAAAATGGTTAACTTTAAAATTAGTAAATTTTTTCTCCCAATAATTGGAAAACGAAATAAGCCTATAGATGTGTCTAAAACTCTCAAGTTCCCAAGTAGCTAAAGAGAGCAATGCTGTCAAGGGAGACACATGTATGCATGCAAACATGTGTGCGCGCTTCCCCCCCCCCCCATGTTTGTGTGCTCACGTGCATGTGCGTGTGTGTTTTATGTGTGTGTGCTTGGGCAAATATGCCAGAACTCAACCTCAAATGTCTTTTGACACAGTGTTTCTCCCTGGAAGGAACTGGCTGGCCAGCTAGCCCCAATATCCATTCATCTTGGTTCCCCATTGTTATGATTACAAACACAAGTCCCCATACCCAGCTTTTTTATGTGGGTTCTGGAAATCTGAGGGCTTGGAGGTCAAACTCAGATCACTTTACTGGTTCAGCTGCCCAACCCTTGCCTGAGTTCTATGGGGGAGCTGCTGCTGTGTTCCCTGCAGTCACATAGTCTCAGGAAAGTGGAATGCGCCTTTGTAAACCTCAGCTCCACTGGGGCCAGAGGCTCTGGGAGTCTTCTTGGCTGGTTTGACACCCTGCTGTGCAGTGGGGAAACACATATGCCACTTAGCACTTGTCTTAGGAACCCCAAATCTTCAGGTATGAATGGGAGGGTTGCTTCTAACAGAATTGGGGTGGGCAGAAATTCAAGCAAAACCATGAATTTGGGGGAATTCCACAGAATGGCAAAACATAGACTTCAGATTTGAACAAGGTTTATTTTATGCTCATGGAAGGTAGGAGACTGATGATTTTCCAAAAGGCAGGAAGGAATAAGGGCATGGACCAAGATAATTTTAGAGGTTAGTGACTTGGATCCAGAAGTGAGAAATCCTGGAATGTGGGTTCCAGACCTCCTGTTCCTTCAGCTAATAAACAATTTTTCTAATTTAAAGAACAAGATTTTATTCTGAAAATGGTAAACATGTAAAGACATTAATATTTCTGAGGATTCGTCACTGATTCCTAGCTATAGATGGAATATAACCAGCTGCGTCATGCTCCTGCCTCATGCTTTCCCTTGATCTTGGGCTGTACCCTCAAACTGTGAGCCAAATGAAACCTAAGTAAAAACATTTCCTGTTGTGTAATAGGTTATTGGTTAAAGTATAGCCTATTTTTTCAATTTGGTTTTTGCTTACTAGACACACTTATTCACCTGGGCACACACATGCACACTTAAGGATATGGGTACATACAATGGAAGGCTGCCAGCCTGACTTCCTTCAAACTTACTGTTCCTGCCCGCTTTCCTCTCTTCTCATTTTAAAAATTATGGTAAACGTGCATAGTACACAATTTTGGTTTTTACATTTGGGGTATGTTTCAAAACGGTTTATCTGTGTAGCCTGGCTATTCTGGAACATGCTCTGTAGACCAAACTGGCCCTGAATTCACAGTGATCTGCCTGGCTCTGCCAGGATTAAAGGAGTGTACCACCACCACCTGGCTTTCTTTTTTCTTTTTCTTTCCTTATTATTTTCTCTCTGTGTGAGAATGTGTATATAAATGTGTGCCTGTGTAGAGGTCATAGAACAATTTGTGGGGATCAGTTCTCTCCTTCCACAGTGTGGGTCAGGGGATCAAACTCATGCTGTCAGACTTGGTAGTACATGCCTTTACCTGCTCAGACATTTTTGTAAACTTTTTACTGATTCTTTATGAATTTCACATTATGCACTCCAGTCCTCATAGGGCCTGTTTGGCAATGATGTATCATTGGGTCATGTACATTTTCATATGAAACTTGTTAAATACTTTCATGATACTCAAAAAATATTTTTAACCTTTATTTTTATGTGCATGCGTGTTTGCTTATATGTATATTTGTGCACTATGTACAAGCAGTGCTCCTGGAGGCCAGAGGTGTTGGATCCTCTGAGAGTGGAGTTACAGACAGTTGTGAGCTGCCACATTGTTGCTAGCAATGAAACACGGGTCTTCTGGAATGGCATCTGGTGCTTTTCATCACTGAGCCATCGCTCCAGACCTCTAGGTCATTTTTTTTTTTTTTTCTTTTTTGGGACAGGATCTCTCACTGAACCTGGAGCTAATCTAGGTGGGCTGGCCATCAAGCTCCTGGGATATGCCTGTCACCTCCCTGGCACTGCGATTACAGCAAACAGTGCCCCAGCTTTTTATATAGGTGCTGGGGGCTAAACCTGGGTCCTCATATTATATGACAAGCAGTTTACTGAATGAGCCATCTACTAAGCTCTAGTTTTGATTTTTTTTTTAAATGAATGAGGCAATTAACTCAGCATCCTTTGTTCTAAGGCTTCTTGTTGGCAGCTACCGCCTGTCCAGCAACCCTATCCAGATCTCTGTCCCTGAGGTGTTAGCTTGAGGGCCTCCATCTTGGTCCTTCCCCAGCATTTTCAGCTCCTCCAGGGCTTGGGGGATCAGGCAGGCCGCGCTCTTGGAGCCTCTGCTGAAGTGGCTGGGCCTGACACGGTTTCTCTGCCATCCTCCATAGATCTTGGTCAAGGAACCAGCTAGGTGTCATGCTGAGGAAGCAGCTCATGTGTAGAACTAGTTCTCATCATTTGGGGCAAGCTCTTTATGTTTGGGCAGCTTGATTGTGTCCACCCATACGGGGACTTTCAGCTTCTTGGACATTTTGAGGAAGTCTGCCAGAGCTCTGACGAATTCCTGCTGGTTAACGTCTTTTACAGTAACTCCAAATATCCCTTCACTGCCCACCTAGCCCTCTGGGCTCCCAAATTGTGGCAATCTAGCATGTCCAGGGGCGGAGCAACCCCGTGCCAGTATTCCTGTGGTCCCCCACCTCACAGTCTGGATCCAGAGTCCTCATTTACTGCCTTGTTTTGATTTTCATAAAAAGTACATATACCTATTAGAGATGTCTATGGGTTTGGTATACAGAACATCCCCTGCACTCCAGTATAGTTACCTGCCCTTCTATAAAGGCTTTCTGTGGCTCCTTCTCAACTGTTCAGTCATGGCTTGTGTGCTGTCTGCTTATGAGCAAGACTGAGAACAAGTGTCAAGTGTCTACATGCATGTGCAAAGTTCTTACTCCCAGCCCCTGCAGTGCAAGGAGTGCTATTTAGGGCATTATTGTCTTATTTCTGTGATCAAACAGCTGATAAGAAGCAATATCAGGCCGGGCAGTGGTGGTGCCCGCACCGGGCAGTGGGTGGTTAATCCCAGCACTTGGGAGGCAAAGGCAGGCGGATTTCTGAGTTCAAGGCCAGCCTGGTCTACAGAGTGAATTCCAGGACAGCCAGGGCTACACAGAGAAACCCCGTCTTGAAAAACAAAAACAAAAACAAAAACAAAACAAAAAAAAGCATTAGTTGAAGAAGAAGAAGAAGAAGAAGAAGAAGAAGAAGAAGAAGAAGAAGAAGAAGAAGAAGAAGAAGAAGAAGAAGAAGAAGCAGCAGCAGCAGCAGCAGCAGCAGCAGCAGCAGCAATACCAGCTTTTTGGAGGGCTCAAAATGTGAGGGCACAGTCTATCATGTGAAGGAAAGCATGGCGTGGACATCAGGTTTGGCTGTGGCAGCAGAAGCATGTGCTGGCTGGTCATACAAGTCCACAGGCAGGAAGCAGGTATGATGAGGCATGGCGCTGAGCTCACTCCCTTTTTATTCAGCCCATGGGATGATATCACTCACATTTAGGGTGGGACTTCCCTCATTTGAGCTCTGGAAATGCCTTTGAAGACATGCCCAAGGTATATCTCCTAGATGCTAAAGCCAGTCAAGTTTATAAGGATGATTAACTATCACATCAATGTTCTGTTTAGTTTAAGCTGAGCTACATAGTAAAACTAGTTTCTTATCCTTCCCCTAGCTTTTTGGCTTATTTTTTGTATATCTGCTATTCAATCTCACTATCACCCTCTGTCTTAGTTAGGGTTTCCATTGCTATGAAGAGATACCATGACCAAGGCAACTCGTATAAAGGACAACATTTAATTGGGGCTGGTTTACAGGTTCAGTCCATTGCCATCATGGCAGAAAGTGTGGCAGTGTCCAAGCAGGCAAGGTTCTGGAGGAGCTGAGAAATCTACGTCTTGTATGGAAGACAAACAGAAGACTGGCGTCTAGGCAGCTAGAAGGATCTTAAAGCCCACCCCCAAGGTGACACACTTCCTCCAACAAGGCCACACTTCCTAATAGTGCCACTCCACTTCACCACCTCACCCACTTCCCGAAGCCTCTGGCCTCTAATCTGGATTGATCCCTCTCTGTGAACTGTTCCAGATTCTTACTGAGCCAACCATGAGCTACATGCCCTGCAAAATCCAGTAACAAGATAACTATGCTTGCCTTCATAGAGCTCTTTAGTAGGCAATTCAGGAAGGAAACAAAAGAACACCGCCTCTCCCTTCACCACCACACCCCCCTTGCAATGAGCTATCTCCAGTTGTTCTGAGCTTTGCTTGAAGCCTTCCTGTTAGGTGACAGCCCTGGTGTACCTGCCGGGGGTGATGGGGGATGTTGCTTCCAGTCTAGCCATGGTGCTCAGCCTCTATGTTCTGGCAGACAACGCAAACTCTAAAGCATCTTCCCCCATCTCAGTTATCTCTTACAACATCCGTCTGTCTTACAGCTGGCTCTGGGTGTGGGGAGCAAAGGAGAGGATGAACGCTGTAATATACTGAGCCAGGATCAAGAGGGATATGTAAACTTGGCCACAGGTCCTCTGCAGAAAAGAAATCTAGAAACCTAGGTTGACCATGTCTAGTTTAGGTATTTCGCTGGAGGAAGTGGCCCAGGACAGAGTGAACAGACACCTCTATGCAGATTTTACACTAGAGCTAAGGAGACAGCTTGGGTCCCTGGGCTTTTGTGGGCACCTTAGTTCTCTGAAAGTTAAGGAAGGAGCTCAAGGTTAGTGTGCTTCAGACTAAGAACTGAATACACAACCATATTCACTGTCCTTAGAAATGTAATCCCCTAACAGCAGCAGCAACAACAAAAACCAAAAACATCACACACACAAAAACCAACCAAACAACATGACTGGGTCAGACTTTGAAAACAGCTTCTTTGGGGAATGGTGGGGACCAAGTTTCCTAAGATAGACAGTCCTCTTGTGGAGATACAAAGGGGCAGAAGCTGTGGAGAGTCCCCCCTCCCATACCCCCAGACCAACACTATGTTGTAAACTATGTTGTAAAGCTATTTTCCTTGTGAGCTCCCTGCCCTGCCCAGCCCAGCCCAGCCTAGCAAGTGCCCTGTAATCACCTGGGAGACTGTTATCAGCAACAAAGGCTGATCTCACCTAGCTCCTAGCAAACAAAGATGCAGATTACATTAATGATTCAGATTGGTCTAATTTCATAGCTGAACAAAACAATCATCAGAGACACAAATAGACTTCATGAAGTCATGCATGATTTGATATGCCTGAAATCCCAGCATTTGGGAGTCTAGGGGCATGGCTGTTGACTCTGAAGCCAGCCTGAGCTACTTAATGACCTCCTCCCCACTTTCCCTAGGTTCACATTAAGATTCTGTCCTCTTCGCCCATACCCTCACTATAAACTGGAGGCCCTGGCAGCCATTGAAGGACTGGGCTGGGCTCTATAAGTAGACAGCAAGCAGCAATAAAGCAAATCCACAGTAAGTTAGAAGCAGAAGCAGGTGAGCAGCCCTGGCCTGGGCTTCCAGCAAAGTGAGAGGTATGGGTCTTGGTGAGGCCGACAAATGCTGTCAGGGCAAGTGTGTAGCTGGGAGAGAGAGAGTAGGGCAGTCTGATTGCCCTAGGAATGAAGCCTGAGATAGGGACTTTCGTTTTTTTGCCAAGTACATAGCATAGATGGATCCATGCACAGTAAGGAAGCCGTCTTGTGATCTGGGAGCAGAAGAGAGGCCCCAGCTCTAAGAACTGTCCTCTAGTCCTGTTTCCATGCTCTCCTAAGTGCCAGACCTGAATGCTCTGGCAGAGTATCTGAACAATCCAGTGCTGGGTGCAAAAAATCCTATTATTTCGATCTTGCCTAAGTTGCCTTGCAAACTGGGTTTTTTGTTTTTGTTTTTTTTTTTCTGAATGGTAACCCACAAAGCAGGAAGTCATAACATTTTGGAGCTGAAAAAGGTTTCAGAGCCACCAATGTTCTCATTTTAGAGGTAACTGAGCATCTAACTCAGACAGACAGACATCCTTCCGCTGCATCCTCTTGGTATCTTCCTAGTACAAGCACGAGTTTGGGCTGCACAACTTAGCTACTCTCAGGGCACTGGGGATGGGACCTGCTTTCATGCTATCTGAGGAAATCTGAGGTGGTTGGTTTTGTGTCAACTTGACACAAACTGGAGTTAACACAGAGGAAGGAGTTTCAGTTGAGAAAATGCCTCCATGAGATCCAGCGGTAAGGCATTTTCTCAATTAGTGATCAAGGGGGGGAGGGCCCCTTGTGGGTGGTACCATCTGTGGGCTGGTAGTCTTGGGCTCTATAAGAAAGCCAGCTGAGCATGCCAGGACAAGCAAGCAAGCCAGTAAGAAAGATCCCTCCATGGCCTCTGCATCAGCTCCTGCTTCCTGACCTGCTTGAGTTCCAGTCCTGACTTCCTTTCATGATGAACAGCAATGTGGAAGTGTAAGCTGAATAAACCCTTTCCTCCCCAACTTGCTTCTTGGTCATGATGTTTGTGCAGGAATAGAAACCCTGACTAAGACAAATCGCCACTGGTCTGGGTGCCCCTACCACTGTAAGGGGCAGGAGCCGTCTGCTGAATTTACAACACCTTCCTTCCTCAGCATTGTGCTTCAGCTGTGATTCCAAGTCCCAGAGAAGAAACCTTTCTGTATTGAGTGCAGGCACTGGATTAAGAGCAGAGTGGGAATCACTTACCAACACTTCTTTTCCAGATGCTGTTCTATATTGAGAATATTCCTTTAAGTGAGATGATGAACGGCCCGAGGCTTCAATTCCACAAACAAATGAGCAAGGGGAGGAGGACCTGCTAAAGAAGGCGATGTGGGGGCATCTGAGGATGTGTGCAGCTGGGGATTAGACATTCCAAACAAGTCCAATGAGCAGGAGCAGACCTCACCACACCAAGCTGTGATTCCATTCTCTGAGCCCATATCCCTTTTTACAGCAGGGCTGCCCAGCTCCCTGCTCCTCTCCAGACAGGAAAGAAATGATCTTTTGCTGCTTGCAAAAGTCAATGAGTCAATCAGCAGTGATTTATTTTCTAAAAGTATAAAAACACACACAAGCAGGGGCTCCCTCTTCTAGAACTCAAGAGTTCCATCGTAAGGCATGGCCTGCGGGCAAGGCTTCAATGGAGAAAGGGAGACCTGCTTCCAAACTATCAGTGGCTCTGCCACTGCCCCAGACCCTACAGTGACTAAGTTGCACACAGACAAAGACAATGCTTTATTAAATCACACCCATTAAAGTATAAATTAGCTTCTTTGGGCTCATAAAAAAAAGTATTCCTAGGCTCTGAAGAAAGTAGTCTTATGTCAGTCCCAAGGCACTTTTCTCCCCAGGAGATGACTGGTCACTTTCTGTGGAAGAAAACACAGGGAAGAAGTCAGATGCAGACACGGGTAGCTGATCAACCTCACCTCTGCACACTGTGGAAGAGACTCAGACCACTTTCCCTAATCTTGTGTGTTACTGCTCACCTACTAAGAATGGCAATTAGGAAAAGTGTTTTGGAAAGACCGTCTATAAGCAACACCTATTCCTCCTCCATAGAAGCAGATAATCTTGAATTCTGACAGCACCCCAGCACAGCCAGGGCCTGAGTGATGCTAACACAGCAGGCAGCCATGCGGTTCCTGGGGTCTCCCCCAGTGCCCAGGCTCCTGGGTGCTCCAGACACGGTTCTCAAACCTCACAGTCTGGTCTGGTGTTGTTTCTGACTTTCAGGGTCCTCTAGAATGTAGTGAGTAGCCTGGGAGGAAAACAAGAATTGTGAGGGACAGGACCTCCAAGCCAGCGGCCAGTGTGGCTTCCAAAGATATCTGCCTTAGGAGGTTCTTGGCAGGCTCCACTCTCTAGCCTCACTCCCTGGTGACTTTCTCACGTGGTCTGTTTACATCATTCCAGAGGATTGTCACAGGAGCTTAATCACCATTTGGAAATTACAAGCCTGTGCAGTTCAAGTTTTGTGCAGTTCAGCTATGAGGGAGAAGCTGCCTATGTGCAGTCAGGTATAGTGGCAGACACACGGAGAGTCTCACTTGAAGAGAGTCTCACACCTCTCACTTGAAGGCTAATCACAGCTGCCTACTGCTGAAACCTCAGCACTCAGTCACTCTGCTTCTCAAAAGTGAGCCAGGCTATTTCTATTTTCCTCTGCTGATAAGCCTGATCACCCCTCCATGGACAGTGCCAACTCAACTAACCATTTTATAGTGCTGAGCTCGCAGCCGGTAGGATTTATATTCTGACTTTCTCTTCTCCTCTTCTTTCTTCTTCTTCACTTCTGGAAGCTGCTCATAAATCCTTAGAACGCCCCAGTGGAAAGACAGAAAGCAGTAGAGTTATCAGGCCTGAAGGTACAGGATGCCTCTGCCCACACCTCTGGCTCTATGCTGCCTAGGCCGAGCTTCTAGATAAGGCCAGCCCCTGTTGAGCATCCTTGTGCATGGATATGGAGAGCCTCGACTGGGGTGCCCACAGTCTGAAGGAGATGAATACAAATGCAAAACTTTGGCAATAGTGCTTATTCCCAGAAAAAGAATAAAGTAGAGAGAGTAGGTAAAATTCTGTTTTCCATGCCATGTGCAAAACTGTATAGTTTCAGTATAACGAACAGGTATTACTGAGTACATACATACATTAACACAAACACACATCTCTATGTATACGTATGTCAGCATCAATTGGGGTACCCCAGGCTAGTCTGGAACTCTCTCTGTCTAGCCTTAGCTTACCAAATGCTAGGACTATATGGGTATGCACCACCATAACACTACTGCATTTTAAACTTTCTCATGACACACTCCCTTCCTGGGTTCACGACTCATACTCCTTTGTCGCTTTTATCCCCCCATTCCCTCAAGGCTGTCTTTCTACATTATGCTCTGCAAATGAAGAAAACATGGCTTAAACATGGCTTAACACAGTGACTTCCACATTTACCCATTTTCCTGGAAATATAATAACACTTTTTACAGCTGAATACAATTCCATTGTATATATGCACCACATTTCCTTTATCCACTTATCTGCTGATGAATACCAAAGCTGACCTCATTTCTTGGCTGCTGTGAATATTGCTGCAGTAAACATGAATATGGAAGCTCTCTGTGACATGGCAACATAAGGCCTTCAGGCGTACACACAAGGCCTTCAGGGCGTACACGCAAGGCCTTCAGGTGTATACACAAGGCCTTCAGGTGTACACACAAGGCCTTCAGGCGTACACATAAGGCCTTCAGGTGTACACACAAGGCCTTCAGGTGTACATACAAGGCCTTCAGGCATACACAAAAGGACTTCAGGTGTACATGCAAGGACTTCAGGTGTACACGTAAGGCCTTTAGGTGTACATGCAAGGCCTTCAGGTGTACACCCAAAAGTGCTACAGCTGGGTCATGGTTTTATTTTCAGTGTTTCTTTTTTGGGGGAGGAGGGCTGTTTGTTTTTCAGAAACATCATGCCGAGTCTACAGTGGCTTTGGCAGTGGCATTCCCTCTCACAGTGCATGTCCTCACTAGCATTTGCTGTCATTTATTTCTTGATGCTAGTCATTCTCACTGGAGATGAAATCTCAAAAGGAGCTTTGATTTGCATTTCCCTGATGGCTAAGATAGGGAACACATTTTCAAATATTTATTGGCTATTTGTGCTTCTTCTTTTGAGAACTGTCTATTCAGCTTATTAGCCTATTTAACACTGATGATTCTTCTAGTTGATTTAATCTCTTTAGGTTCTCTATAGATTCTACATAATCCTCTGTGGGTGGTGGGGTGAAACACCCCTTTGTCTCACATGTTGGAACACAGTTGGTGGCACTGTCTGGGAAGGTTGAGGAACATCATTGAACAAGCGGCTCACTAGGGATGGGTCTTGAGCTTCGACCCACTTCCTGTTACACTCTACTTCCTGAGTGTGGGTGCAATGTGACTGGTCAGCCAGCTTCCTGCTCCTGTCACCGTGTCCTCCTTCCCTGAGGCTGGAGCTGTAGGCTTATATTAGGATATTTATCACAGTAACAAGAAAATAACTAGAAAGATGCAGAGCTGCCAAAGACTGTCTTCCATCTGGAAGGCCATCTCTTCTCTCTGCTGTTTCTTTGCTCTAAGAAACTTTAATTTCATGAAATTCCATGTTCATGTCTTAGGACATATTCCTGTTACCTTGATGTGTTTTGCCTCTAGCAGCTTCAGTTACTATTGTATTTAAAATGCAGGAAATAAAGAAAGTACTAGAATAGATGCACCTGTAAAATACCATAGAGTTCAGAGAGAAGAGAAACTAAACTTACTCTGAGGAAAGGGCAGAGCAAGCTTCAGAGAGGAGCTTAGGCTTGTGTTGGAAATGAAACCTGTCAGGTACAGAAGGCAGGCAGGGCATCCATGCTGGGGAAATGTGCAGAGCTGAGGTAGAGAGGCCAGGCAGGAAGCAGGCGAGGCGAGTGTCTTATAGTCATATGAAAAGTTAAGCTTCGTCCTATATAGGGTTGGGTGTCCCTAACTTTAAGCCGAGGGGAGCACAAACATGCATTTGAAAACCGACTCTGAAAAGAGTCCAAATTCCCAACAAAGAATAGGTTGTACAACATAATGGAATGATAATAAAGTAGAACATGTCTCAAGCAATGCTTACTGCTATGGGAACATACTCACAACAGGATGGTAAGAGAAAGCAGGAGTCAGAGCTGGACACCCAGAATAACCACTACTGGGGGAGGGGAAGTGCGCTGTACCAATTACTCCAATCCCACTCCTATCAACAAGAAGAGTCTGCATGATGGAGGGGAGAACTTTGAGTAATATTTACTTTCTTTTTTCTACTTTTTAAAATGTCTTCCAAAGATTTTTACAATTTTAAAAACAAAAATCATTGAAAAGGAAGCAGTGCTGAGAGTGGTGGCAAGCACCTGTAATCCCAGCTCTCAAGAAGCACTGGCAGAGACACGAGGATCTCAGTGAGCTCCAGGCCAACCTGGTCTACAAACCAAGCGCCAAGCTAGCCAAAGCTATTTATATCTATATCAATATCTGTATCTATACCTAAACATTCATTTGTTTGTCTCAAACAAACCAACATCGATTAAAAAATATATATATATACACCACTTCAGAAGCACCACGAAACTCCATGACTGTTCTTATTAAAGCCAGCTTCTAATCAGCCCCAGAAACCTGTAACTGAGTTTTTCAATGGCACTCTCACAATCAATATAGGCTTATCATGCTGACTGATTAATGAGTAGACAATGCCTATAGCAGCATAAGATTCAAAGCCTTTATGAAAAACTTGTCTGAAGGAATGGCTCAGTCTCAGTGGTTAAGAGCACTGGCTGCTATTGCAGAGGACCCAGGTTCAACTCCTAGCATCAATATGGTAGCTCACAAATGTCTGTAACTCCAGCTCCAGGAAATCCAACACCTTCTTTTGCCCTCTGAGGGCATTGCATGCATGTGGTATATTCATACAAAAATAAAAATAATCTTTGAAACAACAACAGAACAAAAGCCCTGGTCTCTCATGCACCTGCACCCCAGCCACTCAGTCCTTGCTTCCCAAAGGTAAGCACTATTAACAGTTCCTTAGCAACTGACAAATACTTTATACACGCACAGGTCTACACAGCCATGAAAGCAAAGGCATTCTCTTCCAACACTACCAATGAGGCAGCGGACTGAAACTGAACATTTCTGAAACCCAAGTCCTTAAGCTAATGTTGTGGAGAGCGACCCACTATTTCTTACTCTGTTGGGAAAACTAGAAATGAGATTGCTAAGATAATTTGTCTCACAACATCTTTTAGTTTCATCCAGATTTCTAATGCAGAGAAGCTCACCCTAGGCGTTCTCCTTCCCTTTGAACAGGAACCACATTCACACTATCTTCTGTTTTCTCTTCCTTTCTTGTGCTGTGAGAAGCAACATCACAACTAACCTCACATGCTTCCAACTGGGCATGTGCTGGGAAGCAGAGCTCCTGGTTGCACAGGGCCTGGCTTATCACTGGGCAATCACTGAATTCTTTCAGACTTACCGTCTGGTCCGCTGAATCATTTCCTTCTTTCCAATAGGCTTGTTCTTCTGCACAGCCAGGAGGACTAGACAAGAGGAGGCTTATTAGGGGACAGTAAGTGCAAGGAGAGGTAGCGCTTACTGAAGAGCTGCTGGAGTACAGGAAAGTGACTAAAGACCAAGGACAAGGCCCAAGTCTGAGCTGCCTTAGGGGGACAGAGGCCCCCACCTAAATCTGCTATGGCAGGGAACCCAACTACTGACCAGCTGACTGGTAAGGCTGGCAGCTTTAGGTAGTGCATTACAGCCTCACAGCTTTCTTGTTATTTTACTGAGACTTGTCACTCGGTGCAACAAAGAGCACACAAAGACCTTGGCTGCAAAGCCTAGCTCTTTCACCAAGAGGAGTAACTGGGGTGAGCTATTCACTCTCCCTGTGAAGAAAGGTATTAACACACCGCCTTTCTTAGGAGGTGCAGTGAGAACAGCGAAACCATAAACACGAGGTTAGTTCACAAGAGGCATCATCCTTAAGGCAGCTTGTCCTTTTAAAGAGATGCAGTGATGGGGGTCACAGATGTGTGAGAAGCTAGGCTGGACCAGTCTGCTAGCTAAGGAGACTCAAGTCCCAGCAAGCAGAGCCACACTCAGCATCCTCACGCTGCCTGGCGTCCAGCAGTGCTCCTCACACACAGCAGCCACTCTCAGCAGTGACATGAGGCGTACCTCGCCTAGGCAGGGGCCTCACAGTGTTGAACAGAGCCTCTCGCTCATGCTGGAACAGATTCTGGAGCTTCCTCTCCTGGACTAGTAACTTCAGACGCTTTATCCGCTCCCTAGAGCGGGAGATGAAATCAGGTCTGTAAAGCTGAAGTGATTCCTACAAGTGAAGCCTTATATTAATGACACAACCTGTTTTCCAAGTGCCCAGAAAAATAAACAAACAACAAACCCAAAAAACCAGCACCTACCCCACAGGTTTGGAGAGCCTGAGGGGAGGGCACACCCAGGGAGATCAAAGGAAGCCCAGAAATGCCTTTAGGAAAAGCCAAGAACTAAAGTGGTGCCACCTGCAACACTTCCAAATGTTGATGAAATAAGAGGTCTTTATTCATTTCAAACAAATTCATCATTAAATATTTCCTTTAGCCACCAAGGGGAAAGAGCTCAGGGATGAGCCCTTGGTTAACACTGCATGCTGACACAAACACTAGGCCTGCTACTGCACATGGAGGAGCCTGCACACAGCAAGCAGTGCCACAAAAGAACCCTTCCTTCTCTTCCCAGTCTTCAGATGCTGAGGACGGTGGAATGACTGAACCCCAGCATGCCAGGCACACATCCCTACAAACACACATGGCTAAAGCCAACCTGATGTCACTCTGCCTACCTGCAGGGTTGCTCTCACAAATGGCCGAAGAGAAATCTGGCCACTATCCCTGCCTGGGCCTTCCAGGGACCCATGACTGTTCATGCATTGTGCCTGCTGGTTTTGTTCCCTCAGTGGCATCCTCCAGGGTTTGGTTTTGGATACTGGTTCAAACCAGGAGATACCAGGTCTGTAAATCTTGGGCAGGTTTTCCTTCTTAGATCCAGACTTTCCATTTTCCACAGGAACAAACCATGAGACTCCTACAGGAAATATTTTCAAGAAGAAACTTTAATAACTGTACCCAATTACATCAAAGAAATGTATCTTGCATGGGGCTCATCTGTTGGAGGCGACAACCTTTAGGGTGCCCTTGAGTTGGTCTTAATCATAGTAGGACTCTCTACATAAAATCCTAGTTACTTTCAAAATATGCCACTCTGGTGGCTAGTGACAGCTAGAGTCCACACAGAGTTCTCAAAAGCAAGGGATCTCAGTGTTGCAACAGACTTAGACATGCCTTTTACTAGTTTCCTGGCTACTTGGAGTTAGAAACTGACCTTCACAGGGATTTGGCTTGTTCTTCCTTAAGTTTTTGGCCCGCAGATAACTGGAAAGGAACTTTTTCTCTTTGGCTTTTTCTTCTGACGAAGAAGTCACATCACTGTCCTCTTCCAATCTGACCTCACTAGAACTGGGAGTTGGGAAAGTCACCCCAACATCCTGAGTGTATTTTTTGACACCAGTCACAATCTCCAAGTTACCTGAGGGGAAAGACAGATGTATCTTGGAGCAGACTGGAAGCAAGGCTGGCAGACTTAATCAAGACAGACGGAGAGGCCCTATAAATAACTCAAAAATACACTGCATGGCAAGAAGGGCAAAGAAGGGGGGGGGGAGGCAGAGACAGATGTAGACAGAGGAAAGAAGGTTTAATTTCTAAGTGCTTTAGCTACCAGACAGAAAAAGAAATATGGGTTCCTCAGTTCAGGTTTTCATGAACTCTGATGCCTAGGGAGCAGGACAGTAAGTACGTTTGGCCTATTTGCCAATCACCCAGTAAGAGGAAGAAAGAGGTGGCAGTGGTGAGCTCGAGACTTGAAGGAAGAAGAAAAAACAGACTGACTTGTATAAAATCAGAAACTCTCTAGCCCTACTCTCCAGTTATTGCTCACAACTCGGGACCCCAGAATATACTACTCACACAAGCCAATCTCTTCTCTCTTCTGTTTACACAAAATGCACACAGTAGTAAGCCACACACTGTCTGTATGTTAAATTTTCTTTAAAGTTATATGTGCTTAGGACCTTCCAGTATTGGTAAAATAAGATTTCTTTATGTTTGAGCATGCCTTCATGTTATGTCTGTGTGACAGTGTACCTGCAGAACCATTGGATTCCCCAGAACTGGAATTACAGATGTTTGAGTATTGGGAAGTGAACCAAGGCCCTCTGTAAGAGCAACCAGTGCTCTTAACCATCTTTCCAGCCATGGAGAGAGCTTCCTCATTCTATATAAAACTTCTTTATATTAAACTACAATAATTAATTTCACCATTGATACTGATGGCCATCAACACTGATTTTAATTTTCTGCTATAATAAACTTACATTTTACACTTAGAATTTTGCACATATCTATTGGCCAAATTCCAAATGCAAAAAATGCTGGGTCAAACTAAAAACGACAAGAACTGCCGAACTGCTCTTCACAGGGGCTAAGTTACGTGGACCCTGCTACAAAGACCCTCATTTCCCTAAACTCTTGTTTTGACACTTGCATTTTTTTCAATTAATACATAAAAAATAGCATCTAAATATGCAGATACTTTTGATTTTTATACCCTTTATCATGAATGAAGTTAAATAAGTGTGTTGAAGAGGTACATCTATATCAATGCAAATTTTAAATCCAAGGGACTTACCAGTTTGTACACCCTTGTTCAACATGTGCACATTTTCCTCATTGGAAAGAGCAGTGTCCAAGCTCAACAAGCTACCAGCCGATGAAATGGAGTCAGAAGAAATCATATGGTTTGCCACCTGGAAAAATTAAAAGAGACTCTCTCAGAGTGATCTGCACCCAGAGGTATAGTTACAGGGCAAGCCAGCAACACAGCTCAAAGAAGTTTGTGAGTGATATGACCCTCGGAAATTCTTAGGAAACTGAAGATATTGGTAGGTAAACCTTAGCCTGAAACATCTCCAGAATGAAATTTTCAGCTGACACCTGTAAATAATTCTGGAGTTAAAAGAAATCCTAACCTAAGTGATGAAGTTCAGAGAAGATCCATCAATCAGAGCAGACTTGTTATATATCAGACAGATACCAAAGAGCTGCAGTGCACCTTAAGAAATCCCAAATGGGTCAAGTATAAAACATACGAAAGCCCCTAAGCCCCCTTTAACTACATTCAGAGCAAGTAGATTGAGTTGAGGGATGGAAGCTGACAGTGATGGGTGATAAAAAGCTCAAAATACAGCTGAGAAAATGCCCCATAAAAGTGTTTAAAAAACTAATATGTGGGTGGTGGTAGCCCACGCCTTTAATCCCAGCATTTGGGAGGCAAAGGCAGGCTGATCTCTGTGTGTGTGGCCAGCTTGGTCTACAGAGTAAGTTCAAGGACAGCCACAGCTGAGAGACAAACCACAGCTGTCTCAAAAAACAAACAAATAAACAAACAATGTCTGAACGAAGCTCACAAACATGGAGGTCAGAAGAGGGCATCAGCATCTTCCTGCACCACTCTTAAATTTATTCCTCTGAGGCAAGGCCTCCTGGACCTTGGGCTCACATTCCATAGCTAGACTGGAAGCCAGGAAGCCCTAGCAATCCTGTCTCTGCTTTCTTCAGCTCTGGGACTACAGGCATATAAGGGATGCTCTCAGCTTGTTAAGTAGGTGCTGGAACCTGAACACTGATTGGCATGATAGCAAGCAGAAGTCCTTTTCCACTGAGACACTTCACCAGTCTGAGAGTGTTTCTTAAGCCTGCTCATCATAAAATGTCTGGAGGAAAGAGAATCCCATGGGGGGAAAAGACAGAATCTTTAGGAGAAAGGTTTTGTCACTGTCATTTCTTCTAAGTGCCAAATGACATTTTTATAAGCAAGTTTGATAGAACTGTAGTGTAGTCCAAGCAAGGTATCTATTCCTTTGAACTGGATGGACGCCCAGGCATCTGGGAACTTAATCCAGAATCCTGGAAAAGGGGGAGCCATGGTAAGGCATTTGAAAGCAGGAAACATTTTGATTTTCAGAAAAGTATTGTAAACTGATAAGCTTAACACCATCAACTTGACCTCATCAATCTGCTCATCTGCAGGCATGTGAAAATGAAAGGCTCGAAAATGTCCAAGCATGGTAAAGAAGACAAAAACTAGCTGCCAGATTAGCTGTTTTCCTGGTCACACTGAGTGGCAGCATGTCTAGTATACTTATATCTGAGAACTAGAGTCCTCAGAGTTGAAATGACACACTGGCAGACCATGGTCAGTCCACAATTACCTAGTATTATTTTAAAGTTCAAAGAGGCCATGCCTGAGTGCACATCTTACACTGCACAATTCCTACAGAGCACCTCTTGTGTCTGTCTCGAGGTCTGGTTCCAGCCATTCTTGCCTTTTTTGCATATCAACAATGTCTTGGAGTTTTGGAAAGCAGAAATTCTATATAATAAACATCCAGAGTGCCTGAGAGGCTGAAAAGCTCTTAAGAAAACAGGAGTATGGCCCAAATCAAATGAAAAAATATTTAGTGTGGATAATTATATAAATTAAAGGTCAGAGCACTGTAGAGACAGAATGGTAAGATATTTGATGTAGGAAACAAAACAAAACAAAAAAGTCAGCTCTAGGCCTAGAATCCTAAGACCTGAGTAAATGCTAGGTCCTGCTTTTACTAATTATCTCTCAAGACACAAAGTTGTTCTTTGTGTCAGTTATCTCACTTAAGATGGAACTGAAATGCTTACCCCTGAAATTATATGAAGTGTAGAAAGAGGCTAAACACACTGGCTTATAACTGTAATCCCAACACTGGGAGGCTGTAGGAGGAGGGCTGCATGCAGCCTGTCTGAGGCTAGCCTGAGCTTTATGGTGAGATCTGTCTCAATGAACAAAGTCATACATATAACAAAAAAGTGCTAAAAAAAAAAAAAAAAAAAAAACAAAGGAAAAAATTAAACAAAAATACTAGAAAAAAATAAAATTTCAGCTCTTCATATTAAAGTGAGAGGTCCATGAGTTCAAGCCCAACCTGGGGAAAACATGAGGCACCAGCTCAGAACAAACAAATGTTTGCTGGTTGATGGCAGGTTATAAAACAGAATGAAAACCCAACTAGTATAAAACTTTTAGAATGCTAAAATGTTAAAAAGCAAAAATGCACAGGCACAAAAGGGGCAGTACAGGCCAGACAAGTCTCTAAGGGAGAACGTATATATCTAAATAAATGGAGATACTTATATGTGAGTCAAGACTCAAAACTGCTAGGATGGGAAGTCTCCCCAAATTAATCTGTAGGTTCTCCATAAACCTAAAAATTCCTAATGAACCTTCCTGAAAAAAGGCTTAAGATGATCCCAAGCTTCCATAAGAAAGCAAAGGGTCATTAAGAGCCAAAAATTATTAGGAAAAGAAAAAGAACAGATAAAAAGTATAGTTCCTAATTTCAAAACAAAGTTAAATTGGTTAAGACACGATTAAAAAGAGATTAAAAATGGGGTAGAGACACATCAGTCAACACAGAACTGAGAGTGATAAACTCTTAAGAGTTATGGTCAACTGGGATTCAGAATAAACAAATCTTTACATGCAAAAGGTGACCACCACATCACACATAAAACATGCAACGAACATGGATGCAGATCTAAATAATTACTAAACCCAGCAGATATGTCCAAGCTTTCTGACATTGCTATAAACATTGCAATCTATCCAATGGCACACTCACAGCTCTGAGATGCATGTGGACTAAAGGTTGAACATGCCCGCATCAACTTTAAAACCTCAGGTCTAATACCAACAGCACAGCCCACAAGGGAAAACTGTTAAATCAAACTGTGTTATTCATCCTTTAACTTCAATTTTCATTTTTAAAATAAATAGAAGTGCCAGAGTAGAGACATTATCAAGTTACATCTTGTAAGACTTGTGACAAGAACACAGAGCTGATCAGAATAGATAACACATATGGTACCCAAAAGGCTGAGAAGTGATCTCAAATAACATAAAACTCTTACTAGCTGAGCAGGAAAACAGACGACCGAGTTTAAAAGTGGGCAAAATTGAGTATCCTTGTCAGCACAGACAAACACACACAAAGGTCTTCACTATCCAGTCACCAGGAAGCCCAGATTAAAATCACCATGGAGTGCCTTCATATCATTTAGTATGATCACACCAAAAACATGAATAATGACAAGTTTGGGTAAGATGTGGGAAAACTGGAATGCTCAACAAACTGAACTTAAGCACTGGAAAGAGCACAGCCACTTTGAAATAATAAACAAACAAACAAACCACAGGCAAAAAACCCACAAACGGAAGCAACAAAAAACCCAACCCAAAACCTCACAAACAAACAGAACCAAAAAGGGCTGGGGAGTAGTGGTGCACGCCTTTAATCCCAGCACTTGGAAGGCAAAGGCAGGCAGATCTCTGAGTTCAAGGCCAGCCTGGTCTACAGAGTGAGTTCCAAGTCAGCCAGGACTACACAGAGAACAATGTCTCAAAAAACCAATAAATGGGTCTGGGCCTGTGCCCTGCGCCCTGTGCAGACCTTAGGCATGAACTCCTCAGCCAGTCCTTTAACACTCAGAGGAAGCTCCACTCCCAGGCGCTCACACCCAGGATCACAGGATCACAGGGTCCCAGGAGCTTGGTCACACCAGGATCTCAGGATCACAGAGGCAGCTTGACTTTCAGGAGCTCTGTCACACCCAGGATCTCAGGATCCCAGGATCTCAGAGACAGCTGGTCTCTGAGGAGTTCTGACACAACCAGGATCACAGGAAGGACAGGCTCCAGTCAGATAAAGGGAGGGCAGGTAGCACAAGAGATAACCAGATGGCAGGAGGCAAGCGCAAGAACATAAGCAACAGAAACCAAGGTTACCTGGCATCATCAGAACCCAATTCTCCCACCATAGCAAGTCCTGGATACACCATCACACAGGAAAAGCAAGATTCAGATCGAAAATCACTTCTCATGATGATGATAGAGGACTTTAAAAAGGACATAAATAATCCCCTCAAAGAAATACAGGAGAACACAGGTAAGCAGCTAGAAGCCCCTAAAGAGGAAACACAAAAATCCCTTAAAGTATTACAGGAAAACACAAC
Source organism: Rhynchomys soricoides (assembly GCA_019843965.1). NCBI lineage: Eukaryota > Metazoa > Chordata > Mammalia > Rodentia > Muridae > Rhynchomys > Rhynchomys soricoides. Next base: position 533,296 of record JADRCH010000350.1, on the reverse strand, counting down.
TAAACAGGTGAAGGAATTGAACAAAACCATCCAGGATCTAAAAATGAAAACAAAAACAATAAAGAAATCACAAAAGGAGACAACCCTGGAGTTAGAAAACCTAGGAAAGAAATCAGGAGTATTAGATGTAAGCATCACCAACAGAATACAAGAGTCAAAAAAGAGAATCTCAGGTGCAGAAGATAACCATAGAAAACATTGAAACAACAGTCAAAGAAAATGCAAAATGCAAAAAGCTCCTAACACAAAACATCCAGGAAATTCAGGACACAATGAGAAGACCAAACCTAAGAATAACAAGTATAGATGAGAGTGAGGATTCCCAACAAAGGGTCAGTAAATATCTTCAACAAAATTATAGAAGAAAACTTCCCTAACCTAAAGAAAGAGATTCCCATGAACATACAAGAAGCCTACAGAACTCCAAATAGACTGGACCAGAAAAGAAATCCTCCTGTCACATAAAAATCAAAACACCAAATGCACAGAACAAGGAAAGAATATTAAAAGCAGTAAGGGAAAAAGGTCAAGTAACATACAAAGACAGACCTATCAGAATTACACCAGACTTCTCACCAGAGACTAATGAAAGCTAGAAGATCCTGGGCAGATGTCATACAGACGCTAAGAGAACACAAATGCCAGCACAGGCTAATATACCCAGCAAAACTCTCAATTACCATAGATGGAGAAAACAAGATATTTCATGACAAAACCAAATTTACACAATATCATTCCACAAACCCAGCCCTGCAAAGGATAACAGATGGAAAACATCAATACAAAAAGGGAAACTATACCCTAGAAAAATCAAAAAAGTAATCTTTCAACAAACCCAAAAGAGCCACACAAACATAATACCACCTCTAACATCAAAAATAACAGGAAGCAACAATCACTTTTCCTTAGTATCTCTTAACATCAGTGGACTCAGTTCCCCAATAAAAAGCCATAGACTAAGAGACTGGATATGTAAACAGAATCCAGCGTTTTTCTGCATACAGGAAACGCACCTCAGTGACAAAGACTGACACTACCTCAGAGTAAAAGGTTGGAAAACAATTTTCCAAGCAAATGGTCCCAAGAAACAAGCTGGAGTAGCCATTCTAATATCGAATAAAATCAACTTTCAACCAAAAGTTATCAAAAAAGATAAGGAAGGACACTTCATGCTGGTCAAATAGAAATATTTAAGGGGTAACTTCAGCAAGTGTTATAGGTATCTGATGAATCTCAGTGTAATGGCCTTGGGAAACACAAAGGAATGTTGCTCTTTGCTCAGAATGAAGCTAACACATCTTCAAGGGTGAACATTGGAGGTGTTTGAATTTTATGTTCACATTAGGGAGGCGAGTCCTGTATGTTTTAGAAGACTAGTATTTATTTTCTCCGAATTTAGTCAGGAGTTGTCAACTTATTTCTAGTTGAGTGTGACAGTAGTAAGGCTTTCAAAGCCTACTGAGAACAAGTAACATTTAACATGAGACTTATGAGATTAGGTTGTGTGCTATTTTGACTTTAGTCAACTTTCCTTTCTCATATCAAAGGAGAAAAAAGGAATGGCCTATAAAACTGTAAGAGTTGTTCTGTCAGAAATAATTTCCAATTGCATAATGTTTTTACAAAGTGATTTAATTTAGTTTAATCATATTTATAATGTGAACGTATAAGATGATAATACTGACTTCTAAAGTTTTAGCCAAAAAAATTAGCATTTTAATTATTGTAGAAATGTCTACTAGTAATTTCATAATTTATCAATTCTGAATTTAATTTTGACGTTTCTCATGCTTCACCATTGTTTAGAATACTGTGATAGATATCCCACATTACATACATATTTTTGTCAACCTAAATTCCTAGAAATAAGTTTACTAGATAATATTTTATGCACAATTTATACTTTGATACACTGTTCATTAGAGGTACTGTATTGATTTGTACTGTTATATGGAACAATTCTCTACAATTCTCTAACAATTAAATTTTATTATTAAAAAAAAATTTGAAGATGTATTTTAGTGCTGTTTCTTTGCCCTATCTGTTATTTTTGTTTTTTAATCTACTTCAGATTCATTCTTTGAGAATTTTTACTTTTCTTTGATTCTGGTTCCTTTAACATATCTGCTTTACCCTTCCCTATGCCTATTCAGCATAAATTGGACCTTTTCTTTTTAAATGCATGTCTCTTACCTGTCTGTAAATGTTCCCTTATTTCTGGAGACAATGATGGCTGACTTCATGTTCACTATTTGCATGTGCTGTTTGTTAGTCATAGTTAGTCTGTCTTCAGTGAGTGCATCTTTGGTCTTTCATCATGCTCTAGTTTTTGAGTTAGAGAAGCACCATCAAGTGCTTTGGTTTCTGTCACATATTTTGAGGTTTTAATCCCACCAGCTTTCAGGTTGACTTACTTGCTCTGAAGCAGGTAGTTCATAATGTTTGCTTTGTTCACTTGTGAGGTACAAACTAGTGCTCCAAGTTCTTAAAGTACTTTTTCACCCAGAAATATATTAACTCAACTAAATCCCTGCTGGCATTTCCCTTAGCATCCCAATCTCCTAGTCCTTTGCTAGCTAAACCGTGTAGCTCATTGCACTTCCATGCTACAGAGGTAGGTTTGTAAGAGTATTTGCATGCAATAGAGATTACTTTAATAAAAACTGAGACTGAAACATACACACACACCCCCAGAAAAAAAAAAACAAACAATAAATGAATGGGTGAATGAATAAGTGAATAAAAAAACACAGGCAGTTTCTAAAAACATTAAAAAAAAATCACAAACCATTTCACCCCTAGAAGAAATAAAAATGCTTACATAAAAGTTCTAGACAAATGGTCATAGTTGTATTCCAACAATTAAAAACAATCTAAAGTCAGGTGTGGTAGCGAATGCCTTTGTTGATCCCAACTCTTGCGAGGCAGAAGCAGGTATATCTCTGTAAGTTTGAGGCCAGCCTGGTCTACAAATCAAGTTCCAGGACAGCCAGGGCTACACAGAGAGACCTCATCTCAAAAAAAAAAAAGAAAAAAAGAAAAAAAGAAAAAGAAAAAGAAAAACAATCCAAATGTTCTAAATGTCCACTAATGGACACAATGTGGTAAACACCCACATAATCAACTACTACTCAGCAGTAGGAGGAACTACTGAAGAAAACACATCACATGGGTAAACCTTGAAAACATTACACTGAACAGCGCCACACGCTATGCAAAAGGCTACTCCATCAGTGACGATATGGACTGTGCAGGACGGACAGGATAAGGGTAGGCTAAGGGTTCCGGAAGCCGGGAATAAGGAAGAACTGTAAACAAAACAAGGTGCCTTCTGGAGGGGATGGACATACTCACTCGCACCAGGCACTAACACTGCCGCCTCTGCTGAGTTCGATGCCTGGGAACGAGGGTGGGAGGACTCATCAAGTACTCAAGCTACATCAGTTCTCATGTCTGACTAGGCTGCACTGCCAGTTCAAGAAGCAACAACAAAGACGTGGAAGTGATGAGTGTGGCAATGAAGATGTAATGAGTTTGCCGCTGTAGGTTGTGAAGACTGTCTTAACCCTATAAATGTGGCAAACTGACTCCATCATGCTTAGTTCAAAGATCCAAGTTTCAGCGTATGATGTCCTCAAAAGTACCCCCAACAAGGCAGCTGTATTTGCAAAAGGAAGTAAGTGGAAAGTTCTTCCATACAGAGAAAAAACCCTTGTGAGCAGAGAGCTAAGAGAAAGCTAGACCTATTTCCCATACCAGAATCAGAAAGGGAATAGTTTTTGCAATCTAATAGTAAAAACTGTTAATAATTAGGGACTAAGACATATGCACTGGTCTCCCCTTTAAGGAGATGGTGCAGAAGATCTGCTGAAGCAAAGGCTGGTGAGCCCTGCTTCAAGTTGGTGTGAAAGCCATGGATAGGACCACAGGCCTCCTACATTTCCAAAGACCAGTTGGGAATGCACAAAAGCCAGGGAAAACTCCCATTTACAGTGCTTTTTTTTTTTTTGATAAATTGTTATGAAAAGACAAGCATTCAAAACTATAGTCTAAAAAAGTCCTCCCAACAAAATGTGCTTATGTACAAATGTCTTTATGATGTAAAAAGACTTCCATGATGGTGAAAGTCAAATGAAACAAAACAAATACTAACAGGGATGTTGACAAACTGGAACGTTCACACTGCTTATGGGTGTGAAGTGGTAAGGGCACTTTTGAACAGGAATTTAGGATTGGAAGGAATTTTCCCAAGATCACCTCATGATGGCTCTTCCAAGTTTACTAACAAAAACAATGTTTACAGTGAAGACTGTTTCTAGCACATGTCACGTAAAAAGAAAACATTAAACATCCTTAGAGGAATTTAGTATTGAAAAGTTGGTTTTTAAAAATAGCCCTAGAAATATGTATCAGTGAGCACATGCTACTGTATGACATGAAAGCATTAGGTGAGATTCAGCCTCACATCTTAAGAGTAAAGCCCAAGGCAGATGGCCAGTCTAGGAACGGTACAGGGAATACTGACTTCTACCCAGACTCCAAAGTCACCATGGAAAGACCTGTACTTGTGTCAAACTGGTTTTGGGGATCCACCACGGGATACATTTTTTAAAATTCTAAAAAGACATTTTAAAAAGACAGATGCTGCTGGGAAGCTACAGAACACATCCCTTTGTCCAGAGATGGCCACAAGCACCTTAGCAACCTCTAGGCATGTGTGAGTTGGCTTGCTGTTTTCTAAAGTGGGACTTCCACATAAAGATTTAAGCATTTCCAAGTTAAATGATATCAGCTACCACAGTGGAAACTTTCTGTTGTACACCTTCTTGGAAGAAGACATTTGCTGCTTCTCTCTAATGTTGGAAAGTAAACTCACCTGCTGGTGCCTGGTTCTACACAGGAAGAGAAAAATGTCAGCATTTCCGTATTTTTGTAGTACCTTTTAAGTTAAAAGGCACTAGATGAAGCCCATTTCCACATTTATTGATTAGACATCAAGATCCAGAGAAGAACCGTTTAGCTATTGTGTTATGGAGGCATGATCTCACACAGCCCGGGCCAACCTTGAACTTGTGTACTGAATTTCTGATCTACCTGTATCAGCCTCCCAAGCACTGGGATTACAGGCATTTGCCACCATGCTCTAGTTTCTTGAAACCTTTTTAAAGTCTAAAATTACTTCTAATTTTTTTCATTAATCATACTAGCCAAAAACTAGTCAACTTAATTGGCAGGTGTGATGGTGTGGGAGGTAGTGGCAGAGAATCAGGAGTTCAAAGTCATCTTTGAGTATACAGCAAGTTAAAGGCCAGCTTTGGCTACATGAGGCCCTGTCCAAATTAAGAAAATTACTCTGAATATAAAAAATTGAGCTTGGAAGAGTGTATTTGTTATAATGTAGGAAGTTTAGTATCAACAGCCTTCAATCAACCAGGCACCTGAAGGGAGGGAGAGGTTTTTCTTTCTGAAGAATGGATTAATAGAACTACCCAAACTTAAAATGCCAGAAATACTCTAGTCAGTCAGTCAAAATCAGAGGAACTCTGAAACCAAACATGGCTTCTTCTTGTCAAAAGGCTTTAGGAATGTCTAGATCGACTCGTAATTATATAATTACCATGCATCTGTACAAAAAAATAACCATTAGACATGTAATTCCTAGAGATTAAGAAATAATGAAAAATGTCAGGTGTGTTGGTTCATGCCTTTAAACCTAGTATTTGGGAACCATAGGCAGATCTCTGAAAATCTAAGGCCAAGCTGGTCTACATAGTGAGTTCCAGACAGCAAGGGCTACGTAGAGACACCCTATCTCAAAAAAAAAAGAAGTGTGTGTACGTGTGTATAAAACCATCCCCAGAAAGTTAAGAAGGCATTATATCTAAATAGGGTCTTGGTTTTTTGTTTTTGTTTTTTTCTGGTACCCATATGAGTGAGGACTGAAGACAGAACAGATTTGGGTGATGTCAACATTTGAGCTGTAGTTACCAAGGTGGTTAACATGCTATAGAGTTCATTATGGTCAAGGTCAGGAAAGTTTCCCAGATACAAGAGGGCTGAGGAACAGAGGAAGAAAGCAAACCATGAACTAAACTCCTCCATCAACACGTGGGAGAAATCAGAAAGTTGACACATGATCATGAAAACCTTGCAGAGCAGGATAGCAGGAATTCCAAAGGCTTTCTGCCAAGGTGGAAGCAGTATGGTTAAAGTGGTTTTCCCTTGTCCTCCCTTAAACACCTTCGCCACTGGCTCTAAATATCCACAGGGATCTTAATCATCCACAGGGTAACTTAGCATCTTTATTTGACTCAAGAAGCCAGCTACACCTGTTAGGTTTACTTGGAGGCTCTGGCCCAACTTTAGGATTAATGAAAATAAAATTTCATACTTCAGCCAGAATTAATTTCCTCTTCAGATCTTTCCCTTTTGATCAGGTCCTCCATACTGCAATTGTTTTGGATTAAAATTTCAAAAGAACCAAGCTATTCAATTACTAAATTTTAGCGATCAAGAATCCAGTTTAAGAGGACACCAGATTTTCTTAGAAACTTAATATTGCTTATTAAAAGATATCTATTGATAATTGACTATTTAGAAATACTTAGACATAAAATAAATTGTAGCACTTTAACAGTTTAAATGTACTGCTTCTCTACCTCTACTTTTTCTTAAAGTAGGAAATGAGTGTTTATAATTTTGAAGTTCCAAAGAGCTCCACGGTCATAGAATAAATAAAGAATGTGTATAAAAGCATAATTACAGTCCAACTAATGTTTAAAAATCAACAAAAAAAATCCTCAGACAAAAATGAAAAAAGCACAAAAAAGACATGACAAATATAAATGGCAAGTCTGAAATATTTTTTAAAACACACTTCAGAGTACTAGCAGATATTAGAAAGCTGGGTCCTTAGCAAGGGCCTGGAGATAACACCACACACACTCTCAGACCTGCTGAATGGGAACTTCAAGAACTTTCTTTAGAGACAGAAGAGTAGAGCACAGATTATAGACTGAATTTAATTTTGATTAGATAACTAGGAAGGTTTTGTAACTTCTTGGTCAGTTTAATTTACATTTTGCTCAATCATCATTTAGATTTTAAATTTTATCTGCATAAAACAATGCAAAACAATCTTTAAAAAGATCACCCATGTGATGCTCACACATATATGTAGGCAAAAGCATTCATGTACATTAAGAAACCTCTTTCATCTGTACTTGTGTCTCTATATCACGAGTGTTGGCACTCCTGTGGCAAGACCAGTCAGAGAGGAACTGCTCTTTTTAAGGATCTGTTCCTGGTTAGTCAATCCTGGGAAGAATAGATTCCTACAGTGGACACACTCTTCTCATTGCAGATTTAGCCAAAACCTCTACATTTTGACATACCATTGCTACCTTGAAATGTAAGAAAAAACTGACTCTCATGTATTTAAAAATTATACTTCTTCGGCCCTGTTTTAAATGTGTTGTGGTTACAGAATGGGCTCTTATAAAACTACTTTGGAATTTCTTAACATTTTCCCTAATATACAATAACTGTAAGTATTCTATAGGTGTTTGGAAGTAACTATGGATGCTGTTTTAAGAATGGCGTTTTACAGAGATATATTAAAAACAAGCTTAATACAATACTATGCTACAGTTGACCATCCTTTCTTCGTGAATATGAATCTCAAAGAAGCATGTTAGAACATCCTGCCCCACTAGTCAAAGTCTGCATTAGAACTGTGTGTGGATGGTCAAGTCCATGTGTTAAAGTTGAAAATAAAGCAAATCTCTTAAAAGCTTCTCTCTCTTTTGACTTGAAAGGAGTGTACCACTGTATCATACCAGAGTTTGGAAATATGGCAGACACTTAAAAGACAAATAGCATTCACTCAAAAAGACAACAAAACATACCACACACACACACACACACACACACACACACACACACCCCTACCTACCTTTAATCCAGGCAGGAATAAATACTTTAAAAAGAAATTTTATACTCCTGTATGAGATTGAGTACTGTGTAGCCTAACCGAAGAACCTCATTTCCAGTATACTTACAACCACTTATTTCCACTATGCCTGTAAAAGACTCAGAGAGAGCTCCCCTATCCCACGTCTTCAGCACGTCCTCAAGATGCCCCCACAGTAGTGGGGATACTGAACCTGAAGAGGCCACCTCCTGTAGCCAGGCAAGAACCCATTGGAGATAAAGGGACACCAACTTACCCACAAAACTTACCCCAAAATTTATCCTGTCCACAAAAAATGCAGGGACAGGGTATGGAGCAGAAACTGAGGGAATGGCCAATCGATAACGGGCCCAACTAGGTACCCATTCCATGAGCAAGCACCGAACCCTGATACTACTACTGATACTCTTGTTATGCTTGCAGACAGAAGCCTAGCATGGCTGTCCTCTGAGAGGCTCCATACAGCAGCTGACTCAGACAGATGCAGACAACCACAGCCAAACAGTGGAGGGTGCTTAGGAACGCTCATGGAAGGGCTGGGGGAAGAACTGAGAGCACTGAAGAGGATAGAACTCCACAGGAAGACCAACAGAGCCAACTAACCTGGACACTTAGGGGCTCTCAGAGACTGAACCACCAACCAAAAAGTATACACAGGCTGGACTTAGGCACCCCACACATATGTAGCAGATGTGTAGCTTGGTCTTCATGTGGGTCCCCCAACAACTGAAGTGGGGAGCTATCCCTAAAGCTGTTGCCTGTCAGTGAAATAACTGGCTGCCTTGTCTAGCCCCAATGGGAGAAGATGTGCCTAGCCCTGCAGAGACTTGATGTGGCTGAGTGGGGGAAAACCCAGGGCAGGGAGGCTCCATCCTCTCAGAGGATAAAGGGAAGATGACAGGGGATAGGAATATAAAGTGAAAAAACAAAGATACAGACTGCTTGTTCTGTGTGCTGGCTAGCTGGGCTGAGTGTCCAGCAGAGATCATCTAAATGTTCAGATACTCCATGGGGTATTTTGCAGTAAATACACACCTGGGTTAGTTATAACTGTGACTAGATGTCAATGGAGTCTGAGATTATGAACATAAAACACAAAACAGTGCTTTTTATACCCACTGAAAGGTATGTGTACACACACACACATTTTTTAAAACCCAAGTAACTCAAAATCTATTTCCAAAAGGCCAGTCATATGATAAAAATGAGAATGGGCACAGGGAAAAATTTTAAAAAGGAGGCCATTATTGGGAACACATTTAATTAAACCATCCTTAGCACTAAAGGGTTTGTTTTGTTTTGTTTTTCTACCAGGCATAATACGGTATACCTATAATCCTAGAATTTAGGGGACTGAGGCTGGAGGATTACAAGCATGAGATCAGCTTTGGGTTATACAGTGAAGCATGTATATTTAAAAAGATAAAAATAATGAAGAGAAGGGAAAAATAGAAATGGCAAACACTGCCCAGCCCTTCTCTCACCCTTCTGTCACCAGCTCTGAAAGGAATCACATAACAAAACTTGGAGGGTCAGATGAACTTTCAGGCAGAAAATAGAAATTAATGAGACTTGGAAATCCACCTTCTCTGCTCACCTATCAATGTCAAACTAAGTTTTGGTTGAGGGTGGGGAACTGGAGAGTTGGCTCGGTGGTTAAAGGCACTTTCTGTTCTTGCAGAGGATTAGAGTTTGATTTCTAGCACCTGCATGGTGGCTCACAACCATCTATATATAACTAGTTCCTGGAGATCTGATGTCCTCTTCTGACGTCCATGGGCATCAGGCAAGCTCCTGTGGTATACATACATCCATGAGGCAGAACACTCAAACACACAATAAAAACAAACTCCCCCACACAAGTTTTATGGTTTCTTTTTAGAAAATATATCAGGCAAGGGTATCCAAATACTTGGTGGAGGTCAATAGTCTTTGCAACTAACTAATGATGTCAGGCCAACTGGATAGCAACACGCAAAGGAATAAAGTTGCACCCATAAAATCTTTAAAAAGTAGCTAAAGTTGACATAAACTAAACAAAAGCTAAAATTATACTCACTAGAAGAAAACCAAGGAGTACTTTTGTGTATCTGACTTTGGGTTAAGCCTTACTGTCAGATATGACACTAAGGAGCAGAATTCTATCAGACCTTCAAAGACCTAACACCAATACTTTTCAATCTATTCCACAAAATAGAAAAAGAAGGAACACTACCCGATTAATTCTATGAGGCCACAGTTACACTGATACCAAAATCCCACAAAGACCCAACAATAAAAGAAAACTTCAGACCAATTTCCCTTATGAATATCGATGCAAAAATACTCAATAAAATTCTCACAAACCGAATCCAAGAATACATCAAAACGCTCATTCACCATGATCAAGTAGGCTTCACCCCAGGGATGCAGGGATGGTTCAATACCTGGAAATCCATCAATGTAATCCACTACATAAACAAACTCAAAGAAAAAAACCACATGGTCATTTCGTTAGATGCTGAAAAAGCATTTGACAAAGTTCAACATCCCTTCATGATAATAGTCTTGGAAAGATCAGGAATTCAAGGACCATACTTAAACATAGTAAAAGCAATATACAGCAAATCAGTGGCCAATATCAAACTAAATGGAGAGAAACTCAAAGCAATCCCACTAAAATCAGGGACTAGACAAGGCTGCCCTCTCTGTCCCTATCTATTCAATACAGTATCTGAAGTTCTAGCTAGAGCATTTAGACAACAAAAGGAGGTCAAAGGGATACAAATTGGAAAGGAAGAAATCAAAATATCACTATTTGCAGGTGATATGATGGTATACTTAAGTGGGCCGAAAAACTCCACCAGAGATCTGCTACAGCTGATAAACACCTTCAGTAAAGTGGCTGGATACAAAATTAACTCAAGCAAATCAGTAGTCTTCCTATACTCGAAGGATAAACAGGCTGAGAAAGAAATTAGGGAAATAACACCCTTCACAATTGTCACAAACAATATAAAATATCTTGGTGTGACTCTAACCAAACAAGTGAAAGATCTGTATGACAAGAACTTCAAGTCTCTGAAGAGAGAAATTGAAGAAGACCTCAGAAGATGGAAAGATCGCCCATGCTCATGCTTTGGCAGGATTAATACAGTTAAAATGGCCATCCTGCTGAAAGCAATCTACAGATTCAATGCAATCCCCATCAAAATTCCAACTCAATTCTCCATAGACTTAGAAAGAGAAATTCTCAAATTCAAATGGAATAACAAAAAACCCAGGATAGCAAAAACTATTCTCAACAATAAAAGGACTTCTGGGGGAATCAGCCTCCCTGACCTCAAGCTGTACTACAGAGCAGTAGTGATAACAACTGCATGGTATTGGTACAGTGACAGGCAGGTAGATCAATGGAATAGAATCGAAGACCCAGTAATGAACCCACACACTTATGGTCACTTGATCTTGACAAAGGGGCTAAAACCATACAGTGGAAAAAAGACAGCATCTTCAACAAATGGTGCTGGATCAACTGGCAGTCTACATGTAGAAGATTGCGAATTGATCCATTCCTATCTCCCTGTACAAAGCTCAAGTCCAAGTGGATCAAGGACCTCCACATAAAACCAGATACACTGAATCTAATAGAAGAGAAAGTAGGGAAGAGTCTCGAACACTTGGGCACAGGGGAAAAGTTCCTGAACAGAACACCAATGGCTTGTGCTCTAAGATCAAGAATCGACAAATGGGACCTCATAAAACTACAAAGCTTCTGTAAGGCAAAGGACACTGTAAATATGACAAAACAGCAACCTACAGATTGGGAAAAGATCTTTACCAATCCTACGTCTGATAGAGGGTTAATATCCAATGTATACAAAGAACTCAAGAAGCTAGACTCCAGAGAGCCAAATAACACTATCAAAAAATGGGAAACAGCTGGGCAGTGGTGGCGCACGCCTTTAATTCCAGCACTTGGGAGGCAGAGGCAGGTGGATTTCTGATTTCGAGGCCAGCCTAATCTACAGAGCGAGTTCCAGGACAGCCAGGGCTACACAGAGAACCCCTGTGTCGAAAACCAAACCAAAAAAAGAAAAAAAAAAAAAAAGAAATAAATCTTTTGTCTTGAAAAAGAAAAAATGGGGAACAGAGCTAAACAGAGAATTCTCACATGAGGAAACTCGAAGGGCTGAGAAGCACCTCAAGAAATGTTCAACATCCTTAGTCATCAGGAAAATGCAAATCAAAACAACCCTGAGATTCCACCTCACACTAGTCAGAATGGCTAAGATCAAAAATTCAGATAACAGCAGATGCTGGTGAGGATGTGGAGAAAGAGGAACACTCCTCCATTGCTGGTAGGATTGCAAGCTGGTACAACCTCTCTGGAAATCAGTTTGGCGGACCCTCAGAAAAATGAACATAATACTACCTGAGGACCCAGCTATTCCACTCCTGGGCATATACCCAGAAGATGCTCCAGCATGTAATAAGGACACATGCTCCACTATGTTCATAGCAGTCATATTTATAATAGCCAGAAGCTGGAAACAACCCAGATGTCCCTCAACAGAGGAATGGATACAGAAAATGTGGTACGTTTACACAATGGAATACTACTCAGCTATTAAAAACAATGACTTCATGAAATTCGCAGGCAAATGGATGGAACTTGAAAATATCATCCTGAGTGAGGTAACTCAGTCACAAAAGAACGAACATAGTATGTACTCACTGTTAGGTGGGTATTAGCCCAAAAGTTCGGAATACCCAAGAGTCACTTCACAGCAATCGTAGGGCTGATTGTGAGGTCCCAGATGGAGGAGTTGGAGAAGGGACTGAAGGACCTGAGGGAGTTTGCAGCCCCAGTGGCAACTGGCCTGACCCCTCAATGTTCCCAGAGACTGGATCACTAACCAAAGAATATACATGGAAGGACCCATGGTGCTGGTCACATATGTGGCAGAGGAGGGTCTTGTTAGCCATCAGGGGGGTAGAGGCCCTTGGGCCTAAGGGTGTTAGATCCCCCAGTATAGTAGAATGCTAAGGAGGGAAGACGAGAGTGGGTGGGTAGATGGTTGGGGGAATACCCCCTTAGTGGCAGGAAGAGGGGGGAGGGAATACGAAGGTTCCCAAAGGGGAGATCTGAAAAGGGGGAAACATTTGAAATGTAAATAAAGTATGAAAAAAAGAAATAACAACAACAAAAATTAATATTAATCACAGCATTAATCCTAATACTCATTATCAAAACACAGCAAGGTGACAAACTCATTCCACAAGGCTGGTATTATCCTGACAGCAAAAGCAGCAAAGACATTAGAAGAAAACTATAGGTCACAAAAATACCGATGCAAAAAGTCTTCAGAAGTCTAGCAGACTGAATCCTATGGCAGTTGAAAAATCAATTATTAATACATACCACATCAATAGAAAATGGGAAGAATTGGAAGTTGATGATCATTTCAATAGATGCCAAATTTGACTAATATCAAAGCTTTTATATAATAAAAATAAAATCCAAACTAGCAAAAGGGAACTTCCTCAATATAACAAAAGTCACAAGAGAAAAACCCACAGTAACATATTCTCAACTGTGAAAGGCATGAACAAGGGCACCTGCTTTTACCATTCAACACTCTACGAGAAGTTCTCTGTAAATCAGTTAGAAAAATTAAAACCATCCAAACTGAAAAGGAGGAAGACTGTCTCTATTTGCAGATGACAGGAAATTCTGTATGTTCTATAAGAAAACTAAGAGTTAACAAATCAATTCAGTAATGCTGTTAGGTACAAGATCAACATGTAAACATTAGCTATGTATCTCTACACCAAATAATCTAAAAATGAAATTAAAATATTTAAACTTACAATAGCATTAGAAAGAATGAAATATTTACAAGTAGAGGCTCTAAATGGACTCTGAGTGGTCAAAACAATCTTGAAAACAGGACGGTTCTTGCTATTAAAAATTATGATGAAAATATACTGAATCCAAACTGTGGTACTGGCATAAGGAAAAGAAACCAATGAAACAGAACTGAGTATCCCAATGCAGACGTGGACACTCTCTCTCTCTCTCTCTCAGATTTCTAATGACAATGACAAGGTACAAATGGGAAAAATAGTCTAAACAAATGATCTTGCCACAAACATGCCGAAGAATGAAAGCAGACCTTTTCTGTATACCATGTATAAAAAATAACTCAAAATAGACTGAATTCCTAAATATAAAAGCTAGACTAAAAAGACAAGAATCTTATGACATGAGATTAGGCAACAATTTCCTGGGTATGGCCCTCAAAACATGGGTAACAGGAAGTACATGCTGAACTAAGTATCTTTAAATCAACAAAGTGACTGTGTGAGAGGCTGCCTACAGAATGGCAAAATATAATTTCAAATTATACATTTAGTAAGGGACTACTATATAGAAAAGTCTAACAACCACTGAACAAAAAGCCAAGCAGCTAAGTTTCTAAAAGTCAAAGGACTTAAAAAAAATTATTTCTCCAAAGAAGCTATATAAATATTTAAAATGCACACAGAATGTTCAATAAGAATGTAAATAAAACCAGTGAGAAACCACCTTATACTCAATAGTACAGCTAGTAGATAACATTAAAAAACAAAAAAACAAAACAACGAACAACAACAACAAAATAAAACAGAAAATAAGCAGCCACAAAAGAGTAGTGTGAGGCCTGCAGGAGCCTTCAATAATCACTGCTGGCAGAAGCATAAAAGGACAGCCACTGTGGTCTTGCCAGTTGGTCAGTTTCTCAGCAAGACATAATTACCACATGATTTGATATTTCCACTCTTGGGTGTACCTCAAAGAACTGCATAGGGGATTCCAGGATGAGCCCCGTTCACAAAAGCTGAAGCGTTGAAAGTGTCCAGGTATCTATCACTGGATTTATAAACAGATTTAAAAAACAGTGTATTGTATATACATACAACAGAATATTACCAAACATGAAAAACTGAAGTACTGTTTGCGCTTTGACAGAGATGAGCCTTGAAAAACAACGTAAAAAGGGTAGAGCACATGCCTCAAAAGGATTATGACCCATGTTCAATCCCTGGGGGGAAGGGAACCTATAAAGGATCACATACTATACGGTTGTATTTATATGAAATGACCAGAGTAGACAAGTCCCCAGAGACAGAAGCAAATTACTGACTCCCAAGAGATAGGGGGAAGGGCAGAGCATAGATGATTACTATAAACCCCAAATGTCACTTAATTGTTTAATTGGAAAAAAAAAAAAAGAAAACCACCTCACCTCTAGGGCCTCAGTTTCCTGAGTACTCTGAATACAGATATGTACCATGAGGCAGGCTCAGCTCCAAGTGTAAACTCTGCATTACATGGTCACACATAAATCTTCAACCAGGACCCTTTCCCCTCTTTCCAGGATTATTTCCAGTTTTTTATTACTTAAGAAAAACCTATTAATTAACACACGTAATCACTGTCGTTTCATCATATCTACCAAAAGCTCAATCACGAGAAATATTGCTTATGCGAAACCTCATCTATCTCCTTCCCTCTAGACTTGTGATCTCCGTGCAGTCCTACTGACAAAATATTTTTGAGCACAAATTGCCAAAATAGGTATTTATTTATAAATTATTTCACTTACCATATAAAATACAAAAATAGAAAATTTGGAAACCTGAATAAATATAAATTCTATTTTCCCTACTCCAATGGACAGAGCATCTCCCTGGAGAGCTTTTCTCTAGATTTTACTGTTTTTTAGGGGTTTTTTGTTTGTTTTTGAGACATGTTTACACTAGGTAGCTGAGGCTAGCCTCAAACCTCATGATCCCTTTTGCTTCAGCATCCTAAATGCTGAGGTAGCAGGTGTGCAACCACTACATTCATGGCTATTATTTTCTTTTGGGTAGAGCACCTGCCTTTACCAACCCGATGTAATGTGACCCTAATAGGCTCTGACTCTTGTGCCATGAGGGCTCTGGAGGGCTTGTGACTCTGTAATGTCTTCCTTATGAAGACAGATGAGGAAATTTCACTTAGGCATCTGTAACTGAAATAACTAACAATTCTGAGACTCCAACTTGCTTTTATAGTACAATGCTATGTGACCACAACTGATCTTCTGGAGCGTGCACCACCACACTTGGAGCTTGTTTCTTGCAAACACATCCACCAGGTGTATCTAACCCCTCTGGTTCAACCTGTCCTTCTATCTCCTAGTTCTTCATTTAATTATAGACTTTAAATCATGTGGATGACCCCATTTTCAATTTTGATATGATCCTAATGCTTGGTTTACTTTAAAAAAGATCATATTGTATTATTTGAATGTGAGTGTTTAAAAGTCAAATACTTCTCAAAAGACAGGAGAAAATAATTTTTTTAAAAAACCAGACACACGCCCCACCCCACCCCAGGCCAAACAGAGGCCATGCTAAGCTCGCAGCTCCCCATGCCAGGGGCCTCCTTTTACTTCACAGACCCTAAAAATATCTAGTGCAGAGCGTGGCTGGCAGGTGTGTTGGTGGAAAGAATGACAACAAACAATAGCACTGTGCTACACTTTCTCACTCTTTTCCAGCTGGGAAGAAATGTTATATATAGTAAGGAAAGGGCAAATGGCTTTTTTTTTTCCACCTGTTGTGAAGAGATTAACTAAAACGTCCTCAAAAAAAGGCAGTCACATTGTCAGTTGGAATTTGTAGCCATGTACCTGGATGTGCCTCCTTCTGGTGTGCTCAGAAGTCATTTGGGGACAGGCTGTGTTCAATGCCTTCCTGTTGTGCTTGCATGGCTTCTCCAGATATCTCCTCTGTTGACTAGTGACACTACTGTATAATTTAATTCGCCTGGGTGACAAATACAGTCTGTCACGGCCAAAAGCTTGGATCAACCGGACTGTGTCAATGGTGGATATGGAGCTACTCCTTTCATTTAAAGGCATGTCCCTATCAGTTTGGGTCAATACATCCGAGTCCACAGGAGAATCAGTGCTGGAAAAACTGCTGGGACTATCTGTGAAGAGCTCACTTTCCTCTGAGGGTCTAGAATCCAAGGAGGTATTGCTGACATTATTACAATCTGGCTGTTTTCTCAGGATGTACTTATCTAGTTTAATTTGCTCAATCTTAAGCTGACTGGATTTCCCCCCTTGATGAGGAGAAAGCACTTTGCTTTTCCTAAAGTCACCTGCACTCTGACCCCTCTCTAGGCTCTTACTCCACTTCTTCTGCTGCTTGCCTTTTTGTTGATGTTGCCTCCTCCCAGTCCACCCCCTGGCTCCACGTCCCCCTCTGCTACCATCTTGTGTACTTTCTGAGGCCCGGAGTGAATGTGTGATGGGATTCTGAAGCAGTTTAGCTAAACGATCGAGTCGTTCCACCAAGGAGAGCTCTTTCTTATCACAAGCACCAGACGATTTCTGTTGCTTCTGTCGCTCCTGGTACCTGTTCCAGAGTTCATTCAAACTCATGGGGCACTGAGCTGTTAGCTCTGAGGTGACCGTCTGATCCTTTTTGTGGTCATTTGCTTGTTTTTTGTCTTTTGGGTCTCTAGCCTGATTCTTGGTAGTATCTTGATAGATCTTCTCATGGTCTCCCAAATTCAAATTGATGCTGAGGCTCTTAACTCTGGTGTAATCCATCTTGGTCTTGTCCAACTTGTCCAAACTTGGGCCAGGGGGAGGAAGACAGCTGTGTCCTGAGTGCTGGTGAAAGAAATCCTTCCAAGAATGTTGCATAAAAACACTCCTTCCCAAAGATTCATGGCAGAGATCTTGTTCATGGGGCAGATGCACTGGATGATGGAAGTAGAACTTGGCTGATCTGAAGACAGAGTGAGTAGTGTTTTCAAATGCTGAATGACATTCAGATTCTGAAAAAGAAAAAAAAAAAAAAGAAAAAATTTTTTGAAGGAATTTAGAAATATTTGTATTCTCTTTATAAATACTGTTTGGTTTTTTCTTTATACATAGAACATGTGCTTAACATTCAGACTGGCATGAGTCAAAATATAAGGATTTGGATAAAGAGCACTATTGTATGACAGAGCTGGGACTGGACTTCGGCTCTAAAAGTGCTTGCCTAGCATGCACAAAGCCCTGGGTTCAATTCCTAGCATGGTCTAAACTGCACTTATAATCCCAGCACTCAGAATATTGAGACAGAATGATTAGGATACAGGTCACCCTCTGCTACACAATCAATTCAAGGCCAGACTGGACTAATTATTTGGTATCCTATATTAAAAACTAAAAACAAGTGGTCCAAACACTGGAGAGTACAAAAGCCACTGGACATCTGTGAGTTCGAGGCCAGCTTGGTCGATGCAGTAAGTTCTAGAACAGTCAAGGATACCCTGTCTCAAAAAACAAAACAAAACAAAAATATATGGATTGAACTCTACCATCACGTGACAAAGACGTATGACCTCAAACCAGCCCCTTTAGTTCTCTACACTATAATGAATTAGCTGCCTTATGTAGCCACCATCTATTCTATTTAGGCCACTTTTTGTATGTGTTCTTTCTTTAAAAAGTTGCATCCTGCTAGTAAGACTTAGACGGATATTTCCAGCTTAAAACAAAACCAAAAAAGAAAAAAAGAAAAAAAACCTTGAGATTTCACCATTAGCATTAAGTGGGTAGAGTGAAAAAATTTATTTTAAAAACCCACTTTTGGGCAACCATCATTCTGAATCAAAGTAAGTATTATTGAATACAATCATATATTATAGTTTACTAGGCTGAATGTGGTTTTCTGAACCACTTAAAAGTTCATCCCTGATTGTTGGACCATTCAAAATCATGGCATTCAAAAATCTCTTGTACTGGCCATTCCTCTGTTCCTCTTCACAGTTAAGCTGCTAACGTAGAAAACATGTATTTCCCTGTTCTCTAACTCTTTCCCAAACCAATTCCATCTCTAAATTACTCCTGAATTTAGCCACAGCACTGAATTATAACAGCTCTGACGTGACCAATGGTCTCCTCATAGAGCCAACTCTATCTGTAGCTCACACCCTAAATTCCCTTTCAAGACACACACACACCTTTTTTCATGTTTTTTTGTATCACTTCAGTATCAACATCTACTTTTAGATTTATATTTCAAGCCACGATTTCTCTCAATCAATTCATATCTATGTATCAGATACATCACTTAAATGTCCTAAATTGAATTCTATTCTAGCCTTTACTAACAAGGCCATAAAAATAATTAGAAATAATAAAAGAGCTTAGTAGGGTTTCAAGACAAAAATATGTTTTTTTACAATGTGAATTTCATGCACCTACAGTAAATAAA
This sequence comes from Rhynchomys soricoides, assembly GCA_019843965.1. Lineage (NCBI taxonomy): Eukaryota > Metazoa > Chordata > Mammalia > Rodentia > Muridae > Rhynchomys > Rhynchomys soricoides. Next base: position 514,032 of record JADRCH010000350.1, on the reverse strand, counting down.
AGGAAAATAACCATTTCTAGCACAAACTGTAACAAGGGATATCCAGCAAATAGAGCTGAGCGTATGTGGTGTGGTGGTTTGAAAGACAATGTCCCCTGGAGGCTCAGGGATTTGACTATTTGGTGGAGGCACTGGTTGGAAGGCTTGGAAGGTGTGGCCTTGTGAGGGAAAGGATATCCCTGGGGACAGGCCTTACATCATTCCCAGTTCACTCTCTATGCTTCATGCTTGCACATTTAAGATTCACATCTTAGTTTGCTGCTCTAGTGGCTATACCTGCCTTCTCTACCCAGTGGCCACACTTCCCCACCATGATGATGGACTCCCATCCCTCTGCAACATAAGCCCAAATAACCCCTTCTTTAAGTTGCATTGGTCATGTTTTATCACAACAATAGAAAAGAAACTAAAATAAAAATGGTTCTAATTACCAGTCTGATTATTCATTACACCAAACAGAAAAGCAAATTACATAATGTAATACATATATACTATAAATAAGTATATACAGACTGTGCGTGTGTGTATCATAAAACAAAGCTGAAGGTCCAACACATCCTAGATCAAACTTTACCATGAATCAACAGTTGTCAAGACAGATTGGTACCATCACGAGGATCAAAACATTAGATCAACCTTAATGCTGGGCTATTTTGCTTAGTGTATCTCTTTACAAAGTTTATCCATGTTATAGCACACTGACAATGTCCTCATGAAGAAGGCATAATAACCATTTTTAAATATAAATCACATTTTCTAGACAAGGTCTAGTTATGTATTCTGTAATGACCTTGAATTGACTATGTAGACCATAGTGGCCTCTAATTTGTAATCCTCCTGCTCTGCTTTCCAAGTGCTTAGATTATAGGTATATACCACTCTATGAAGCTCTTCATTGACCAAGAATTCACTTTTTCCTTATCCAGTTATCTGATGGACAGCTGGATCACTCCTACCTCTAGGTTATAATAAATAACTATGACAAACATGTGTGACGTTTTGAGATCTTGCTTTAAATTCTTTTGAATATATGCCCCAAAGTGGAACTGCTACATTCATATGGAAATTCTTTAATTTTTTTTGAGGGAATATATTGTTCTCCAGAACAACTACCATTTTACATCCTGTTGATGTTTGGTCTGTAGCTATATGTTGTAATGCTGAATTCTGTACCTGAAGATCTAGGCCTACAAGTGACTTCTGATGTTTACAAGCTTTTGTTGTGCAAACCTTGTTCCTTAATTTAAAACTATTGGTTAAATAAAATTGGCGACAGCCAATTACTGGAGGGACTAGAGAAAGGTGAGTTTGGAGTTACCAGGTTGGGGTGGAAAAGAGAGGAAGAGAGGAGAGACCACAAGGAGAGACAAGAAGGCACCATGAGAAGAGAGGTACAATGAGCACATGGCCAGGAGAAATAGCAAATAAGTAGCCAGGCCAGCTATTCTAGAGTAGCTTCAGGTATCCATGATTCAGAACTAAGACACAATACTGCACTTCTAGCATCAGCAGACTGTACTCTGGGGTACAGTCGCCCCTCAGTGTCTGGTGGAAGTGGTTCCTGGACCTCTCTCACTGATGCCAAATGCTTTACATAACAGGGAGACACTTGCATATATCTGTGCACATATATGTGCATCAGTATTTCTATACTTTAATTCATCACCGGATTGCTTTCAATACCAGAAACAAAGTAAATGCTAAGTCAACAGTCACTATCCTGTGCTATCTGTGGAAAGTAATAACAAAAAAATAATCTCTATACATGGTCAAAAATGGTAACTTTCTTCTCAGGATATTTTCTGCACAGAGGTGGTTGAATTGAGTATGGAGGGCAGTATTGAAATGATATTCAAAAGTAAAACAGAAAAGCATCTTATTTTTGTCAGAATGAACCAGAAACACAAACAGTAGCACTCAGGCACACATTCTAACATATACTGCATTACCTATCTCTAAGGATCCTTCCTTCTGTTTAATGGATTTAGTGTCTTGCAGATTTTCAGTTTTTCTGTCTTCTACAGTGATATCACTGGAACCTAAGAGAACAAAATAAATGCATTAAATATATATAAGAAGTTGATCCCCCCACCCCCCAAGAAACCTCTAATTATCTAATATGTGAAAGCTATTATTGTCAGTGGCACTGGAAAACATAAATATCTATATACCATTGTTTAGAAAAACGGGAAATGGAAATAAAAACAGCACATTTATACAAACAAGTCATATAGAGCTAAAGAATCAACATAAGGGGCTAGAGACACGGCTCAGTGGTGAAAAGCACTTGCTGCTCTTGCAGAGAACCTGAGTTCAGTTTCTAGCGCATGTGATGACCTACAACGTCTGCAACTCCAGTTCAAGGTCATCTGACATCCTCTTTCTGACCTGCATAGGCACAAGGTATTCAAGTGGTACAGACACATACATATAGGCATAACACCCACACACATAAAATAAAATCAATTAAAAACATATAATACCCATTTTGAAAGTTTTAAAAAAGAATCACCATGAGAGACAGATGAAGAGGTATTAAGTGTTCAAAGAAAAAATAAATTCTAGCAAGCAGTACCATAGAAAACTCTAGACACCTAACTTGAGTCTCTCAAGATGGGAAACATTTTGAAATGGAAATCAGAGTCACTGAATGGCTGGCTGTATAACACAAGAGTGGAATCAGGAAAGCAACCAAACATCTACAGATTACAGCATCTAATAAGGAAAAGAGGGGAAACTAGAAAAGGCAGGGTTATTTTGGAGCTGGTCCTAACATTCTGGAAGACTGCTAAAAGACCTTAGATTTTATTTCCAAAGACAACACAGACTAAAATGCATCAGGAGACTAACATAAACAAAAACAGTTTCTGGAACATTCATTTAGCAACAGTGAAAAAAAAAAAAAAGTGGTATAATTTTGGAGTGTTTCCCAGAATACAAATCTCAAAATCTTAGGAAAAAAATGGTACTAAAAAAGAGAAGTGTCTTCTGCTCTAAATGCACCTCTTGGCCATAGCAGGGACAACGACCACCCGTTCTCTAATGCACACTCCCTCCTCCTCTACAGTGGCTGCGCATATTACCAGAATAAAGTCTCAGCCTCCTTGACAATACAACATGACTCGGGCTGCCCTCCAGGACAAAACGGGAGTGTAATTTCTGAGAAGCTCCCGTAAAGAAGAATAGGCCTTCCTCTTTCCCTAGAGTGTAGCTCAGAAATGTCAACAATACAGAAAGAGAAATGCTTTCTTCTTTAAATCTTGACCCTAAATTAAACACACCACTTCAGGCAATTTCAGCATAATCCTATTGAAGTAAAATAAACACAATAGTTCCAAAGTAAATAAGATGAATTTCTAAAGAGTAAACGGCTTTAGTACAACAATGGTATAAGACTATTTTTTAAAAAAAAATTATGTGGCTGAAGGCCTTGCTGTTGACAGAGACAACCAAGTAAGTCACCCAAGCCCCAAACTCCACCTTCTGGTCCACACCTCTAACCAAATCTCAGACACATGCAACCACCACCACATATCCACCAGGTGGGACCCCTCTCGCAAACCTTCTGGTCCCTCAGGGCAAACCCAGCAGTGGTGAGTTCTGCCCTACCCCACTGTACTCCAATTCCAGAGACACAACTCTGCCTACATCCCAGAGGGCCTGCTACTGCCCAGGGATCTGAAAACATCAGGGACCACCAGCTCTACCTGAATCCCTAGAGGCCTGCCCCCATGGGATAACCAGGAGCCTGAAGTCTTCAGGCTCTATCAGCTCTGCTTGCATCCCTGGGAGCCTACTGCCACCAGGTACAACCAGCTCTACCTGCAATTCCAGAGGCCTTCTGACATCAGGGACTACCAGGCCTGCTAAACCAAAGGGACAACTAGATGGCAGAACAGTGCAAGAACACAATCAACAAAAGCCACTACAGCACAGCACCACCAGAACCCAGCTGTCCTACTGCAACCCTGAATATCCATCCTAACACACCTTAATCACAAGAGAAGTATCTTAAATCTAATCTTATAGGGGAGATCTCTGCCTGGGGACCAGTCCTTCACAGTCAAACAGTGCCTGGAGAAAGCGAGCCGCCCATGTGTGTAGAAAAGCCAGCAACAGGAGGACTCCAGACACAGGGACTGAGGAACAGCCAGGAGGTAGGAGACTTCCAGTATACATCAGTGGCAGGGGTCCTCTGCCTGGGCCACCAGGGCTCAATAACTAAATAGCGCTGGGAGAAAGCTAGCCTCCCAGGAGTGGGGACAAGACTGACTGATCAGAGGATCCCACCTGGAATTCCCAGGTCACAGGGACTGAGGAACTGGATATGGTTTCTTTCGGTGACTGGAGAGCAGATCATGTGACTCAGGGCTCCATACTCAACTAGTGCCAGGAGAGAGCTGGTATACCAGGATTGCTGACACACCTTTAAGCATAAGCAAGACCACCACTTCTTTTCAAATTCACTGGAGCAAGAGGGACCCTAGCAGACCCATCAGGACACAGGAAACAAGGGTCAGCTGGGGTCTAGATCCTTCTTGTTTCTGTCTGCACCCCAGAGTTGACCCTGCACCACAACTCTCCAAACCCACATTGCTCTCAGAGAGAACTGCTCTCCAAGGAGTACTGACACCTAGGCTTGCAGGAAAGACAAGTCACAGAAAGAGTAAGACGAGCTAACACCAGAGATAATTGGATGGCAAAAGGCGAGGGCAAGAACACAAGGAACAGAAACCAAGACTAATTGGCTTCATCAGAACACAGCTCTCCCACCACAGCCAGCTCTGGATACCCCAACACACCAGAAAAGCAAGACTCAGAGTTAAAATCACATATCAAGAGGATGATAGAAAATTTTAAGAAGGAAATGAATAACTCCCTTAAAGAAATACAAGAGAACACAGGTAAACAACTAAAACTCTTAAACAGGACACACAAAAATCCCTTAAAGAATTACATGAAAACACAATCAAATGGGCAGAATTACATGAAAACACAATCAAACAAATGAACAAAACCATTCAGGAATTAAAAACAGAAATAGAAACAACAGAGAAAGCACAAAGGGATATAACCCTGGAATTAGAGAACATAGGAAAGAAATCAGGAGTCATAGATGCAAGCATCGCCAACAAAATACAAGAGATGGAAGAGAGAATCTCAGGTGCGGAAGATACCATGGAAAACATGGACACAACAGTGAAAGAAAACACAAAATCCAAAAAGCTCCTGACCCAAAACATCCAAGATATCCAGGATGCAATGAGAAGACAGAACCTGAGGATAATAGGTATAGAAGAGAGTGAAGACTCCCAACTTAAAGGACCAGTAAATATCTACAACAAAATTATAGAAGAAGACTTCCCTAAAGAAAGAGATGAACATAAATTTACAAGAAGCCTACAGAACTCCAAATAGACTGGACAAGAAAAGAAATTCCTCCCATCACATTAGAGTCAAAACACCAAATACACAAAATAAGGAAAGAATATTAAAAGCAGTAAGGGAAAAGGGGCAAGTAACATATAAAGGCAGACCTATCAGAATTACACCGACTTCTCACCAGAGGCTATGAAAGCTACAAGATCCTGGGCAGATCACATACAGACTCTAAGAGAACACAAACGCCAGCCCAGGCTGCTATACCCAGCAAACCTCTCAATAATCATAGATGGTGAAACCAAAATATTCTATGACAAATCCAAAGTCCCACAGTATGTTTCCACAAACCCAGCCCTACAAAGAATAATAGATGGAAAATGCCAACTCAAGGAGGAAAACTACACCCAAGAAAAAGCAAGAAAGTAATCTTTTAACAAACTCAAAAGAAGATAGCCACACAAACATAAAAACAACATTGACAATAACAGGAAGCAACAATCACTATTCTTTAATATCTCTTAACATCAATGGTCTCAATACCCCAATAAAAAGACATAGACTGACAGACTGGATCCATACACAGGACCCAGCAGTTTGCTGCATCCAGTAAATGCACCTCCGTGTTAAAGACAAACACTACCTCAGAGTAAAGGGCTGGAAAATAATTTTTCAAACAAATGGCCCAAGAAACAGACTGGAGTAGCCATTCTAATATCAGATAAAATTGGCTTTCAACCAAAAGTCATCAAAAAAGATAAGGAAGGACACTTCATACTCATCAAAGAAAAAAATCTACCAAGAAGAACTTTCATTCTATGTCCCAAATGCAAGAGCTCCCACATTCATAAAAGAAACTTTACTAAAGCTCAAAGCACACAATGCACCTCACATAATAATAGTGGGAGGCTTCAACACCCCACTATCAACAATGGACAGATCTTGGAAACATAAACTAAACAGACACACAGTGAAACTAACAGATGCTATGAACTAAATGGGTTTAACAGCTATCTATAGAACATTTCATTCTACATCAAAAGAATATACCTTCTTCTCAGCACTTCATGGTACCTTCTCCAAAATTGATCATATAATTGGTCACAAAACAAACCTAAACAGATATAAGAAGACTGAAATGATCCCATGCCTCCTATCAGATCACTATGGATTAAGGCTGGTCTTCAACGGCAACAACAACAGAAAGCCCACATACACATGGAAGCTGAACAACGCTCTACTCAATGATAACTTGGTCAAGGAAGAAATAAAGAAAGAAATTAAAGACTTCCTACAATTTAATGAAAATGAAAGTACAACATACCCAAACCTATGGGACACAACAAAAGCAGTGTTAAGAGAAAAACTCATAGCTCTGGATGCCTCCAAAAAGAAACTGGAGAGAGTACATACTAGCAGCTTAACAGCACACCTGCAAGTTCCAGAACAAAAAGTAGCTAATACACCCAAGAGGAGTAGAAGGCAGGAAATAATCAAATTAAGGGCTGAAATCAACCAAGTGGAAATTAAAAGAACTATACAAAGAATCAACAAAACCAGGAGCTGGTTCTTTGAGAAAATCAACAAGATAGATAAACCCTTAGTCAGACTAACCAGAGGGCACAGAGACAGTATCCAAATTAACAAAATTAGAAATGAAAAGGGAGATACAACAACAGATTCTGAGGAAACTCGAAAAATCATCAGATCCTACTACAAAAGCCTATATGCAACAAAATTGGAAAATCTGGAGGAAACGGACAAGTTTCTAGACAGATACCAATTACCAAAGTTAAGTCAGGATCAAATAAACCATCTAAAGAGTCCCATAACCCCCAAAGAAATAGAAGCAGTCATTAAAAGTCTCCCAACCAAAAAAAGCCCAGGACCAGATGGGTTCAGTGCAGAATTCTATCAGACCTTCAAAGAAGACCTAACACCAATACTCTTCAATCTATTCCACAAAATAGAAACGGAATGATCACTACCCAATTAATTCTGAGGCCACAGTTACACTGATACCAAAACCCCACAAAGACCCAACAATAAAAGAAAACTTCAGACCAATTTCCCTTATGAATGTCGATGCAAAAATACTCAATAAAATTCTTGCAAACCGAATCCAAGAACACATCAAAACGATCATTCACCATGATCAAGTAGGCTTCATCCCAGGGATTCAGGGATGGTTCAATATCTGGAAATCCATTAATGTAATCCACTACAGAAATAAACTAAAAGAAAAAAAACCACATGGTCATTTCGTTAGATGCTGAAAAAGCATTTGACAAAGTTCAACATCCCTTCATGATAATAGTCTTGCAAAGATCATGAATTCAAGGACCATACCTAAACATAGTAAAAGCAATATACAGCAAATCAGTGGCCAACATCAAACTAAATGGAGAGAAACTCAAAGCAATCCTACTAAAATCAGGGACTAGGAAGGCTAGTCCTCAAGGCTGCACTCTCTCTCCCTATCTATTCAATATAGTACTTGAAGTTCTAGCTAAAGCAATCAGACAATGAAAGAAGGTCAAAGGGATACAAATTGGAAAGGAAGAAATCAAAATATCACTATTTGCAGATGATATGATGGTATACTTAAGTGACCCAAAAACCTCCACCAGAAATCTGCTACAGCTGATAAACACTTTCAACAAAGTGGCTGGATACAAAATTAACTCAAGCAAATCAGAAGCCTTCCTATACTCCAAAGAAAAACAGGCTGAGAAAGAAATTAGGGAAATGACACCCTTTACAATTGTCACAAACAATATAAAATATCTTGGTGTGACTCTAACCAAACAAGTGAAAGATCTGTATGACAAGACCTTCAGGTCTCTGAAGAAAGAAATCGAAGAAGACCTCAGAAGATGGAAAGATCTCCCATGCTCATGCTTTGGCAGGATTAATACAGTTAAAATGGCCATCCTGCTGAAAGCAATCTACAGATTCAATGCAATCCCCATCAAAATTCCAACTCAATTCTTCATACACTTAGAAAGAGCAATTCTCAAATTCATATGGAATAACAAAAAATCCAAGATAGCAAAAACTCTTCTCAACAATAAAAGGACTTCTGGGGAAATCAGCCTCCCTGACCTCAAGCTGTAGTACAGAGCAGTAGTGATAAAAACGGCATGGTATTGGTACAGTGACAGGCAGGTAGATCAATGGAATAAAATTGAAGACCCAGAAATGAATCCACACACTTATGGACACTTGATCTTTGACAAAGGGGCTAAAACCATACAGTTGAAAAAAAGACAGCATCTTCAACAAATGGTTCTCGTTCAACTGGCGGTCTATAGGTACAAGATTGCGAATTGATCCATTCCTATCTCCCTGTACAAAGCTCAAGTCCAAGCGGATCAAGGACCTCCACATAAAACCAGATACACTGAATCTATTAGAAGAGAAAGTGAGGAAAAGTCTCGAACACATGGGCACAGGGGAAAAGTTCCTGAACAGAACACCAATGGCTTGTGCTCTAAGATCAAGAATCGACAGATGGGACCTCATAAAATTACAAAGCTTCTGTAAGGCAAAGGACACTGTTAATAGGACAAAACGGCAACCTACAGATTGGGAAAAGATCTTTACCAATCCTACGTCCGATAGAGGGTTAATATCCAATGTATACAAAGAGCTCAAGAAGTTAGACTCCAGAGATCCAAATAACAGTATCAAAAAATGGGGACGAGAGCTAAACAGAGAATTCTCAACTGAGGAAACACATAGGGCTGAGAAGCACCTAAAGAAATGTTCAACATCCTTAGTCATCAGGGAAATGCAAATCAAAACAACCCTGGGATTTCACCTCACACCAGTCAGAATGGCTAAGATCAAAAACTCAGGTGACAGCAGATGTTGGGGAGGATGTGGAGAAAGAGGAACACTCCTCTATTGCTGGTGGGAATGCAAGCTGATACAACCTCTCTGGAAATAAGTTTGGCGGACCCTCAGAAAAATGAACATAATACTACCTGAGGACCCAGCTATTCCACTCCTGGACATATATCCAGAAGATGCTCCAATATGTAATAAAGACACATGTTCCACTATGTTCATAGCAGCCATATTTATAATAGCCAGAAGCTGGAAACAACCCAGATGTCCCTCAATGGAGGAATGGATACAGAAAATGTGGTACATTTACACAATGGAATACTACTCAGCTATTAAAAACAATGACTTCATGAAATTCGCAGACAAATGGATGGAACTTGAAAATATCATGAGTGAGGTAACGAAGTCACAAAAGAATGAACATGGTATGTACTCACTGTTAAGTGGTTATTGGCTCAAAAGTTCAAAATACCCAAGAGTCACTTCGCAGAAACAGTAGGGCTGAGTGTGAGGTCCCAGATGGAGGACTTGCAGAAGGGACTAAAGGAGCTGAGGGAGTTTGCATCCCCAGGGAGGCAGCAACAGTGGCAACTGGCCTGAACCCCCCGCCTCCCCAATACTCCTCGAGACTGATCCACCAACCAAAGAATACACATGGAGGGACCCATGGTGCTGGCTACATATGTGGCAGAGCAGGGTCTTGTTAGCCATCTGGGGGAGAAGAGGCCCTTGGGCCTGAGGTTGTTAGATCCCCCAATATAGGAGAATGCCAAGGACGGAAGACAAGAGTGGTGGGTGGGTGGGAGAATACCCCCATAGTGTCAGGGAGGAAATGAGGAGGTTCCAAAGGGGAGATCTGTTAAGGGGGAAACATTTAAAATGTAAATAAAGTAATAAAAATAAATTTAAAAAAGTAAATTAAAAAAAATCTAATCTTATAGAGATACAGGCCTTTAAAGAAGAAATGAATCCCTTAAAGAAACACAGGAAAATACAATCAAACATGTTGAGACCCTTAAAGAAGAAATGAAAAAGCATAAAGAAATACAGGAAACTATAACTAAACAGGTAAAGAAAATGAATAAAATTGTTCAAGACCTGAAAATGCACATAGAAGCAATAAAAAATTAAAAAAAAAATACAAAAGCAAAAACAAAACAAAAAACAAACCAATCTGAGGCAACCCTAAACATGAACTACAAACACAAGCATAATCAACAGAATACAAGAGATAGAAGAGAGAATCTCAGGCACAGAAGATACAACAGAAGAACCTGATACACTGGCCAACGAAAATGCTAAAGCTAAAAAGTTCTAAGCACAACCCCCCCCCCCCCCGGATATTTGGGACACTATGAAAAGACCAAACCTAAAAATAATAGGAATAGAAGAAGAGTCCCAACTCACAGACCCAGAAAATATCTTCAACAATATCATAGAAGAAAATTTTCCTAACCTAAAGAAAGAGATGTCTATAAATGTACAAGAAGCTTACAGAAAATCAAATAGAGTGGATCAAAAAAGAAAATCTTCCCGTCACATAATAATCAAAACACTAAATGTACAGAACAAAGAATATTAAAAGCCACAGGGGATAAATTCAGAGTAGTAAATAAAGACAGACCTATTAGAATTACACCCGACTTTTCAACAGAGACCGTAAAAGCCAGAAGAGCCTGGCAGGTATCTTACAGTCGCTAAAAGATCACAGATGCGAGCCAAGACTTCTATACCCAGCAAACTTTCAATCACTACAGACAGAGAAAAGAAGATATTCCATTAAAAAAACAAATTTAAATAATATCTTTTCACTAATCCAGCCCTACAGAGGATACTAGAAGGAAAACACCAACACGAGGAGGGTAACTACACCCAAGAAAACAAAACACAAAAGTAGATAATTTCATGCCAGCACAACCAAAAGAAGAGAAACACACACACACACACACACACACACACACACACACCAACATCATCAAAATAACAGGAACTAACAGGAACTAACAATCATTGGTCATTAATGTATCTCAACATCAATGGACTCAATTCACCAACAAAAACACAGAGGCTAACAGTCTGAATGCATAAACAGGATCCATCATTCTGCTGCACACAAGAAATACCACAGCAACAAAGTTAGACATTACCTCGGAGTAGAGGGCTGGAAAAAGGTTTCCAAGCAAATGGACTCAAGAAACAAGCTGGAGTAACCATTCTAATATCTAATAAAATAGACTTTCAGCCTAAAGTAATCAAGAGATATAAAAGGACACATCATACTCAAAGGAAAAAAATCCCAAGATGAACTTCTTTTTATGCCCCAATTCATAAAAAAAATATCACTAAAGCTTAAATCACAAACCAAACCCACACATTAATAGTGAAAGACTCCAACACCCCATTCTCACCAATTGATAGGTCAACGAGACAAAAACTAAACTGAAAAATAATGAAACAGAGATTATGAATCAAATGGACCTAACAGATATCTACAGAACATTTCATCCAAACACAAAAGAATATGCCTTCTTCTCAGCACTTCATGGAACCTCCAAAAATCGACCATATACTTGGTCACAAAGCAAGTCTCACCAGATACAAGAAAACAGAAATAACTCCTTGTATGCTACCATGGATTAAAGCTGGATTTCAACAAGAACAGAAAGAACATAGTCTACATAGTCATGGAAACTGAACAACTCACTATTCAACTAATACTGAGTCAAGGAAGAAATCAAAGACTTCCTAGAATACAATGAAAATGAAGGCACAACATTCCCAAACTTCTGGGACACAATGAAAGCAGTGCTAAGAGGAAAGTTCACAGCATTAAGTGCCTTCATAAAGAAATTAGAGTGATCTCATACTAGCAACTAAAAAGCTCATCTGAAAACTCTACAACAAAAAGAAGCAAACACACCCAAGAGGAGGAGATGGCAGGAAATAATCAAACTCAAGGCTGAAATCAATAAATTAGAAACTACAAGAACAATTAAAAGAATCAATGGATCCAAGAGCTGGTACTTTGAGAAAATTAACAAGATAGACAAACCCTTAGCCAAACTAACTAAAAGGCAGAGAGACATCCAAAGCAACAAAGCCAGAAATGAAAAGGGGGAGGGGGTGTAGCAGCAGAAAATCCAAAGAATCATTAGCTCTTACTTCAAAAGCCTTTTCTCCACAAAAGTGGAAAATACAAAGGAAATGGATGGTTTTCTTGATAGACACCACTTACAAAGCTAAATCAAGATCAGGCAAACAATTTAATTTACAAGAAAATATAAGCAGTCATTAAAAGTCTCCCAGCTAAAAATAAAAAGCCCAGGACTAGATGGTTTTAGCACAGAATTCTTCCAGACTTTCAAAGAGCTAATTCCACAAAATAGAAACATTGTCAAACTCATTCTATGAGACCACAGTCACCCTAATGCTTAAACCACACAAAGACTCAAAAAAGAAAGAGAATTTCAGACCAATTTCCCTCAAAAACACACAATCCAAATCCAAGAACACAAAGACGTCATCCACATCCAGATGTGATCAAGTTGACTACATCACAGGGATGCAAGGGTAGTTCAATATACAAATATCCATCAACGTAATCCACCATATAAACAAACTGAAGAAAAAAAAAACCCCACATGCTCATCTCAGTAGATGCTGAAAAAGTCTTTGACAAAATTCAATATCCTTCTTGTTAAAAGTCTTGGTGAGATCAGTGATAAAAGGTACATACCTAAACACAATAAAGGCAATATACAGCAAGCCAATAGCCAACATTAAATTAAGTGAAGAGAAACTTAAAGCAATTCTACTAAAAGCAGGGGCAAGACAAGGATGCCCACTCTATTTCTTCAATATAGTACTTGATGCCGGGCAGTGGTGGCGCACGCCTTTAATCCCAGCACTTGGGAGGCAGAGGCAGGTGCATTTCTGAGTTTGAGGCCAGCCTGGTCTACAGAGTGAGTTCCAGGACAGCCAGGGCTACACAGAGAAACCCTGTCTCAAAATAAATAAATAAGTAAATAAATAAATAATAGCACTTGACTTTCTAGAAAGCGCAATAAGACAAAAGAAATCAAGAGGATACAAATTGGAAAGGAAGAAGTCAAGGTATCGCTATTTGAAGATAATAGGATAGTATACATAAGTGACCAAGAATTCTACCAGAGAACTCCTACAGCTGATAAACGCCTTCAGCAAAGTGGCTGGATACAAAATTAACTCACAGAAATCAGTACCCTCCTCTATACAAATGATAAATGGACTGTGAAAGAAGTTAGGGAGAAAATACCCTTTACAATACCCACAAAAAATATAAAATATCTTGGTGTAACACTAACCAAGCAAGTGAAAGACCTATATGACAGGAACTTCACATCTCTGAAGAAAGAAATTAAAGAATATATCAGAAGATAGAAAGATCTCGCATGCTCATGGATCAGTAGGTTTAAATTAGTGAAAATGGTCATCTTACCAAAAGCAATCTACAGACTCAATGCAATTCCCATCAAAATTTCAACACGATTCTTTACAGACCTTGAAAGAGCAATTCTCAACTGTATATGGGAAACAACAACAACAAAACAAATCCAGGATAGCCTTAAAAAAAAAAACAAAAAACCTCCTGTAGAATAAAAGAACTTCTGGAAGTATCACCATCCCTGACTTCAAGCTCTACTGCAGAGCAATAGTAATAAAAACTGCATGGTAGTGGTATAGAAACAGACAGGTTGATCAATGAAATCAAATCAAATCGAAAACCCAGAAATAAAATCACACACCTATGGACACTTGATTTTTTTAAAACCATACAACGGAAAAAGGAGAGCATCTTCAAGAAATGATGCTGGTCTAACTGGATGTCTGCATTTAGAAGCATGAAAATAGATCCATATTTATTACCCTGCATAAAACTCAAGTCCAAGTGGATCAAAGACCTCAATGTAAAACCAGATACTAAATCTAATAGAACAGAAAGTGGAAAATATCCTTGAACTCACTGGGACAGGAGATAGCTTCCTATACAGAACACCAATGGCTCAGGCACTAACATTAACAATTAATAATTTTGGACCTCATAAAACTGAAAAGTTTCTGTTAGGCAAAGGACACCATCAATAGGATAAAATGACAGCCTACAGACTAGAAAAAGGTCTTACCAACCCTACATCTGAGAGAGGGCTAAATCTCTAAAATATATAAAGAACTCAAGAAATTAAGACCGACATCAACAACCCAAATAACCCAATTTAAACGTGGGGTACAGAACTAAACAGAGAATTCTCAACAGAGAAACATCTAATAACTGAGAAACACTTTTAAAAATGTTCAATGTCCTTAGTCGCCAGGGAAATGCAAATCGAAACAACTCTGAAATTCTACCTTACACCCATCAGAATGGTTAAGATCAAAAACCCAAGTGACAACACATGCTGGCAGGGATGTGGAGCAAGGGGGACACTCCTACATTCTTGAAGGGAGTGCAAATTTGTACAACCACTCTAGAAATCAATTTGGTAGTTTCTTAGAAAATTAGGAATAGTTCAACCTCAAGACCCAGCTATACCACTCCTGGGCATAGACCCAAAAGATGCTCTACTATCCCCAAGAACACTTGCTCAACTATGCTCATTGCAGCCTTATTCATAATAGAAACTGGAAACAACCTAGATGCCCCTCTACTGAAGAATGGATAAAGAAAATATGGTTCATTTATACAATAGAATACTACTCAGCTAGTAAAAACAGGACATCATGAATTCTTCAGACAAAGGATAGAACTAGAAAATATCATCCTGACTGAAGTAATCCAGACCCAAGAGGACATGCATGATATGTACTCACTTATAAGTGAATATTAGCCATAAAGTATAACTACACTATAACCTACAGACCTAAAGAAGACAAATAACAAGAAAGGCCCATGAGAGGGTGGTTGAATCTTTCTCAGATGGGGAAATAAAATAGATATTGGAGGTAGAGGGAGGAAGGGATCTAGTTGGGAAAGGCATTGGGGAGGGGTGGGAATCAGGTGTAGGGAAAGCAGGGGTGGGGAGGAAGGCTTCTCTAGGATATGCCAAAGACCTGGTACAGGGAAGCCTCTGGATATCTATGGGGGCAAGTCTACCCGAGACTCTTAGCAGTGAGGACATGGATCCTGAAGTGGCCACTTCCAGTAGCCAGGTAGTACTTGTAGTGGAGAGATATGGACAAAAACACACTCACAAAAACTTTGACCCAAAATGTGTCAGACCTAGATGGAGGGAATAGCCAACCAATGACTGGCCACCATCCTATGGGCAAGAATCAATCCCTGACACTATTAATGATACTCTGTTACGCTTGCAGGCAGGAGCCTAACATAACTGTTCTCTGAGAGGTTCTACCCAGTGGCCAATGGAAACAGATGCAGAGGCCCATCGACAATCATAAGACGGAGGTTTACAGAGTCTTGAGGAAGAGTTGGGAGGAGGATTTAAAGACCCAAAGAGGACAAGGACTCCACAGAAAGACCAAAAGAGTCAACTAACCTGGACCCTTGGGGACTCCCAGAGACTGAACCACCAACCAGAGTGAGCACAGGATGGACTTAGGACCTCTTCACAGATGCAGCAGATGTGCAGCTTGGTCTTCATGTGGGTCCCCCACCAACTAAAGTGGCAGCTGTCCCTGAATCTGCTGCCTGCCTGTAGATCTCATTCCTCTAGCTGGGCCCCTTGTCTAGCCTCAGTGGGAGAAGATATGCCTAGTCCTGGTCCTGCAGTGACTTGGGGTGTGTGTGTGTGTGTGTGTGTGTGTGTGTGTGTGTGTATGGGGTGGGAGGGAATGATATATAGGGGGAGGAGAAAGACTCTTATCAGAGAATGGAAGGGGGGATGGCAGAAAGATCTGTGTGAGGGGGTACTGGGACAGAAGGGGGCTGATACTGGGATGTAAAGTGAATAAACAATGAAAAAAAAATTATGTAATCTATGTCAGAGACTAGTTTAACTAGTTAAAATGTATAGCATAGTTTAATATACTACCATTTATTTTTAAAATATTCTTTAAAATTTAAGTGTTAAAAAATTAAGAGCAGCCACAAGTTCTGATAAAACAGATCTTACAGGCATAGTCTGAACATGGTAAGAGCTTCAAAATAATGACTTCTAATTTGAATGCAAAGTAAGAAAAAAGGAAGAAATGAGGGAGTTTGTCTGCATTCAAAATGAGTCATATGGCAATGATTGACATATATTACATAAGCTCAAACACCAAAAATTAGGGGAAAACTTAATAGTGTATCAGATAGATGGAGGACTAGTTTCTACAAATTAGGAAAAGATAAAAATATATACAAGAAAAACAGTTCTAGACAATCCTAAAAATATAATTGTCAGGATTAAGGTAACCAAAACAAAATATGAAAAGCAAAAACAAAAACCCACCAATTGCCGGGCAGTGGTGGCGCACTCCTTTAATCCCAGCCCTTGGAAGGCAGAGGCAGGCAGATTTCTGAGTTCGAGGCCACCTGGTCTACAGAGTGAGTTCCAGGACAGCCAGGGCTATACAGAGAAACCTTGTCTTGAAAAACCAAACCAAACCAAACAAAACACCCACCAACTTTCTAAGACTTGCATACATTTCGTTTGGAGAGTATCTTGTGAAATAAATTCATAATAGAAATAAATTACTGGAAAAGGAAAGGGCCAATTTCTGACAATAAAATTACTTTGTATATTGAATATTCAAGAGTTCTCCAGAAATATCTTGAAGAGTTTTTACAATGTCAATGTTATCCATGCCAAAGTCAACATTAACAGTCGCAACCCTCAGAGCAGGATGGGCAATGGGGATAGAGAGATTGAATGCACACTGCCGCTTGTGACCTCTAAGCTTTTTACAACAGAGGATATCAAAGCCTAAAGTACTGGCTCAGCTACCTGCAAGGTCCTTCTCCAGGGATGATATTTCTTCAGGTCCTGCCATCTTGATCACAACTCGTCTACTGATGATCTCTTCTTGGTTTTCATCCATGACATTCTCACCCCAAGTTACAGGCATTTGAACTGTGGCCTCTGGATAAGAGAACCATCAGTCCCAGAGAGAAGATGATGATAATAAACAAAAGGCAAACAGCCACCCTATCCATCCACCCCTCCCAAACACACAGCCACCGCCAAGCCCTCTATAAATGAGGATCAAAAAGACCTCTAAGGCTCTGTTTTGGAAAACTCTTACAATGAACCAGAAAACTTGCCACATCTTTCTGGACAACACCAGTTTAAATAAATATTTTAAAATATACCAATAATCTGATGCAACCACAAAAATATGAACTAAATTATGTTTTTCAAAGTAAAAATATAGATTTAAACAACTTGAACCTCTTTGGCCTTTTCAAAGCTTTAATTAGCCGTGGGGCTAATTAATATATCATATAGTCAATAAAAATACTTATACCATGTAGATTTTACATACAGCATTCTCTTAATCTCATGTAGTTATAACTTTTAAACCTAATGCTTTAGATTGTCTTTTTCCCTCTCTGGTCATATGTTCTCTCTAATCTCTAAGTGCTTGTGTTTCTCAAAGAAATCAGAAAGTTAACAGACAATGAAACACACAACAAAGTGTCAACCTTGGCTTAAATTTACTCATTAATTTCTTTTCTGTCTTTATTGATATTACTTCAACCCTAAATTTTTTTTCTCCTAACTTCCTAACATTTTTCGTATTTTAGTTATATTAGGAGATAAAGTTATATTAGTTATATTAGGATCCTAACAAGGTATTGACAACTTAAAATAAAACAATATAGACACGGTTCCCTTAGTAGCAGCCTTTGTACTGGACTTTTGTTTCTCTTAATCTTCTTAGCACATTTCATTAATATTTTAAAATACTACTAATAATAATCTATACTCTTAAATATCTATTATATAAAATATGCAATACTGTATATGCCTTTAAGAGCATGTCTTCTCATTAAATTTACTGACATTTAGCCATTAATAAATATGTGAGCTTAATATATACAACATTGTTTTGTCTTACTTAATCCATCAATTCATCAACTGATCAACCTATGGCTATTTCTGTGTATTTTTTATACTGAAAAGCAGTAGTGTGAGCATCCCTGTAATATTTCCATTGATTTTACAAGCAGAAAACACTTTTTCTAAATCTATGTCCTGTATTTTAATAGTTTATATCCTTTATGTGCCACGTTTTTTGTTAATAACTTCTTCAACCCCTCGGGTCTATATTTCATGTGACTTTCTTAAGAAATTCTGGACTGGGGACTGGAGATATAGCTCAGTTGCTGGAGTGCTTGAGTAGCAACATGTATGAATGAACTCTTGGGTTTGATCTCCAGTACCATATAAGTTGGGAATGTTGGCACATGCCTGTGATGCCTGCTGAAGGTGGTGGAGTTGGAGGCCAGGGTATCAGAAGGAGGGATATGTAAATCTAACCTATCTGTCTGTCTGTCTGTCTGTCTCTCTCGTCTTTTTGAGACAGGGTTTCTCTGTATAGTCCTGGAACTCACTCTGTAGACCAGGCTGGCTTCGAACTCAAAAATCGACCTGCCTCTGCCTCCCAAGTGTTGGGATTAAAGCCGTGAGCCACCACTGACCGGCTACATTTTTCTCTTTTTATCGCATATAGCTATTAAACACTTTTATTCAGTGTGCAGACAGGATTTGCCTGATTTTTCTTACATATTATCAAATTTCTAAGCACTGCTGATGCTCATCCTCGAGCTTCAAGGATTGGCACACCATCTCTCTTAAGTTTCCACATTTATAAACTTGTTTCTGGGTCACATTCTGCTATACTTTTTCAGTTTTAGAAAAATTCTTACTTTTTGATTATATGATATTATTGTCACATTTTCCCCTTTCCTTTCCCTCTCACCAAACCCTCCTTGTTGGGTAGGTGGATGGGTGTGGATGTGTATGCCTACTCCTAAATATATAAATATTAATGCTCATTCTCATGTTACTTGTATGTGTATGTTTTCAGGGCTCACCAGTTGGTATGCTCTTCCCTGGAGAAGACTATTTCTCCAGCTCTCAATACTCCTTGGTTAGCTGTAGTTCTTTGTCAAAGGTTGAGACCCTTTAGGCTTTCCTTCCATGCTAGTATGTCTATTTTTATTGTCTTTATTATACCTATAGGTCAGTATAGTTTTTATTTCACATGAAGAAAACTTCTCTTTACAACAGAGACCATTACAGAAAACCACAACTGATCAAAATGCAGAGTTGTGTAGCTCAGTCCCAACTGATCCATCTATAACTCAACTCCTGCACCTGATGCTCAGGGATCATTGCAGAAGTGGAAGGATTCTAAGAGTCAGAGGATCAGGATGTTTGCTATGAGATTCTATACTAGAAACGTCAGACACTACTATATCCCTAGAGTCTTACCAACATGGCTGCCGCCTATACTTCTGTTTAATCCTTTGTAAATAATATTTAACAAACTACATAAAGAGTTTTGATGACTGGTACATTCTCTTATGAATCCAGAGATTAATGTAATGACAAATGACAAGTTAATTATTACTATTATATAATTCTCTAATTATGTAGGGACTCCTTAATGTAATTTAAGAATTTTCTCTATGGTAGTCTTCATGTGCTTTAGGTTCATTTCTAATAACATTATTTGCATATCTTTCTAAAAAGATTTTACTGTCCTAGAAAATATTTGCATAGAAATGCAGGAATTATCACTAATTATCAACAATATGATTATAGCCTTCCCAGGGTCAAGAAATAAAATATGAATAGAAGCCTACACAGCCCCCTTATTCTTCCTTCCTAGTTTCTTTCATACTTAATTTTAAGATTTATACAATCTGGGGGCTGGAGAGATAACTCTGAGATTAAGATCACTGGCTGCTCTTCTAGAGGTCTTGAGTTCAATTCCCAGAACCATATGGTGACTCATAACCATCTAGTATGAGATTTGGTGCCCTCTTCTGGCACGCAGGCATACATGCAGGGAGAACACTGTATATGTAATAAATAAATCTTATAAATAAAAAAAATAATAATAAATAAAATATGTATACAATCTGAAGAAAAATCCAGAGTATATAATACACAATTTTAAATAAAACAAATTCATTGGAGATGTCTGAACTTTGTATAAATGGATAATACAACATATGAGATTTCCTTCCTTCACTCACACTATGTTTGTCAAGTTTATTATGTGTTATCACATGTATTTACCCTTTTCTCTGTGCCAGTAAATATTCAATAGTACTGCAAGCTATCTATTCTACTAAACAAATATTGGCCACTTGGGTGGCTTCTACTTTGGAACTCTAACAGGGCTTTAGGAATGAGTGTGGCTAAAGATATAGCTCAGTGGTAGAGGGAATGTTAAGCCTAATTGAGGCCCTAGATTCAAACCTCAGCCACACACACAGTCAGATACTACTTTACACTCTCACTAACAGTGAAGGAGTTCTTTCTCTGCACTCGTAACAGCAAAGCACTTTTCTTTTCAGACATTCTAACGAGTATAGAAAGCTACTGCTATCCTAACTTGTATTCCCAGAAACAAAGTGAAAATTTTATATACAATTATTTGGTATTACATAATCTCTTTTATGGAATAATTATCCAATTCTTTTGCCCAATTTTTATTGAGTGTCTTCTTCATACAATTTCTTTTTTACATTCAGGATATCCTGTATAGAATGCATAATTTACACTTCCACTCTGTGATTTGCTTTTATTTACTGTTTAGAATGTATGGAATTTTTTACTCTAACATACTTTATTTAACAATAGTTCTCTGTAAGGTTTGCTGGGTTTACTTTTTGTTTTGTTTGTGGAAGAAAAGTCCAGTTTAATGAAAAATTTCCTTTTCTAAGATTAAGAAGGCACACTCCTCCATTTTCTTACAGATGATCTAGCTGTCTGTCCATCTACTTACCTATTAACCTATGCGTTTGCGTTTTGGTCTGAGGCTTTTTTTGGAACAGTGTCTTGCTAGAACTAGTAGTTTTTCAGCAATTTTAGATATATTGCACTGTTAGAAAATGAATATCCTCAATCTAGAGAAAAACTCAGCACTTTGATCAGATAGACTGGGCATCTGAATGAAGCAGGTGGGATCTGAGATGGATGGGACTGAAGGAACAGGAGAATGGATGTCCTGTGTGAAGGTGACTACTGTCATAGAGGAATGTGCACTAAAAATAACCAGACATTCAGGTATTTTTTTTTTCCAACAAGCCCAAAATTGAATGTTCACAAGTTGATACCAAAAATAAAATTTAAGCATCATGTGAACTCGTAACTCCTTGTCAAATTCTGCCTAAAATTCCACATCTGACAGAGATAAATCCATAAAAATTTTAATCAAGATTTTCAGCTAGTTCATGTTCAAAATAAGCTTGACTTAGTATTTCATCAGCTAAAGTACATTTTATTTATGTTGAAAATGAAGTTTACAGTTTCCCAACCTCTCTGGAGCACTTTAAATGTTCTAACATTTTACTTTCCTGTGTTAATGTAGTGGTAAGGAGAAAGTCTGTCTATCAGGTGTGACATGAATAACAGAGCAGCTTCCCTTGTCGGTATATACACAAATGTTGAAATACACTTAACGTTTAATTCCTTCAGAGCTTGGACAGGTAAATTATTCCTTCAGTTTTTGTCTTTTTAAAATTTCTCTTTTTATTTTTATGGTTCTGAGGCTTGAACTCAAGGCCTTATTTTCTGACAAGCCAGAAAATGGATAATAAATACAACAACATTCTCACTTCAAATACAAAGATCTAAGAAACAAATTTGAAAACACACAAGGTCACTTATTACCTGCATTACCTTTTTGAGAGGGTTTCTCCCCCTTTGTTACAGCCCTCTTGCTGTAGATCCCTTCTTCATGCTTAATGTTTACAGTGGTGGAGAGGTCATCATCTCTTGTGCCTAGCACTTGAGGTGGGAAGTCTGGGGCAATAGCATCATTGGAGCCTTCATAAAAATTAGAAAGTATTACAATTAACACTAAAATAGTCTTATTTTTTCTTCCTTTAGACCACTTCCATGAAAAGAGCACCATGACAAGAATGTTGCAGGTCAATTGGAAGGTGTATATCAAACTGAAAATCAGAGACAGTAGAATAAACGGTAAAATTACCATGCAAGGAAGCAAATGATGTAAGACATGACACAAAAAGTAGAACAGTGATAGTTCAGGGGACAAATGCCAGTCAGGAAAGCTACTATAAAGGAAAACGACTGGGGTATGTCGTCCGGTATGATGACAAAGGCAAAAGGACATGTCAGATGGTACTATACAAACACACACAAGGCGTGTATAGGAACAACACACACTGTGGTCAGGCTGGACAACAGCATACACTAAGAGGAATATTTAAACCTAACAGCAACATATGGAATCCTAATCCAATACCATAAATTTAACTGTACATGGTATGTAACATCAATGAAGATTATTTTTTAATCATGGAGTAATTAATAAGCTTTGACTTAGGAAGATCTGTCCAATAATACACTGAACGAGAGCTAATCATGTAACTCAGAGATAAGAGCATATATATACCTAGCCTGTATGAGGCCCTGAGTTCAATCCCCAGAACCATAAAAATGAAAAGAAAAATTTTAAAAAGACGAAAACTGAAAGAAATAATTTATCTGACAAAGATCTGAAAGAATTAAACTTTAAGTGTATTTCAATATTTGTATATATACCAACAAGAGAAACTGATCTGTTATTCATGTCATATCTGATAGGCAAAAAAAAAAATTTCTGGACATATAATAATATGTATATAACACTAAGTGCTGAGAAAGTACCAGTCTCATTGCAATATAAATAAGCCACAAGGGGTTTTCAGAACTGCCTACAAGTTTTCTACCAACCCTTCTGAATAAAGTCTACAGATGATCTGGATCTTCTCAGCATACTTGGTTATTTTCTAGCCCTTGGCTCTTGGCTCTCTGGCAAGTTCTATTATCCTTTCTTCTACCAAGTGCCCAGTTTTCCTTCAGAACTGGACCTTAACTCCTCCTAAATACACGACTACCAAGGAATGGCTCATAAAAAAGAAATGCTTAAACCAGGCCTAATGGCATATGCCTTTAATTCTAGCACTTGAAAGCTAGAGACAGGTGAACCTCTGAGTTCGAAGCCAGCCTGGTCTACACAGTGAATTACAGGACACATACATGCATGCAAGTGCACACGCGCGCACGCACGCACGCACACACACACACACACACACACACACCTCTCAAGCAAGCTTATTACTGGCCAAGAGTTTCTTTCTTTCTTTCTTTTTTTCTTTTTTTTTTTTGGTTTTTTGGTTTTCTGAAATATTTCAAGACAGGGTTTCTCTATATAGCCCTGGCTGTCCTGGAACTCACTCTGTAGACCAGGCTGGCCTCAAACTCAGAAATCCGCCTGCCTCTGCCAAGTGCTGGGATTAAAGGCATGCGCCACCACTGCCCAGCTGAGTTTCCTTTCTTTTATGCTTCAAATTCTAGCAATAAAGGAAAAAGGTAGTTCTTATAACATTTTAATGGAAATTAATGCCCTGTTTCTTCTTTATACATTTTAAGCTACTATATATTGTAGCTCAATACAACTCTAATTGCTGGTCATTCTCACCAATCCTTTTACATAGCAGAGTACATGTCAGGAGCAGCAACACGAACAATCAGTCCATTGCCCTTTCCCCATAAGAGTAGTGACCATGTCAGTTGGGCTGAGAACAACAGATAATTTCTGACAGTTGCAGTCAATGAGAAAGAGAATGAATGGCAGCAGAGCTGAGAGGCTCTGGAGAAAAGTGTAGACATGTTTACAATGGAGAGCATGTACCTGTTGTCCAGTACCTGTGCAGAGCTGGAGTCTGTATGTGTATGTGTGTGTGTGTGTGTGTGTGTGTGTGTGCACGCACGGGCCTGTGCGCACTAAGTGACATGCAAGGAGACTCTGTGTGTGTGTGCTAAGTGACATGCAAGCGAACTGAAACTTTCAGGAAGCAGGATGCCAAACAAAGCCGCTTTCAAAATAACAGATTTTCACCAACCAGATGAAAAAAGTCAATCAGCCTGACAGGAGGAACAAAATAAGCCACCTCTTTAACTTTAACCCTTACAAGGAAAGTAACATGCTGACCAATCTGCTTTCCAGGTTCTGACTCTTGGCTCTTTGTTCATCTTACGAAAGTGGAACAATTTTTCTAAGCAATGTTGTAGATTGTCTAACTGTAAATATTTAATATTCTATTCCGTCTTTGAACCATATTTGTGTAAACTACAAACACTTTAAAACAACCCAAAAGTCAATTTGTGGCTCAGACTTCTCATCAAGGCTACTTGGGACACTGAGGTAAGAGGGTCACAAGTTCAAAGACCGTCTGGCTACAGAACAAGTTCAAAGCCATCTTAGGCAACTCAGTAAGATTCTGTCTGAAAATAAAAAGTTAGAAAGAAAACCAAAAGCAGCAGTAGGAAGAATATAGCTCATTGGTTCAAAAACTGAACCAAAGGCTCTTGTGTATGCTTGCTAAGTACTATACTATACTACTTAGCATGGCATTTGACTGGAACATGTTAACAGCTTCACTAAGGCAAAGAACAAATAATGTATTGTGTATCAGAGTGCTGTTGCTTGACAAAACCCAAGGTACACTCTAAGTACACTCTATGTGTTCATTTACTCATGGTGACAGACATAGAGAATCTACCTTTTCATCTAGAAACATGAGTACACTGCTGATTGAGATTCTGATTTTCTTTCTCTGAAGCAGAATTGCTCAAACATATGGTAAAGTCTGTGTTTATAGTTCTGAAAAATTGCCGTGCTGTTTTCTACAATGGCCGAGCACTCACGTTCCCATCAGCACGATCTTAGATTTTTGCATAGCCTCCATCAACACTTATTTTTAAAGGAATGAGTGATTCCAACAAGTGTGCTGTGTGACCTGTTGTGGCTCTGGGTCATACTTGCCTGTGATGACTGATAAAAAGTACCTTTTCACGTATTTGTAAGCTAACGTGGATTTAGGTTCTGTGAGCATGTATAAATCAAAGTTATTTGGTGTTTTGTTTAAGTTGTAAGTTCTTCACATTTTTATGGATATTAACTCCTTATCAGACATACATACGGTTTGGAAATATCTTCTCTTATCTATTCTACATTGGTGGAACATGTCTTGAAACCCAGTACTAGAGGGGCAGAGGCAGAAGGATCTCTGAGAATTTGAAGTCAGCCTCATCTACATAGTGAGCTCCAGGTCAGCCACATTAAGACTCCCTAAAACAAAACACCCTCTTGCTCTGTGAATTGCCTTTTTGTTGATGGGGTATTCTTTGGTATACAAACATTTTGAATTAATTTTCTACTTCTTTGTTTACCTAAATTTTGGATACCATGTTAGTTTATGAAAATGATTAAATGAATAATTTTTTATTAATTATCAAGCCTCAGTTTTTGTTTGTTTTTGTTAGGGAGTGGGGGTTAGGTAGGAATCAAACCTAAGGCCTCATGCATGAAGGATATGCATCTATTACTATGCCACAGTCAAGTCTTGAATAAAATAAAATCTCTTTAGAATTTTTTTTTTCTGTTAAAGACAAAAGTAAAATTAAATTGGCTTTTCTTCTTAAGTTTTTCATCCCCAAAATTCTTCAATTGTTTTGTTTGTTTCCCCTCTGCTCTAACAATTTCCTACTGGTACACACATATACACACACACACACACACACACACACACACACACACACACTCTGACGTCAGCATCTTCCTTATCTGTCTTGAATTTGCAATTCATTGATCTGATTTTTCAGTTGGGTGAGTACTCAAGTGACCTTTTCAGGACTAGGTTATATTTTCCTGCTTTTACACAATAGAGAAAAGGTCTTTTTATGACTATACTGTTTGATGAATATGCACTACAGTAACAAATACTTGATTTATATTCTTTCTCCACAGATCATTTTCAGCTCATTTGTAAATTTAGTATTTTAAGAAAAAAAAAAGATAATCTTGTCCCAGTAACTATACAATTTAAGCTTAGGAGCTGGAGAGATGGCTCAGCAGTCATAGAGCACAAGCTAATCTTCCAACACCTGGGTTCAAGGATCCATATGACAGCTCATAATTATCTTTACTGCAGTCCCAGGGGGTCTGATGCCCCCTTATGGCCTTGAAGAACCCTGCACACACATGGTGCCCAAACATTCAATAATTACTCACACACATAAAATAAAAATGTTTTTAAAAACTTAATCTTAGAGATTTACAAGATTTTTAAGTTAAAACATGGAACATGCATTTCAGTCTCTTGCTATTGATTTCTGTTGGGATTATAAAAAATGTTTCAATCTACATGTTATGTTCTTTTTATTTATTTATTTGAAAGAAAAATACTTCCCTAATCAGACCTTGAATATTACTTCTGCTCACATCACAATGTCTACAAATTAATTCATGGTTGGGAGTTAACAGTTTCTAACGGATCTTATTTATGTTCCATTTTTGTTTTTCCTTTTCTTTTCTGCTTTAGTTTCAAGTTGCCCACATTACCAATTCAATTTCTTTCATGTTAATTTTAACCCTTTGTTTATATAAAAAACTTACTTTAAAATGTAAAGTCAAATTTTACGTTTTCAGCAAGTTTTCCTTTTGTTTATTTCTGCCTCGTCCTCTTAACTGAAATATTGGAGTGGACACTTGGCTCAGTGGTTTAGAGCACTTGTTGCTCTGGCTGAGAACCCAGGATTCATTAACAGCACCCACATGGTGGTTCACAACCGTACCTAAATCCAGTTCCAGGGGGTTAAACCTCCTCTTATGGCCTCCCTCAGGCACCAAGCACACATGTGGTATATATATACATATATACATGCAGGCAAAACACACATACATATTTTTGGTTTTGGTGTTCTGTTTTGTTCCGGCTGCCTCTTCCACCCATGTGCCACCACCACCCGGCACTCATACACATTAAAAAGTAAATAAAAACTGCCAGGCATGGTGGCACATGCCTTTAATCCCAGTACTCTGGAGGCAGAGGCAGGCAGATCTGAGTTCAAGGCCAGCCAGATCTAGACATTGAGTACAAGGAGAGCTAGGGCTACAGAAAAACCCTGTCTCAAAAAACAAAACCAATTTAATTGAGGTATTAGTCACATAACATAAAGGTTACCAATGTAAACATGTGTATGATTCAACAGTATTTAATGCATTCACAACCAACACTAGTATCCAATTCTATAATCCTCATCACTCCACAAAGAATCCCTCATAATCTCCCCCCTCACACCAGCAACCACCAGTCCATGGTCTCCACAGCTTTATCTGCCTCACACATTCTATTCACATCAACTCATAGATTACATGACAGTTTGTGAGTGGCTCGAACTATACTTATTGTACACTTCTCCCATTATGTTAGTTTTTTTGTAAACTGTCATTTTCTCTATCTTGTTACATATGTTATTCCTTGATGGACTTTGGATCCTTTTTAAAGTGTAAATTATCTTTGTCTTTTAGAAATAGCTTTCATTAAAGTCTACTTCACGTAATATTACTATAGCTAAACTGCATAGCATAATTTTTTCTATCTTCTTTTTGTCCTATTTGTTTCTGAATTTAACATGAGTATTCTATAGATTAGACTATAGTCGGATCATGTCTTATCTACTCTGCTGATATCTGTCTTATAGTTTAATGCAGTAATATTTAATTACAGATAATATAAAACCTAAGTTTACCAATTTATTCATGTTTAATAAATCTGTAAGTCTAGGTTTGTTTCTCAATTTCTCTCCTATTAAATTTTTGTGTTCAAAAAAAGATATTTGCTACTATGGCCTTTAAATACTTATTTTTTTACTATGCATTTTTTTAGTTTCTTCTTAAAGTTGTCTTGAGAATTACCATTTGTACTTTAATTTATAACAATGTATTTGGGTAAATGCCAAGAATTATTTAAAACAAAATAAAACAAACAAACAAAAAAAAACTCCTGTGTAAACTTTGTCTTTGTTTTAAAGAATAGTTTTGCTGGATATTGAATCTTGACTGAGGTACAGTTTTCTTGTTTGGTTTTTTTATTGGGTTAATTGCCTGATCACTTCTTCCCTCCCTTTCCTCCATCGTTCCCCATTTCTGTCAATTCTTTGAGAAAGTCATTCTAGTTTCTCCCCAGCTCAAGGTTTCTGATAAGCTCTTACCTGATGAGTCTTGATAAGAAGATCTAGTACATAACGAGTTACTTCTCTCTGAATGCTTTGGAGCTCCTCTCAGACCCAGGTTTTGACAGTTTGATTCATATACATCTAAATGTTGTCCTGTGTTTTTCCTACTTGGAGCTCTTAAGTTTTTCAGTTCTCACCAAATTTAAGTAATTTGGTAACATCAAATTTAGGGACATCATATGTTTAAATATTAAACATAGTAATTTAAGAAATTTAAATAATTTAAATTACTAAAAGTAATTTAATTTACTTTTAAGTAATTTAGGGACATCATATGTTTAAATATTCCTTTACTCTCTTTCTGTCTTTTCATTTTGATAGAAGAAACTCAGTGACAGAATTGATAGTATAAATAACTTACTAATAAATTTGCTTAAGTTATAGAGTAGAATTTAGCCTCCAAATTATCTAAGATTGGTAATGTGCTACCTAGGTGTGTCAGGGATAAGCAAAATTTAGGATGCTACAATGTAAATGTTTATTCACTAGTACTGACCAGACATCATGCTCCATTCCCTTAACAAAGACATGCGTCTAAAGCAGCTATTCTCAACCTGGGATTCTTAACTCCTTTGACAAATCTCTATCTCCAAAAATATTAAATTACAATTCATAACAGTAGTACAATTATATTTATGAAGTAGCAACAAAAATAATCTTATGGTTAGGATCACCACAACATGAGAAACTGTATTAAAGGTTTGCAGCATTAGGAAGGTTCTAACCACTGCTCTAAAGAAGCTCAAGGGGAGGACTGCCATTAAGTAATTCTGAGCTCTTATCAGGAAAGACATAATTCTGCCAGCTGAGCAAGATAACACTGGGTAACAACTATTTGAAAAAGAACACTGGAGTATTTGAAATAAATCTTACAAAATGTAATAATTTTGCTGTGCAAATCTGCCTAAATGGCCAGACTTGCAGTCCCTTCTCTCTATTCAAACTGTTTTCATCATAACCTGGGGCAGGGACAGGAACGGGATTTAAGTAAAAGTAAGACTGTCTATAGAATGCGGACACCTAAAGTGCACATAATGAAATCTTCTGTTCAGTGCCGACTCTTATTTGGATCTTAGCCCCAGTCAACCAGGTGCCTTAGTAAAAAGCCTTTCCTTCATTTCTAAGCATACAGAGTGATTTCTCACTGAGAAGGAACATCATCTCTATTACACTGTTATTCCCTCCATTGTATATACATAGGCAACTTAATCGTGCCCCATAGAACTCTGGGGTTTGTTTCTTTTTCTGTTTCTCACACTCCACACTAAGTCATCTCAATGGACCTATCTTTAGGTTCATTGTCTCTTCTGCCTGAACTTTATCTGTTGAGGTCCTCTAGAAAATGAATTTTTGCTTTTCAAGTCCAGAATTATAATATGGCCCTTTCTAATAAACTCTATCTCTTTAGAACATTCTCTATCTGGTAAGACAATGTTTTTATATTTTTCCTTTGTTCTTCACAAGTTGTTTCATTTAGATTACTAAACATATTTTAAATAGTTAAGTATTTGTGTAATAAGTTCAATGTCTAGGATTCCTCAAGTACATTTTCCAGTGTATGGAACATATTGGATCTTGTTTTTCCTTTATAATTTTTTGTTGCAAACTGGACACTTAAATAATATAATACAGCAAATGTGAAAATCAGATTCTACTCCCACCTCAAGATTTGTTATTGTTTTATGTTGTTTAGTAACTTCTGAGCCAAGTGTAAAGACTACACTTGATTGTATATGGCCTACTGTATATGTTCCTACTGGATTAGTGTGGTAGTGAGCTTTAAACAACTGAAACTAGTAAGTCTTCACGTCTTTGGCTTTGTGCTTATTTTAAAGGGACTTTAACACCTACACAAGCAGCTGTCAACTCAATTTTAGCCTTTTTTTTTTTATTACACAAAGTCTCAAATAACTCACTTATTATGAATCAGAGGTTGGTTAAGGCAGGAAAACCTCTATATTTGACTAAAAGATTTCATAATCAACCAGCCAGCACACAGTGTTTCTAAAAATAAAATCTTGAATAATTTTTGCATAATACCTGAATGTGAGCTCTCAACAGTGGTATCTGATTTGGAATCCAGATATGAAGGAACATAGTACATCTTCGAACTACCAGATGGTTTATATGGCAAGAGCACAGGCTGGGCTGAGAAGGTAAATATCAGGACTGTTAGTAAGAAAGCACTGACTCTCCAAATATACACCAAGTACCTTTCATCCACCAGGCAATGCTAACATTTCTTGAAATACATAAATGAACTAAACATAAATTCACCTTTGCTTTCAACAAAAGACAGAATTCTAGAGATGGGAAAGATATGACACAGTTAATTAAAATATGAAAGCAAGTTATCTGGTACTTTAAAAAGTTACAAGGTATATATCAAAGTTTAAAAAAAAACATCAAAGTAAACATAAAGTGAAAAAGATAAGATCTGACTATTCAAAGATCATCAGTTTCGGGCCTGGAGAGATGGATCAGTGGTTAAGGGCACTGACTGCTCTTCCAGAAGCCCTGAGTTCAATTCCCAGCAACCACATGCTGGCTCACAACCATCTGTAATGAGATCTGATGCCCTCTTCTGGTGTGTCTGATGACAGCTACAGTGTACTCATATACATAAAATAAGTAATTCTTTTAAAAAAAAAAAAAAAAAGAAAAGGATCATCAGTTTGATGTAGACTCTATCCATGGTTTTCTTCTGTTTACACACTTGTTATAAAGTAAGTACAAGTTTCAATTCAGTTTTTCTGTTTTATAATGAGGATATTGATTTTATTCATACTCAGAGAACTCTGATATAAATGTAGGTTTAATTTTTTTTTTTTCTGCCACCATCATGACAGCTACATATTCTAGGCAAGACACAAATTGTCCCGTAGCCTGAATCTCAGAAACAGGCACTTGGAGGCACACCTAAACTACTTTTGCCACCTGGGGCCAAACTCCAACTGACTGAAAAGACTGAGCTGTGAAAACTGATGTTTGTTATTTTAAGCAGCTGAAAATACATACACACCTGTGTATGAGGGTGAATGGATATATAGTTAGTAATGATACAGACTGGCTAGGTAAGACCTGGTGTGTGTTAGGTATGTACACACACTACTGTTGAGCTACATCACCAACCTCCACTGGAGATTTTTTTCTTTTCATGTATGTGTATATATGGCTATGTGTACATGTGTATGTTCTTGTTCACATGTATCAGGGTTCACATGTGTTCACATTTCCATACAGCAGAATTAGTGGTCAACCTGAGTAACAGGTGGTTGTTTCATAAATAAGAAATACACTATTACTATGCACAATTAAAGCCATATTACTATGAACCAAATGCCAATAAATTCATCTGTTTGCCTTAAAAACAGTTCTTACATACTAACTGTATTTTTACAAAAATCACTGGACAAAAGTCAGCCAGTCATAGCAGCATGAATTTCATATCTTCTTATTAACTCTATTTAAAATAAAAATGCAAATCCTATTCTTTTCACAGGTATGCAAACAAAAACTGGATATGGTAATATTGTAACATAATACTGATATTAAAATTAGGTTTAATAATGAGATAGATAATAACATTTTAAAGATAATTACACATAAGTTGGTTTAATGATGTAAAACTCAGTTATATCCTCTTACCGTCTTTGCCATGAGAAGCTGTGATTTGCTGCACTGAGGATGAGGTGACAAACCTGGATGGCTTTTGGGCCATGGGGTCTAGAAGGTCCTGTCGACGATCATCAGCATTAATAAAAATTTCAGATGAAAATGTAGTCTTTTCTGGACTTTCTGTTGTTATCTGAGTGACGGCATCAGATGATATCTTTCCAGAGGATGTAGTAAAGGGACCCTTACTCTGTTCTTGTGAACTAACAAAAAAAAAAAAAACGAGACAAAACTGCTCATATCTTAGGCAAGGAATATTTCAGTAATTAGGCAATGTAAATACAGCGATCTCGCATGTTAACAGCCTATTTCCATAGTACCCTTCATTTTGTAAGATACATAGTAAAAATTGACCAAGCATATGTTCATTATTTATTCCAAAATCATTTTAATTTATAATACGTTTATGTAATTTAACTGAGGAGACAGTGCTTGTTAGTTGAAATTACGACTCCCATTTACTTATGTTTAATTTGACAATTACTATAAAACTATATTAAATGCCCAGAGGACACAAAGATAAACATGAAACAAAGTTTTCCCATAAGGGAATCATAACGGTAACCAGAAGTTCTGTGTATATGTGTTTAATCAAGATTATTGAGAATCCATGTTAAAGTAAATGAATGATTGAATAAACAAACATCCAAAAAGAAAGGCTAGTTTTGCTTATGAAGAATTCCACAGATTATGTACACACCTCTCACCAAAGAAGATAAAGCTTAACTCCAACTCCAACTCCCCCACCCCTAAGCATAGGTTGGACTTAGGGGCTAGATCTCAAAGAATACAGCCTAAAAAGTGAGAAACCCACTTACTAGTGATCAAAGATGACATCCCATTATACTTGTGGGTATAATTTCCCCTGTCTGATGTGAGGATAAATTTCACTTCTGGTATTCTTTCCTCAAATTTAAAGCTTCAGTCTAATTACAAGAAAACATCAAACTGGAATGGAGGATTTATTTAGCAAATGTCTAGTATTCTTCAAAATTGCCAAGTCCATTTAAAAACGAGGAAGGAAAAAAGGATTGTCATACCGCAGAAGGCTAAAGAGATACTAGCATTGTCATAGCAAAATCCACAGGCTGTGTGGCCTTTAAACAACCTCACTGATTACCAATCTGGAGGCTCAAAGGGCCAATGAGGCAGTGACAGATTATTTGTCTGGTGAGGACCTATTTTCTGGTTCATAAATGTTGCCATGCTTACATGATGGGAGGGAAGTCTTTGGATAAAGGCACTAATCTCATTCATGAGGCACTCACTCTCACAACCTAAATACTTCTTTGAGACCATATCTCAAAACACCATCATACTGGGGATTAGATTTTAATATGTGACTTTTGGAGAAACTAAGCATTTAAACCACCACATTCTGTTCCTGGTTCCCAAAATTCATGTCCTCACACGCAAACATACTCATTCCATCCCAGTAGTCTTAGCTCGCTACAGTAACAACTCTGAAGTGAAGTCCGAAGTGTCATCTAAGTACCATCCTCATCAGAGGCAGACTCAGTGTACAATTTACATGCAGACAAACTGTTCTCCAACTGTGAACCAACGACATAGAACATAGTATGTCCTTCCAAAATACACGACAACCAGCCCAGGACATTCTCATTCCAAAAGGAAAGAGAGAAAAGGAAATCTCAACTCTCAAATCTCAATGATCTTGAGCTTCTGCTCTGACCTCTAGTCTCTGTGACTCTGGCAGCCAATGCCTGTGGGCTTCTCCCAATGGCCCTTCTCTCAATCACATCACCACAATGTTGCTGGGTATAGTACATGCATGGGGCCCCAGAGCCACACCTGAGATGGCAAAGGAGTTCAGTGACATAGAGTATGGGACAGATCTGTGGGACAGCACTGAGCAGTAAGCACAGAAAATGCACAAAGACATGAAATGTCTCCTTTGAAATTATGACTCCAAGTCCCTGCACTCTGGGTCATCAGTCGGTAGCACACCAGTAGTACCTAAAATGCCTTTGGATATAGTCTTCAATATCCTTAGTGATAAGAACAGATCTGGCTGATCCATACTTTATCAAATGGCCACTTGGCCATACTACTAGTGTTCTCTGCCAAACACAGTTTCTCATTTTTATAATACAGAAATGCAAAATATTTCCCAATAAATAATTTCTACTTCTTTT
Organism: Rhynchomys soricoides; assembly: GCA_019843965.1. Classification (NCBI taxonomy): domain Eukaryota; kingdom Metazoa; phylum Chordata; class Mammalia; order Rodentia; family Muridae; genus Rhynchomys; species Rhynchomys soricoides. The sequence goes on along the minus strand of JADRCH010000350.1, from coordinate 479,723 downwards.
AATATTAAAAACTTATCATTTTAAATCATTTCCTTCATTGCAGAAGAGGAGGTGGGCAAAATATAAGAGCTAGAAATGGGAGCAGTGCTCTGAAATACTGTCTTCTGGACATAACAGGGCCATTGCACTAAAAAACTCACAGCAGCTGTGGAACCTACACAAGACACACACAGGTTCTGATGTGTCAATATTCCAGCACAAACAGAGAAGGGGCCCACTCCCTGATGAGAAGCTACTGGCAATTAATGGCTGCTGAATGTGGAAGAGTTAATTTTCTTCAGGATATAACCATTGCTAGTTAAGTTGCTAATGATATAATTAATAACTCTGTGCACATGCAAAATAAAGTAAAATAAATTAACATTTTAAAAAACTTATTTTTCTTACTCTATTTTATAACCAACATCTAAGAAAAGCCAAGCTGTACCCTCAACACTTTTCTTAAGAGATTTCAACCAAGCTCATGACTTACAAGTTCTTCCTTCCCAGAACCATTCTGTCACCTAATTTTCCTAACTTACATATTGTTTTAAAATCTAGAGTCTATGTGTGAGAGAAAGTTATATGTAATATTTGTGACTCTGCATCTGACATGTTTCAAGCTTAACTAATGATCTCTACCTCTACTCATTTTCCTGCAAATGACTTAATTTCATTTTTCTTCATGGCTGAATAGAACTCCATTGTTTATAGATAGCATATTTTCTTTATTCATTTATCTCCTGATGAACATCTAGTCTGATCCTGTGACCTGACTATTGTAGACAGTGCAAGAGTCAGCACAAATATGCAGTTTTCTTCAGTGGCAAACTGACCTAGATGGTATCACAGGTTTGGCTTGGAGGAACTGCCACACTACACCTTCCACACCAGCTGTCCTAAAATTTATATTCCCACCAACCCTGGTCCTTTCCCCTGAAACCTTGTCAGCATTTGTTTGATTTCTTGATATCAGCCACTCTGACTAGAGTGAAATGAAATCTCAGCCTAGTTCTGATTTGCATTTCCTGATGGGTAAAGATACAAATATTTTTCCATGTATTTATAGAGCATTTGTATTTACTCTTTAGAGAGTTGCTCATTTTTTCCATGTATTGATTGGGTGATTAGAGTTTTGATGCATACTTTTTTGAGTTCCTACTATTTACCAGATAGTAGTCCCAGTCAGATGAATAGATGGAAAGATTTTCTCCTACTCTGTATGCTGTCTTTTCATTCTGATTAATATTTCCTTTCTCTGCAGAAGCTTTTTATCTTGAAATGTAGTCTGTCAACTCTTGCTCTAACCGCCTAGGCCACAGGAAGTCAAAGCCTATGGGTGCTGACATCTTGAAGTACTTCCTCTATACTTTCTTACAGGAGTTTTAAAGGTTTAAGACTTATGTCCAGGTCTTAATTTTTAAATTGATTTTTTTTTTTGGTAGAGAAAGAGGCCTGCTCTCTGCTTGCTATACCATTATATGGCATAAGGATGCAGACACCTTCCCAGATCCCCTGTATAAGACACCAATTTCATTCATGAGCAATCAATTCATGATCTGACAACACTTCCCAATGTTCCCCTCTCCAGTCATCATGTTAGGAAATATGGTTCAACAAGCTTTTTTTGAATCACAGAAGCATTCAGACCACAGAAGCAACTAAACAAAATGTGAGATACTGCAAGGGTCCATGGAAGAGAGCAAGGCCACTGATAAAATACAGATAAAACCCAGGAATACTTAGCAACATACAAGTGCCAATTTCTTTATTCTGGCAAATATACTATGAAACTGTAACATTAGATAGGAGAAGCTGAGTGATTGCTAGAAAGAATTCTGCATGTATATTTTCTATAAATATAAAATTCTCAAAAATAAATTTAGCTACTTTTAGTGGTGCTTTTCTGCAACTCCAAAAAAGATAAAATAAAATTTTAAAAAAGGAAAAAAAATATAGTGTTGCATTAGAATAAAATGAAGAATATATCCAAAACACAGAAAAACTTTTAAAATTCTATATCTGAACAACCATCCTATCTTAAGAGTGAAATGTGAATAATCATTTTATATAGCAACAAAATAAGGTTATCAACTCAACATTCCTATTCAACATTAACAGTAAACTGTTAATGATATGCAGAAAGTGTTAATGGGCAGAAAAAAATAGAAAAAAGGTAAATGAGTCAAAAAGTAAAGTCATTTCTTTAATACTGGATAATATTATATACATAAACAATAAAAAAATACTATATAACCTCAGAATAAAACTGATGTTTTAAATTGACAGATATAAGATCAAAAAAATGTTTTAAAATCCATTAAAATTTTCCATATCAGAAAAGTTATAAATTTAAAATATAGAAATATCATATATGATACTATAAAAGTATCAAATACCTAGTGAGTATAATAAAAAAAAAAATAAGACATCTATTAACATAAGAAGGTCAAGGATGGCCTTAAAACGATCTCAGGTTTTAACTAGTAGCTGGAGATCATTAATCCTACTAAAGCAGGGTTTACTGTGTAACCTTGACTGTCCTAGAACTAGCTCTGTAGACCAGGCTGGCCTCGAACGCACAGTGATCTACCTGCCTCTGCCTCCTTAGTGCTGGGATTAAACATGTATACCACCACCCCTGGCTTTATCTCTTTCAAAGTTATGATTTTTTTTAACAATTTATTTTTTCTATTTTTTTATTTTATTTGCATTGGTGTCTTGCCTGCATGCATGTCTGAGTGAGAATGTCAGATCTTGGAGTTACAGACCAGTATGAGCTGCCATGTGAGTGCTAAGAATTGAAACGCAGGTCCTCTAAAAAGAGCAGTCAGTTCTCTTAACCGCTGAGCCATCTCTCCAAACCTCTTTGAAAGTTTTCCTCTGTAACTTAAATATATAGGCCAAGCTGGCTTGGAATCTATGACAACCCTTCTTTTGCCTCGGCCTCCTAGATGTTGAGATTATGGGCCTGAGTCACCACATTCAGCTTCTCAGGACTATTTTTGTGCTTTCCTGTTACTCTGTGTTTATTTCAAAAAAAAAAAGGAAAAAGCAAAGCAGCATCAGTAGTCAGGGCTCATGGCACACACCAATGACCCCAATTTGTGAGGCAGGATGATTACAAGTTTGAAGCAGGCCTGGACTACAGAGAAGATTCTATAAGAACAGAAAGAGGCCAGGTGTGGTGCACATCTTTAATTCCCGTGTTTAGAAGAGAGAAACAGGCAGATTTCTGTAAGTTCAAGGCCTGTCTAAAGAGAGAGAGTGAGAGAGAGAAAGAGAGGGAGGGGGGAATTAATGATAAAAACAGTAAATCATAAGCCACTCAAATAAGAAAGCATGATTCTGTATAGGTATAAATAATAAACTGAATTTGCTAAACACTAAAATATTTATATAATTTTAAAGAATCTCATATAACGTATTTAATTACATACAGAAAAGAATAACTTAACAATGGTAACAGGTAGCTGCTACAACCTTACTAAGTAATTCAAGTGATGGCTTTCAATCATGGGACAAATTAAAACTATGTGACATGATATAATGACAGTCAATATAATTTGTGCTGCATAAAGTAACTAACAGAAATGTAACCGTAAGAAAACTTAAAAGAACATTTCACAAAATAATTGTTTTATAAAATCTTAAAAATTTCAAGCTTATGAACATCAAGAAAGTACTAGAGCCAAATATGGTAGAGCACATCTTTAAATCTCAGAATTTGAGAGGCAGACCTGATCTATACAGTGAGTTTCAGGATAGCCCAGGCTATATAGAGACCCAGTCTCAAAAACAAAAAACAAATAAAAACAAGAAACCACTGGAGAAACAGCTTCAACGGAAAGGACTTTAAACACACATGATAACTAATACAACATGTGATTTTGAATTATTTCTTCTGCTGTAAAAGACACTAGTAGGAGAAGTAGAGAAGTCAGAATGACACTTGTAATGAATTTCAGTATCAATTTCCTGACCTGGATGCTTTCACTGTCACTATGTAGAAAATTTTTTAGGAAATGAAAATGTGTCATATTAAATGATGGGGCAGGTCACCAACTCCACAAAAGACTAAGTACAAGGAGAACTTACAACTTCCCCATAACTTATAACTCAAATACAGACAGACAGACAGACACACACACACACACACACACACACACACACACTCACTATCAGGGTAGGACAGAAATAAGAAAATCATGCCTAAAAGTGTGATTATATGTTGCCATGCAATATGTTCCTATCGAGTGCTGACTAACAAGCTGACAAATAGCCAGGTAGTGGTGGCGCACGCCTTTAATCCTAGAACTCAGGAGGCAGAGGCAGGCGGATTTCTGAGTTCGAGGCCAGCCTGGACTACAGAGTGAGTTCTAGGACAGCCAGGGCTACACAGAGAAACCCTGTCTAGAACCCCTCCCCCCCCCCCCAAAAAAGCAGACAAATATAGCAAAGGGAAATGCAGCAACAACTCCTGTGGCCAGCTAAACTGGACTGTTCTCTACCCCACACAGCAGCATCAGAACACACAATCTTTTCAACCATAAATTGGTCAAAAAAAAAAAAAAAATCACAAAGCAATTCTGAACGTTTAGTGTGAATGAAATCATTCTGAGTAACTGCCATGACTACAATGCAATTAAGAAATGCACAGCACCAGTCAATGGGACAAAGAAATACCTGAAAACTACATTTTAAAAAAGTCTCTAAATATAAAAGAATGGTAAAAATTAACACTAAGTTATGAATACATTATTTACTCTAAATAAGTTAAAAACAAAACAAATTAAGATGCAAAATATAAGACAAAAGAGTAGAAATTAACAAAAACCACTAAAGAGGCTACCAAAACCCCTAGTTTTAACCTTTAACAATAATGACCTCACAGAAAGATTACCAATATCAGAAAAGGGGGGGGGGAGCTAATGGCACAACAGGAAATCACATGTCAACTTAGGAAAATAATTTATAAAAAGCATTTTTTTCAAAACACCAGAAAAAACTGTATAGTCATATACATTAAACAAACTGAACTAGTAATAAAAACTACCCCATCCACGACAATATCACTGGTGAATTCTATCAAACATATAAAACTAATTCCAAATCTTCAGACTACCAATACTTTCATAAAGAATTCCAGTTCAATACTGGAAAACTACTCGTGAGTGAATGCGTCTCCTGAGCACAGCTGTAAAAAATCTTTAAATATCAGGCCATCATATCAGCACAGGCTTCCATGAAGCTCTGGATGCGGATGGCAATCCACACCCACAATAATAGTTTCCCTGTTTCTGATGTTTGATCACCAATTTCCTTTTTATGACTTTCCATCCTTTCCCACTTTGGTTCCTTAGGTGGACGGATTGGCAAGAAAGTCTATGCTTACCAGTAGGAAACTGGGGCCCTTCACACACATCTTTCTGCTCTAGCTATTAGCTCAATCCACTTCATTTGCTTTATGCATGCTAGCTCAGACCTGCTTATGGACAGATCCGAGATTTTTTGTGTGAATGAGAAATTTCCTTTAACATTCTCTTGGTAGGAAGGAAACTGCGAGTATGAATCTATCTCGTTTCTGCCAGGGTAACCAATCAACCATAAAAACAAACAAACAAACAAACAAACAAAAAACAGATGTCTATAAAGAGATGAGAGAGAGAGTTAAGTGGCTAAAGCACCTACTGCTCTGCCAGAGGACCAGAGGAGGTTCACAGCACCTACATGGTGGGTCACAACTATCTGTAACTCCAGTTCAGGGGATCCAGCATCTTCTTCTGGCCTCTGTACTTTACACATATGGTATACATACACACATACAGGTATATACATATATACATACATACATACATACACGCAAACATGCATATATACATACATACATGACAAAATAATAAAATTTTTAATTAAAAAATAATGTCTTCAAGACAGTTAAACGTCTAAAGACAGTTAAGTAGGTCAGCATTTGGATATAAAATGCCCCCAAGGTGGTCCCTAGCCCTAGGCGATGGCCACTGTTTTCTGAGGTTGTAAACCTTTAGAAAGTGGTGCCTCACTGGTGCAAGTGGGTTGCTAGGGAGTAGGTGTTGGCAATTGCAACCAGTCCTCCTTCCAGCCCTAGTCTCTCTTCTCCCTGGTCTGCTGAGATGTAACAATCCCCCTTACATCCTGCCATCATAATTCCTGCCACTTCTGTCACTGAGCTTCCCCACCATGATGAACTGTATATTCCCAGCCCAACCAAGAGAAACCTCTATCCTTGATATTTCTCTGTAAGAAGTATTGCTCCTCTTCCATTCATTTACTCCTCTTTTTAATTGTTTACATCAGTATAGATTCTGTAATATCTCTTTTATACTTTGAGTTGTAATTCAGTGCCTAAGTTACTGTTTCTGAGATCAGTGATTTCAGAGTTTTGCCCTTAACTCCCACTCCAGCCCAGAATCAGCCAGTTCTCTAAAGAACACTCTTCTTTTGTATGAAGCATAGTATTTCAACTATTTACAAACCCTGATGTAAGCTCCAGGTTTGCTCAGCTGTTACTGGATGCCATTGCTTGTAACCCCTTTCACTGATGTAAGCTAATACAAATAATACCAACAGGTTAGACTGGTTGGCCAACAAGTCTCAAGGATCTCTCTATCTCTGCAACCACAATGCTGGGATTACACATTGTATGATTACACATGCCCACCCTGATGTCTGACTTTTTCTAGGCCATGGTACTAGAGATCAAACTCAGGTCCTCGTGCTTTCAAGGCAAACACTTGTCCAGCAGCACTGCCTCCCCCTAGACCACAAAAACAATTTTTTTTTCCTCTAATTTTCAAGATTTAAAACCCAGGAATTGAGTTAATGAGATTTGTAAGTCTAAGCAGTGTAAACATGAAGCTTAGCATTTAGTACATTTTCAATAAGCAGTATCTTTATTAGTTCACACTTATAATAATTTATTTTCTTGTTTATAGCTTTATTCTCAATTTTAAAGAAACTCAGCTCCAATTAAGTTGGCATTTAAACCTTGAAGGGAATGAATACACAAATCTGCTATACTTTTAATTTCTAAACATTAAAATAAAATCCATCACTTCCTATGATTTATAATATTCAAGCCAGAAGCTGACACTTCAATTTCTTACCCAAATCCAGTTCTTAACCACTTCAACTTTGTAAAGGACCTTTCAACTTCTCAACACTTTCCTCCAACATCTCACAAAAGTTTCAAAGATATTAAATGATTTGTCCAAAATTGTGGATGAAAGAAAGTTACAATTAACGTTCAAGAATGTCTAAACCCGCCGGGCAGTGGTGGCGCATGCCTTTAATCCCAGCACTCGGGAGGCAGAGACAGGTGGATTTCTGAGTTCCAGGCCAGCCTGGTCTACAAAGTGAGTTCCAGGACAGCCAGGGCTATACAGAGAAACCCTGTTTCAAAAAATAAAAAACAAACAAACAAGCAAAAAAAAAAAAGTCTAAACCCCACTATGCAGGCAGCTGAGCGAGTTCTTGCCTTGTTAAAATGAACTGCTGCTGAGCAGTTCTCCTCCCACCAAAGTCATTGGCATAAGAAACAACGGTAAAGTCCTGGTTTCCCAGTCAATCAAGGAATCTAGATGTCATGAAGACTAAATGAGATTGTCTATCAATGTCACTCATGCCAGTAGATTTTAAATAAACACTTCTCCTTCCTCCTCCCCAAGCCCTGGGCTTTCCACTGTAGTATGCTACCTTCTCAACCATTTACATACAGGTAATTCTTTCTTGATAGCCATAAAAGACTTATAAAGGTAAAACTTAATCAGCGATGAATTACTAATATTAGGTTGAGTAAGACAAATCTAATTAACCTGTGCATGAACTTAGTTTCCATTCCTGTAACACAAGGTAAGGGAGGTTTCTTACCCAGGAGTCATAATCATATACATAAGTGCTGGGTTGGCTAAAGTGCTTATGTGCCAGGATAACATGCAATACTATGGGGCTTTAAAAACAACCCCTTATAAATATAAAATATAATAGAGAAATCATGAGCTAGAAAGGAAAGAGAGAAATATATACAAAGAGAGTATGCAAGCAGAAATATGGTAGATCCTGACGGTGAACTTAACTGGATGGAGAAATGACTGGATGTGTTTGAGGGTCATTGCAGAGTTAATTAGACCATGACAACCCTGGTCTAAGAATAGCTTAAATTAGTTATGAATTCAATATATAAACAGACTACTAGGAGATGGTAGAACTGTTCAAGGAGGGAAATAGTTGGGAGAAATTAGATCGCTGGGGGATTTTCTTGGAGGCCACTCCACCTCATCCTCTTGTAGCCATGATATACTGAAGCAAGCAAACATCAGTTGACTTCTCTAAAACTATGACCAAAATAAATCTCTTCACACTTACGTTGCAACCTCCCAGGATCTTCAGTGCTTCTCCAATATAAAATTGGAGTAGTAACTGCACCACGGCTGACCAACGGTTCTTTTCAAAGTTTCCAATTTCTTACATCTGATATCAAACCTTACAAAAAGTTCTTCCCAATGTTACTTCACGTTTCATGTTTACATTACCTTCACATGTTCACTTACATACTTCTTAAGACCTCTACCAGACCGGTTAGATTCAATCTCCTAGAAAGAAATCACACTGCCCTCCCCCCACCCCAAAGTCTTTCCGTTTGCTTATTTAAAATCCTTTGTTACAAATTCTATCAGTTTGCCTGTTATCACAGTGACTCACCCATCTGCAGATACTGGAGTTCTCTCTGGTTTGGAATATTCTTCCAAATCTGAAATGTTCACTTGTGTTTGCCTTGAGGTTACTATCTGGCTATTCTGAGGAGGTTTGGTTTTCAAGTCCTGAGAAATAGTCTTACTATCTGGAAGAGAAGACTGTGCGACTTTCAAGTCCAGTGGAGATTTAGGTCCTAGAAAAACTAAAGATTCTTGATCCTGTGCTACTGGTTTACAGGTCAGTAATTTGGAGGTTGGTTCCAATGACCTTGGAGATATAATTTGCAGATCAGAGTTAAGCTCACTATTAATCCTTGTTTTAGAAGCAGGATCCAATGAATGAAACCTTTGATCTAAGGTTCCACTATCCAACTTGGAAGGAGTCTTGGGACAAAGAGTTATACGAACACATGAAAGTGCTTTTCTACTTGAAGGTGGAGTAGAGGCAGCCGTACAGTGGTCAGGGGCTGACTGGGAGACCTTATCACTGACCTTGGCTTCAACATTTACCATATTAGAAAAGTATGATTGAGGGATATGCTGAACCTCTTCTACCTCACAATCCTGAACTGGAGAAAGAAGATGGTGCTGTTTTCTCATGTGGCCATCTACATCGGGAGGTTTGCATTGTTGCTTATCAGCAAAATCAAGAGAAGGGTCTGCAACTATATAATCCTGGCACTTAGGAAAGAAAGAATGGTCTTCTCTTAGTTCATGATCTACATGTGGGGTTTTGCTTTGCTCAGAGAGTTTTGGCTGTTCAAGAAAAATTGGACAAGAGGGAGAAGGGTATTTTCTCATCTGAAGATCTGTATGTGGGGTGTGGCTTTCTTCAAAGAGCTCTCGTTGTTCAAGAAAAATGCAAGAAGGAAGATCAGGAGTAATAGTTACATTCTTCTCTTTTACCTCTACTGTGGAAGTTAGTTTGTCCTGGCTAACAATGGTATCCTTACCAGAAAATAGAACTTCCTTGAAACTGCTAACATTTGTACTGCCACTGGGTTCAGAATGGCTGACTTTAAAACCTGATCTTCGTAAGAGTTTTCCTTTTTGATGAGAATGCTCAAAATCAACAAGTAAATTTTGCCTTTGCCTACTATCATCAGCTAAAATAGTCATCGGTGAATAACTATGCCTTTTAAGTGATGAATGGGAAGAGGTTTTTGGTTTAAGATCTCTAGGAGAAATCTGCTCTTCTGGGATATGAGGATTAAACACCCCTAAAGATGGTCCAGTACACTGGCTACCTGCAGTAACACAAACCTGACAACTAGAGGAATCGGAAATGCACTTAGAGTGTTCGTGAGAAGAAAAAGTGATGGAAGTAGTGAGCTGCTTCTTGGGTTCAAGGGGCAGTATTTGAGATGAGGAAGGAAAATCCATTTCTTTAGCTGGCACACAAGTAGATTCTACTAATTCTGATGGCTGGGGATCCATGTATGCATGGACTGGCATTCCAACACCCTTGCTAATTTTGATGTCATCGGGTACAAGTGTTTGAAATGGGGGATGACTCTGTAACTGAAAGGAATTCCCTACTTTGCTCTGATCTATCGATCTGGAAAGGTTGATGTGCCTGCCTCTCCATGATGATGGGCTCCGATGTCCTCTAATCAAGTCTGAAGGTGTGACAGATCGAAAAACACAATGGCGGCAGTCTGGTCGTGGTTGTTCAGCAGTAAGAGTCCTGAAACATCCTTTCTCATGGCTCTCAATAATAATGCGACCACACACAGCTTCAGGCAAACATCCTATTCCTTGTGGACTCCGTAAGACCTAGAAAATATAAACAGGTTCCCACTTTAAGTAATCCAATAGACATATGCTGATTAGTTTTCTATCCAAGCTAAAAATGACCATGAGTGTGATATCTTCTTCATCTATAAGACAGATTAAAGGAACAGCAGGGAAAAAATGAAACTTTACAGAATAAAATGGCTCATGATAATGAAGAACACTTAGGAAACTCTTTTAAAATTGTTCTACTTGGGGCTGGAGAGATGGCTCAGTGGTTAAGAGCACCATCTGCTCTTCAGGACCCATGTTCATTCAGTTTACAGCATCCACGTCAGGTAAGTCACAACCATCTGTAAATTGAGCTCCAAGGAATCAATGCCTTTAGCCTCCAAAGGCACCTACATTCATGTACACATGCCTACATGCAGACACACACATATATACATACTTAAAAATAATAAAAATAGCCAAGTGTGGTAATGCATGTCTTTAATTCTAACACTCAGGAAGCAGAGGCGGGTGAGTTGGAGGCCAGCCTAGAGTATAGAGCAAGTACCAGGATAGCCAAGACTATGCAGAAAAACTATCTTGAAAAACCAATGATGATGATGATGATGATGTTAATAATAATAACAACTTTAGTAGCTTTATCTAAATAAATTATTATTATTCCTAAAAAAGAACACATACACTCATATCAAACACACACACAAAAAAAAAAATTCAAAACTCAGCAGTGGGGGTGTGGAGAGGTCAGTGGTAAAGAGCTTCCCTACCATATACGATGGTATAAATTTGATCCCCAGCATAACACACATATAAACAAACAGAAAGAGTGACATAAAAATGTCAATAAATAGGACATAAAGATGAGAAATAAGGATATTAAAAGAATGTTCAACATCAAAAAAGGACATCCCTGTGAATTATTCTCAATTCAAATATTTCAGTTATTTAAAATTAAAAAAAAAAAAACCACACAAAAGATGCATGTTATTTGACTTCATTTTATAACATTCTTGAAATTACAAAATACAGAAATGGAGACTAGACTAGGGTTTGACAAGTGCTACAGAAGAGGTAGGAGGGGAGGTGCGCAGACATAGCTATTATATATAAGAACAGCCTCAGACAGTTTGTGAAGTATCAGTTTTCAGTATCCTGACTATAAAGTAAATGTCATAACTGGAGAAGATCATTAAAATTTTGCAAGACATTGGCTGGGCATAGAGGTGCATGCCTTCAATCTCAGCACTTGAGACAGATGGGCAGATCTCTTGAGAATTCAAGGCCAGCCTGGTCTACAAGTAAATTCCAGGTCAACCAGACCCTTTCTCAAACTAAAAAAAAAAAAAAACTTCGGTAGGACATGATCAGTAAAAAACTGGATACAGCAGGACACATACCCTTGCTCCAGATCATTTCTTATAGCTGCATGTAATGCTACAACTTAAAATAGTTGGCTTTTTTTAAAAAAAATTAATTAAATACACAGAGTTGCCATTTTTTAATAGGCAGCTTCTGATTAGCCTGGAACCTCCTGACACATCACTGGGAAAGAAATGCCTTAATTTGAAAAATACAAATTTCCTCCACTTTCAAAACTGGAAATCATTACATATTGGTGGTACTCATCTAAAATGTATTTCTCTTTCTCAGTGGCCCACTTCCTCCTGTGGCATCTTTCAAGTTTTCACAATAAACAAATTCAAAATGATCTTTCCACTTTAAAACCTCTTAGAGCATTTAGGAGGCAAGATGACCCAGGAAGTAAAGATACTTGCTGCCAAGCCTGACTCAGTTCAATCCTCAGAACCTACATGGTGAAAGAAAAGAATACCATCTTGCAGATTGTCCTCTGGCCTTCACAGGCATGCTGTGGTACCCTCCCCACAAAAATAATCTATGTAAAATTTTCTAAATTCTTATTGCTTTAGTACCTGTCAAACATTATTTTTAGACCACTCTTCCTAAAATTTTACAATAAGCCAACATGTTGACAGATGTGCAAGAGGTTCTTTTTTAAAAAGCTGTAAATAGGCAAAACATGGTATTTAAGTGTCCAATAGGTATGGTGGAGAAAAAAAATGTGGTATATGTACAAACTGGAGCATTACCCTCATAAAGAATGAATACATCTGCTAACTTTCTTTTTTATGTACATCAGTGTTTTACCTGCATGTATGTATGTGTACCACAGGTATGCCTGGTGGCTTTCGGGGCCAGAAGACAGTGTCAGAGATCCCTGGAACTGGAGTCACGGATGGCTGTGAACCACCATATGGATGCTGGGAACTGAACTCTGATACTCTTCAAGGACAACAATTGCTCTTACCCACTGAGGCATTTCTCCAGCCCCACATCATGCTGATTCTATATAAAATTCAAAAGCATACTGAAGAGCAGAAAGCCAATACATATCAGAATTAGAAATAAAGAAAAGTCTAGGGAAGGAGATCCAAAACAAAGGCATTTGTCAGGGGTCGGGGAGTGCTGTTTTGGTTTGGTTTTTGAGAGACAATCTTGCTAAGTACCCCAGGCTGGCCTTTTCCTTGTGATCTTCTGGACTTAGCCTCCCAAATACTAGAATTAAAGTACATGCTACCACGTCTAGTTCAATGATATCTGTTAATGTTCTGTTTCTAAAGCTGGACAGGAAACAAAGGAATAATTTTATTTATTTATTTATTTATTATGATAAATGCTTCCATTCAAGAAACAGTTCACTAAAGGGGAAAAAAAAAGCACTATTAAAAAGAAAGCTGTTTTTACATAAAATTATTTTAACTCCATTCTTTTTTTTTTTTTTTTTTGGTTTTTCCAGACAGGGTTTCTCTGTGTAGCCCTGGCTGTCCTGGAACTCTCTCTGTAGACCAGGCTGGCTTCAAACTCAGAAATCCACCTGTCTCTGCCTCCCAAGTGCTGGGATTAAAGGCGTGGGCCACCACTGCCCAGCTTAACTCTATTCTTAAAAAGAACATATACTTCTGAATCTAAGTTTCCATATGAATTTTTAAATGTAAAGGAGAAGTTGAACCTCTCAATTGTAAAAATACATTGGCAAAAAACCTCAATTACTGTTTTACTATGACAATTTTGAAATAAATCAAAACTTAAAGAATCTAGTCCTTCAATCTTAACGTTCAGAGAATTAAGACTCTAACACTTTACCCCAAGATTATCAGCAACCATCTAGAGTCAGTAAGCCAGAGCTCTAAGTTCTACTGCCCTCTCTCACAGTTTCAGTTTTCACTTCTAGGTTTTATACCTCAGACACGTGAGCTGCTCTCTCATGACCAAACAACTTTGCCTTTATCTCTTCTACTTTCCTCCTGTCATCTTCATTTAATTCTGAAATGGAGTGTCCATAGTCACGTCCTAAATTAAACTTTAGATTCCAGGCTGGAGAGAAATCACAAAACAGTTGAGATTTAAAAACTGTGAAACTAGTAATTTTTCAATTACTATTTCAAGTAAAGAAAACCAGCAATATTGCCCCCCTTAATGCACAACACAAAGCAGGTAGTCTCATGTATGTGACACATTAGTTCATAAGAAGCCATTTAATTAAAGAGTCTGACCATCCACCAAAGCAGGGCATTTCTATGTAATTCAGGGTGTGGTGGTTTGAATATGCTTGGCCCCAGGCAAGACACTCTTAGAAGGTGTGGCCTTGTTGGAGGAAGTGTGTCATTGTGGGTGTGAGCTTTTTGATCCTGCTAGCTGCCTGGAAGCCAGTCTTGTACTAGCAGCCTTCAGAAGAAGAAGTCTCAGCTCCTCCTATACCATGCCTGCCTAAATGCTACTCTTGCCTTGATGATAATGGACTGAACCTCTGAACCTGTAAAGCCACCCCAATTAAATGTTGTCCATATAAGAGTCGCCTTGGTCATGGTGTCTGTTCATAGCAGTAAACCCTAATAAGACACAGGGTATCCCTGAACTCATGATGTCTGTGCCTCAGCCTCTTAGTACAGAGATTACAATTATGTGTCACCACAAATAAAAGTCTGTTTTTTTTTTAAATCATCCTCTACAGATTTATCTCCAAAGAAGCTAATCTAAATACAGTATTTAAATCATTAATCTTAATTTTTCTTCTAATCAAAAAGTCTCTATCTCCCCATAGTACTTGCTATGGTTACTAACACCTCTATGATACCTAATACAAGCAAAACTAGGGAGCTTTTGACAGAATCCAAATGTACAAGGAACCGCATAGGCAATTAACCTCAAGATTCCAAGCCAGTCCTGAACCACATACAAGTTACTACCCAAAACACATTTCCTTATGTCTTAAAGATTGTTATGTCTCCTTTATAAAGATTCTATAAGAGATTAATGAGGCTAATAAATACCCTTTAGACTTAGACCTCTAACCAAAGTTTTAGTACTAAAGACCTGGTAAGTATCTTTCCCCTCAGACCTTAGATCCAAAAATTTCATTAGAAAACAGAGAGAAAGCTTTAGAATACAAGACAACTTACAGAAGAACAAATTGGAGGCTTATGTGTCCCCAAACAAGGATATTACAATAAGAGAATTAAGAAGTCCAAACTACTTTCTTACTGTCCATCTAACATGAGAATCTCCTTCTAAAACCTTAAACATAGACGAGCACTACTGATCATATGTCTCATTTACAGCATTGTTTTTGTTTTCCAGATTATGGATAGAAAATATGATCATTCTACAGTTCTATAAAAAAAATACATTTAGAACTCCAAATGTCTCACTTTAGACTGCTAAGCTATAATGTTCACAAGCCTAAATGTGCCTATTATGTCAGCCAGTCCTTACCTTGGGCTCGGACTCGATATTCCTCTTCCTCTGCATTTTTAAGTATCTGTTTGGCTTGATTCAGTGAGGATTCACACTGCAGAAGGTATTTCACATGTGCAGCCAATGAATCTGCACTACCATAGCCATCCTCACTCTCTGACAAGCCCTCCTCTTCTCGGCTATCTGTTATACTTGTCTTGGGTGAAGTGTATGGAAAGAAGTTTAGAAAAACATCAGAAACAGATTCCAAAGACTCCGGTAAATTATTGTCCCATGAGCAGCAACCATCACTTACATCACTACTTGAGTCACTCTTTATGATTGTCATCATTGGGACAATAATTTTATTCCCAATGCCTGTACTGCAGCCTTCAGGTTCAGACCTCATTACAGACCTGGCAGCTTTATAGTGCCTAAAAGTTTCATCAAATGCCACCCTAGCTGTGCCTTCTGCTTCCTGTAGAGGACTTCTAAAGGTAGTTGAACTAATAAATTCCCAATTTCCAACACCCCTCTGGTACTTAAGGTTCGTCTGTGTGCCAATGTCCTTCTGTACATATTCGATGTGTGGGACTTCCTCTGTAAATGACTCCCTGTGGGTACAAGCATCAGTTGTGGAGGGTTCTTTGAAGCAAACCACCTTCGATTGTATAAATGAAACATCGTTAGCATCTCTGAAAGGGACTAAGGGAGCAGAGAAATTGCATCGTTTCAATGCCATATTTTCTGCTTCCATTAAGAGAGTCTGAATTTCTTTAAGAGTTTTGGAACCATGATCTATATCCTGGATTTCCTCACAGCCAGCATTGGCAAAACCTAAAGATTCCGGCTTACATATGATAACTCCATCATCAATTTGTGAATTTAAAGGCATATTATCTACACTGAGACAACAGGACTCAGAAGAATTCAAATTATCGATCAGCTCTTGGGCACGTTCTGAGACAAACTGGTGCTTTACACTGTGTGAATAAATACCAGGAGAAACCGTAGGTAACACAGAAATATGGTCAGCTTGACCAAGGCTGCTTGAAATCTTCAGATCAACTTCAGTTAGATGTCTATCTGGCAGTTCCTGTGGGTGAAATGAATCTGACTTCTCTCTGTGTGAATAAGAACCAGACAGAAGTACTGGTGGTACAACTGTGTTTACAACAGTTGGCTCAGAGACAGTTGAAATCTTCGGAATATCTTCAATTTGATCTCTATCTGGTAACTGTTTTTGAACGAAAGTAACAGGTTTTACTTTTTGAGCACAGGAGCCATGAAAAGTTGTTGGTAATGGAATCTTTTGGTCATCTGGTTTGATCACAGTTGAAATTGCAGGATCCTCTCTATGTAAGCAGAACCTCTGAATAACTGTTGGCAACTCGGCTGTCTGGTCATCCGGCAAATCTGCAGCTGAAATCTTGTGTTTCTCTTTGTGTGAGCAGGAACCAGATGAGAATGCAGGTCTCTTTTTCTGATCAGATAGTCTAGGAACAGTTGAAGCCTTCAAAGAACGTTCAGTTAGATCACAACCTGGTGAGGCCCTTTGATAATCACTGAACTTTTCTTTATGGAAGTAGGAACTGGAAGGTCCTGCTGCTGTCCCGGGTGTCTGCGCTGAAAGTGCAGAACCATCTGACACCTTCAGAGCCTCACCTGTGAGATGGCTGGCAAGTAACTCCTGTGGAGACAAAGCACTGGCCTTTCCCTGTGGAAAGTAACTTAAAGGTTCTGTTGGTTTCCCGACCTTCTGGACAACTGGTTCAGGATGAAAATCACATAATGCATCCACACCAGCATTTGGCAACTCCTGCTGATGAAAACCACTGGACTTCTCTCTACTTGAAGAGGAGACGGTTTGTGCTCCAGTCTTCTGATCAGTAAAGCCAGAGCCTACTGATTTCAAAGATACTTCAGTACGATCTGGTAACTTCTTTTGGTAAGAGACAAGACGTGTCTTATCATGTAAGTAAGGGAAAGAAGGAACTTCTTCAGGAACACCTAAAATTTGCAAAGCTTCTTCAATAAGATCTGGCAAATCCTCCTGGGAAGAAACACTAGGCCCCTCTCTGTGTAAGGGAGTAGAAAACACTACTGGTGTTTCAGTTTTCTGTTCAGTGGATCCAACACCACCTAGAACTTTCAAAGCTTTTTCACCAAGATCTGGAAACTCTTGCTGGTAAGAAATAATACGTCTCTCTATATACGATTGGGAGGTAGAAGGCACTGTTGGTATGCCAGTCTTCTGGTCAGTTGGTCCAGGAACAACTGAAACTTTGTGACCTTTAGTTAGCTGACTATCTGCCAAAGGCTGCTGATAGAAAATAATGGGCTTTCCTCCAACAGAAGAGGAAGCCAAATATACTGGTGGCTCCACAGTCTTCAGGTCAGCTGGTGCAGGAGAAGCTTCTTTAGGAAGACGACCATCTGGCAAGGCCTGATGGTAGAAAATAATGGACTTCTCTCCGACTGAGTAGGAACCTGACGGTCCTGTTGTTATGTTAGTCTGTTCAGTTGATCCAGAAATCCTTGGAACTTTGATACCTGAAAAGCCAGCCTGGTAAAAAATAATGGACTCTTCTCCAGGTAAGTGGGAACTAGGAGATATTGTGGGTGCCCCAGGTGGTCCAGGAGCCCCTAAAACATTCAGAGGCTCTCCAGGCAAATGATCACCTGACAGCGCCTGTTGGTAGAAATTCTGAGGCTTTTCTCTTTGTAAGAAGAAAGCAGAAGTTACCATTGGTACAACAATATTCTGGTCAACTGGCCAAGGAATAGCTGAAACTTGCAGATCCTCTTCACATAGACCACCACCTGGCAGGGCCTGCTGGTAGAAAATACTAGGCTTTTCTTTTTGTAAAAAGGAAGAAGACACTGTTGGTGTCACTGTCTTCTGGTCTACTGTTCCAGTTATACCCGAGATTTTCTGGGCCTCTTCAGTTAGGTGGCTATCTGGACACTTCTGCTGATGAGAAATATTGGGTCTCCCTTTATATGAGTAGGAAGCAGAGGTTAGAGCTGTTATTCCAGATAGCTCATCAGATGACTTACAAACAGAATTGGCTTCGAAAACATCTTCAGGTAGATGACTACCTGGCAAGGTTAGCTGGGGGGAAACAGGCTTCTTCTCTGCCTGTGAAAAGGAAGTAGGGGGTACTGTTGATAGATCAGTCTTCTGGTCAGCTGGTCCTGGGATAAATGTTTTTGTAGGGTTTTTTGCTGAATGATTATCTGGCAACTCCTGCTGACAGAAAACACTGGGCATCTCACTATATGGGTGAGAAACCCCAGACTTCTGGCCAGCTGGTCCAGATTCAAATGCAACCTTTCTAGTCCCTATAGGTACATGACTGTCTGGCAATTCTTGGTGGTAAATAACACCAGGTTTCGTCTTGTGTTGGTAGGTACTAGAGGACACTGTTGGAATGTCAGCCTTGTCAGCAGATCCAGAAACAGTGGAAACTCTCATAACTTCTTCAGGCAGGTTCTTTCCTCTATGAGAATAGGAAAGAGAGACTTCTGGTTTAGGAGTCTTCTGGTCACCTGGGCTAGGAATAACAGAAACTGGCAAGATTTCTTCAGTTAGAAGACTGTCTGACAATGTTTCCTGGTAGAAAGCTTTATTCTCAGCTGATGTAGAAACAGCTGAAACATTTAGAGGCTCTTTGTCTTGATAACTGTGTAACACGGGATGTTGATAGAAAAGAGATTTCATTCCTTTAGAGTAAGAACTAGATTGTACTGTTGGCATCTCAGGCTTCTGGCCAGCTGGCCTAGGAGCAGGTGACACTTTCCGAATCTCTTCAATAACATGGCTATCTGGCAACTCTTCTTGGTAAAAACTGCCAGGCTTCATTCCCTGTGAGTAAGTAGAAGAGACTACTGCTGTTCCAATCTTCTGGTCAACAGATCCTGTGAGAAACAATGAAGCCATTCTAAGAAGGAAGTTTAAAGCTACACATACCTACACTTAAAAAGTCAGAGCTTTCAAATAAAGAACTTAAACATGGAACTCACGGTCTTAGAAAATAAATAGGAAGCAAATGTGGGTAGAAACAAGGATCAGACGAAAATTACTGAAATGGAAACATAGAGAACAGAAGAGCCAATGAAACAAAGAGAGGGTTCTTTGACAAGATAAAAAGGGTTAGCAAATTTTAGCAAAACTACCCAAAAGAAAGGATACTCAAAATAAAATTAGAGATGAAAAAGGGAGATATTGCAACAATAAAACTCAGAGGATAACAATAAAATTCAGAGGATTATTAAAACATATCAATATAAAAACCCATATGCCAATAAGCTGAAAAATCTAAAAGAAATGGATAAATTTCTAAGTATTTCCTCAGTTACTTTTTTAATGCTATAAAGGGATACCATGACCAAAGCAACCTATAAAAGAAACCTTTTTTTTTGTTTTATTTTGTTTTATATTAAGTATTTTAATCTGCAACTGGGGCTTAGAGTTTCAAGAAGGTGAGCCCATGACCATCATGACAGGGAACATGGTGGCAGGCAGGCATGGCCCTGGAGCAGTAGCTAAGTTCTTACATTTTACAATCACCAGGCAGAGAGAGCACTCACTGGAAATAGTATGGACTTTCAAACCTAAAAGCCCACTCATGGCAACACTCTACCTCCAACAAAGACACATCACTTAATCCTTCCCAAACAATTCCACCAACTGGAGGCCAAGTATTCAAATAAATGAGGCCATTTTCATTCAAACCACCATACATATGAACTATAAAAATTAAACCAAGATACAAATAGCTTAAACATATCTACAACAAGCAATGAGTCTGAAGTAGTTTTTTTAAAAAGTCACCTAAAAATGTCCAGGTCCAGATGGTGCGATGTCATTGCTGAATTCTATCAGACTATTTTTTTTCTCTTGCCTTTCAAGGTAGGGTCTCTCTATGTAGCTCTGGCTGTCCTGGGACTTGCTCTGTAGACCAGACCTGCCTCCGCCTTCAAAAGCTGGGATTAAAGGCTTACACAACTACCACGCAGCCTATCACACCTCTTTTAAAATTTTGTTATAATACTTAATTTTACTTAGTGTATGTGTGTATACAAATACTAGTTGTGGTGTTAAGATTGTCTCCCATATGCTCATATATTACAATGCTTGTAGTAGTCTCCAGGGAGTGGAACTTTTTTGAGAGGATTAGAAGGATCAGGAGGTACAGCCTTGTTAGAGGAAGTCTGTCACTTGGGGTGGGGTTTGAGTTTTCAAAAGCCCATGCCAGGCCCAGGTTCTCTCTGCCTTTGGATCAGAATCTCAAAGTCTCAGATACTACTCCAGCCTCTGTGTACTCCCATGTTCCCCATCATGACTATAATGGACTAAGCCCCCAGTTAAATGCTTTCTTTTGTAAGACTCACCCTAGTATCTCTTCACAGCAATAGACCAGTGACTAAGACACTAGTGTACGATGTTGTGCATTAGAGGTCAGAAGATAACATTCAAAGGTCAGTTCTCTCTTCACAGGAATCAAATGACTAGTTTGCACAGCAAGTGCTTTTTCCCACTGAGCCAACTCTCTGGCTCTATACTAGAACTTTTGTTTTCTTTTTTAATTATTTATCTTTATGTGTATGGGTGTTTTGTCTGAATATGTCTGTGCACCAAATGCATGCAGTACCTGCAGAGACCAAAGCAAGGTATAAACTGGTATGAACTGGAGTTGTAGATGTTGTTGACTGCCATGTGATGTTGAGAATCAAACCGAGGTCTCTAGAATAGCCAGTGCTCTTTAAACATTAAGTCATCTCCTTGGCTCCTACCAGATTTTTAAAAAAGAACTACCAATGGTTCCCAAACTATTCCATAAAAAAGGATAAAAATGGAATACTACAAAATTCATTTTATGAAGTCAGTATTACTCTGATACCAATGCTGGACAAGGACCCACAAAAAAAGAAAATAATAGGTCAGTACACCAGAAGAACACAAATGCTTAAAATCTCAGTAAAATATTGCAAACTAAATTCAACAATAAATTATAAGGATAAGTTACCATGAATGACCAAGTTAGCTTCATTCCAGGAATGTAAGAATGATTTGACCTATATGAGTCAATAAACATAACATACAACATTAACTGTATATGAAATCATATAATCACCTCAACAGATGTAGAAAATACCACTGACAAAGTCCAACACCCTTTAAGATAAAAGCCCTGAAGAATTAGAAACAGAAGAAACAGATCTCAATATAATAAAGGCTACATAAAAGCCAACATGTTCCTAAATGGGAAATAACTGAAAATCTAAGAGTATCTACCTTCTCCACTCAGATTAAATATATTAATTGAATTCTTATCTAGAATAATAAGACAAGAAATACAAGATATGCAAATAGAAAAGGAAAAGAAATCAAAGCTCCCCTGTTTACAGCAATATAATCAAATGCTTAAGAAATAGGACTTAGTGAGTTGGTTCAGCAGGTCAAGACTGCTTGCCATACAAGCTGGGTAACCTAAGTTCAATTCCCAGAACTCATAATGGAAAGAGAAAACCAACTCTCAAAAAATATTGTCTGAAGTCCACATGCACTGAAGAGACAAAGACAACTAGATCAATAACCAGCAATCTGACCAGTCAGTCTGGCAAAAAATAAAAATAAATGGTTTTCTTCCAAAGCTCTAGTTTAGTGGTATCATCTATGTGAACACTTAAGGAGGTCTTTCTGGTCTGACATATAAGGGCTTAGAATGCATGCCTATTTTCACAAAGGAGGAAAAATGCATTAAAGGTGCTTGTAGAAATAGAGTTGGCAAGAGCATCTTACAAACAGAACATGCCACTGTACTGTGTTCATGTGGGCACAGAGTAACAAGGGATCACTCCAAGGTCCTTACTTTGTCACTAAGAGTTCTTGTGACCTTCCAAAGGCTCTACTTCCTAATGCCATCACTCTGAGAGTTAGAATTTCAAAGAGAAAATTTCAGGGGACACAATCATTCAGACCATAATGAATCCCCATCTTCCCCCCAAAAAAACCTTTTTCATAAATGGAATGCAAAAATAATTGATCTCAAGAGAAGTATGGATACAAATAATCTTATACAAAAGAGCGCGGGAGATCACTTTGAAGAGAAAAGCAGTATTATTTACTGAGGAAGGTGGTAAGCAGTAGAGGCAGATTGAGAGTGGCCTAATGAAAACAGAATTTGCCAGGCATAGTGGTACTCACTAATCTCAGCACTCCAGGCAGAGGCAGGCAGACCTCTGTGAGTTCAAGGCCAGCCTGGTCTACACAATGAATTCCAGGACAGCCAGAGAGACATAGTGAGATCCTATCTCAAAAAAACAAAAAAAAAAAAAAGGAGGAAAAAAGGAGGGGAAAAAAGAAAACTTAGAATTTATATTGAAGGGAAAACTAAATGGAAATGACTAAATAAAAAGATTAGCAGGTAATTCTCAGAAGAAATTGGAGAAATGGATCCTAGGATGTTAGCCTAAGGAAGATGAGCTCATGCTCCAAAACCCCCAAATCAATTGTTCCAACAGTTTAACTCAGTCTAAAAGCAAGGGCAGGGGAACTGCCTAAAGGCCAAGGAACCTGGAGTTCTGTGTTCAAGGGCAGGAAAAAGGTGTCCCAGCAGGCCTTTTTGTTCAATCCAGGTCTCAGCCAATTGGACACACTCAAATGGCGAGACAGATCTTCCTCATTCAGTCCACGTATTCAAATCTCTTCCTCAGATATCCTTTCAGGTATGTATAGAAAGGCCGCTTTACCAATTATCTGGTGTGTTGGTTAATTTTTTTGTCAACATAACACAAGCATGTACATCTGAAAGAAGGAAACCTCAACTGAGAAAATGCCTCCATAAAGTCAGCCTACAGGCAAGCTGTGGGGTATTTTCTTAATTAATGACTGATGTGGGAAGGGAGGACCCAACCCATTGTGGATGGTGCTACCGCCTGGGCAAGTGGTTCTGGGATATGTAAGAAAAAAAAAAACTGAGCAAGCCAGGAGGCGCAAGGCAATAAGCAGCATTCCTCTAAGGCTCCTGCTTCAGTTCCTGCCTCCAGTTTCCTTGAGTTTCTGCCCTGATTTCCCTCAGTTATTAAGTGTGACCGAGAGTTGTTAAGATGAAATAAACCCTCTCCTCCCAAGGTTGATTTTGGCCATGGTATTATCCCAGTAATAAAAACAATATAAGATATCTGGGCATCCATTCTTTAATCCATCCAACTGCGAGAAAGGCATGGTAAAACAATAATCATGACCTAGATATAAAAAGGATATTTAATGTCTCCATTTTCTACTTACCTGATGACTGTCTAAGAGTTGTTAGCAGAGTGTCAGGAGATACCCTCAACATTCTGAGATTGGAGGAATTACATTCTGACTCACTGGTTGGTTCTTGAGGAACAAATGAAGGCAATGAAGATGGAAAAGCCTGGCTAATGCCCAGATTAGAACAGTCTACCTATGAAATGACAAATGAAGGGGAAGAATTCTATTAATTTGGACTTAGTTGGCTAAAAACAAAGCTCATTATAAAAATGAACACAAGAAGTTTAATAACTTTTGGGTTTTTGTTTTGTTTTGTTTTTTACTTAATTTCATTTTACAAGTATGAGTGTTTCGCCTGTATGTATATATATGCACCTGATACAGTTTAGAGAAAGTTGTTGGATCCCCTGGAATTAGAGTTACAGATGATTATGAGCCACCATGTGGACACTAGAAAGAGAACCCAGGTCTTCTCTAAGAACAAGTTGGGGCTGGAGAGATTTGCAGCAGTTAAGAGTACTGGCTGCTCTTTTTGAGTTCAATTCCTAGCAACCATATGGCAGCTCACACTCCAGTCCTTGAGAATCCAACACCCTTTTCTAGTTTCCAAAGGTACTACTACATGCACGTGGTACACAGATACACATGGAGGTAAAACATTCACACACACAAAAATAAAGTAAATCTTTTAAAAAGAACAATTGTTCTTCACTGATGAACCATCTCCCCAGCACAACACACTGAGGAGTTTTACCAGTTACTTACGATCCTATTCCTCCCAGGTGTGGTGGTATAACCCCCTGAAATCTCAGGCAAGAGGATCACAAGTTTGAGACCAGTGGAAGCTAACAGTGAGACCTGGGCCAGTCTAGTAACAGAATGAGATTCATGTTCTCAAGCCACCTGAATTCATATACAGATCCTATTTTGTTTGGTTAAGATAGCACCAATGGTTCTGTGGTTTACAATGCTACCTTAGAGAATATCACACATCAGTAACTGATGGCATTAAGCACATAAATCTCCAGTAAGTTCAAAAGACAGGTAAAAACATATAGCACTATTAAAGGATTAGTCTAGTCATGCTCTTTCAGGACAGAATCCAAAAATACGCATTAAACATGATTTTATTTTTTATTTGTTTACTTGTTTATATGTTTGGAAGCAGGATCTCATATAGCCCAGGCTGACATCAAACTCCTCACCACATAGCTGGAGCTGGCTTTGAACTCCTGATCCTCCTGTCTCCATATCTCATGTGCAAGGATTACAAGCATACATTACTTATGTTTTTTAACTGAGTTTTCAGTTCTCAGGAAGTTGGCAGCCACATGTAGGAATTAATATTCTACCTCCATTTCGCTAAAGGCTTTTCTAAACCTATTAGCTCTCATCTAAGAAAAATCCTATCCCTTGCAAAGAGAAATTTAGCAGTGTCAGGAAACATTTTTCACTTGTCATAAACGGTAGGAACAGGAGGGGTACGACAGGAGGAAGCTGCTGGTACCTAGTGAGTAATGGCCAGAAGTGCTAGAGAAGAGATTAAAATACAGAGTGGTTCTCTAGATCAAAAAAGATACAATCCAAAATATAAACACTGAGAAGACCAAAATTTTTAAGTCAAGAATCTCATTCCTAAAAGTTTAGTTTCTTTAAAGTATAGCTTGTGGGAGGAAGGCAGTAGGAGTAGGAAGAGGGGAGGCAGATATAGGTAGATACAAGAGAGTGAATTAGTTTTCTTCAGCTGCTTCCAAATAAAGAAAAAATATAACCTTGACTTCATTCAAACATAAAAGCTATTATAGCAGTCAACACCAAAGAATACCCAGATAACGTCATGGCGTGCTGGCTAAGTGAAAAGAAAATAGTGTAGACTTAAAAGGATGAGAAGCATTTAACAGATCAACAGATTTGAGGAACTATTTGAAAATGAAAAGCAGCAGGAGGAAAGTGCTCAGATTAATTTCCCATTTTTAAGTCTGTACGTGTGGTACCAGGTAATGAATCCTGGGCCTTGGGCATGCTTGGCAAATGCTCTATCACCAAGCGAGGGCTTCAGCCCTTAATTACCATTACTTTAAAAGATTTTTCATTTATTTATATGTATGTATGTATGTTATGAATGTATATATGTATGTATGTATGCATGCATGCATGCATGTTCATTCCATGGATGCAGGTGCTCTCAGAGGCCAGAAGAGAGTTCCTGACGATCTTCTGGAGCTTTGGTTTCAGGTAGTTGTAAATTACCTGAAATTGGTGCTAGGAACTGAACTTGGGTCCTCTGGAAATTCCCATTTTTTAATTGTCAACGAAAAAGGAATAAAAAAACTAGAAAAATGCTAACATTTCTAAATAAAATGCAGAATCTGCAGAATCAGTCTGATATAGGGGACATATGAGCTATTTTGATATTTACAAGTTGAGCATAGTGTTCATTTAAAAAAAAAAAAAATGTTGGGCAGTGGTGGCACATGCATTTAATCCTTGTACTCAGGAGACAGAGGCAGGTGGATCTCTGAGTTCTAGGACAGCCAAGGATACGCAGAGAAACCCTGTCTCAAAAATCAAAAAAAAACAAAAAACGAAAAACAAAAAACAGTAAGATAACATAGAGGCCTAACTTGTCCAGAAGCACAGTTGACAGCAATCCAGAGAAAACTAGACCTCTTGAAGAGAGAGGGTTAACAGTTAGGTAGGAGGCAGTTCATAATACAGCATTCAAGAACATAATGAGGTTTCCTATTAGTATTCTTATATAGTGAGCCATGATCCTAGAAGTATTCATTGTAAACTGTGGACCAAAATAACCCACACTAATCCAATCTGACAGGATGGACTAGTGAACTTCTGTGACCTGTGAACCTCTTGGCACTGAACCTGAGCAGAATATTAGCCATTATTTCTATCCTCACTCTCATCAGATTAAAAATTCAAACAATGCATACTTTAGAATACTGAAGAGAACAAATTAATCCCATGAAATTTTCTTACATAGTCAACAACCTAAAAATAAAAGGAAAACTAGTCATGTTATCTTTGTTATCTTCCCATATCAGCTTCTAACCCTGAACAAGGACACATCACAAGTGAGAACAGTTTGGTGATGAACAAGGGTGGGACTCAAGAAAACTTAAAGTCAAGGAGATCCAAAGATTCAAGCAAATGAAGCCTTATAAAGAATTGTTATAAGTCCCTAGAGTCACCATTTCTAATACAGACACAATAATGACGGCATGAGCAGACAGGTGGGGAATGTGTACAAGCATATGTTGCTCATTTGAGAAGAGGCAGTTAGGTATCTTCAGAAAGACGGATTAGTTTGGACTCTGCATTGAAGTCTCCTTTTGAGGCAAACAATGATGCTTAGCATTTTCTTAAACGCCTTAAGTCAAAGTTTTCAAGAACTTTGCATGTGTTTTGTTTTCACATATCCCAAATATTCTTGCTGTCCTAACATGAAAAGGATACCTCAAAATAAAAGCCTGGAGGGCTGAACATGCTGGTGGTAGACGCCTTCACTCCCAGCACTTGGGAGGCAGAGGCAGGAGATCTCTATTAATTCAAGGCCAGCCTGGACTACACAGCAAACTCCAGGACAGCCAGGACTACTTAAAGAAAAAGATAAAAAGCCTAGACTGCCAAAAGATCCCCTTTCCCAAGACACCAAAGAACTTGTGATATGTCGCAGGCTATGAAACAATCTTCCTATCAACACTTAGTAGAGATCATATATCTGGGTATGAGATGAAGACCACATTGTGAGTCAGAATTGGTATCAAAAACAAATGAGCTCTTTTTACTTTTATGATGATTTTCTTTTCAACTAAAATATTCCTTTACCTATCCATAAAAAGTCAAGTAACTTAAAGCTTTTCAAAATAGCTCTCCTCAGATGATGGCTGTGAAGTAACAGGCAAAACAAGGAGCTGTCCCTACGATCATCAAGTAAGTTCTCTAAATCTGCAAGCCCCAAGTACTTACCAGTTAAGCCTGGTAGGCCCCATGTCTGGGAAACAGTGAAAGGTAAAAAACAAATACCATTTCCTGGATCGGAACTAGAAAGAACTGTATTCTACAATGATCACTTCATTGTATCTCACCTCTCGTTGCAATTCAGCAATTCTTTCACTGTGTGCACCAGCATTTTCATACAGGCTGGAGTACTTAGCATCACCACACAGAGTAAGGACGCCAGATTCTGCCTGCCCCTGCAGGCTCTCTGTTAAAAAAAAGGGAGGGAGGGGGTCATGTTACATATATAGATATATGCATACATACACATATACATATCCATCCTGACTCAGCCCCCAAGACAAGGAATTTCACCTTGGCTTCATCAACTTCTAAGCAATACCTCTTGGCTGACTACAATCAATGATGCATCATGAATCAGTGTTAAATGCAAAGTGGGACTTGCATCACATGCTGCCAATTTGCTAAAAAGCTGTTCCATACAGCAGCAGGTAAGACCTTCAATGGGGTTACTACAGTTTATATTCTTACCCAAATTATGGTCTGAGGAATCTGCAACTTCTTCAAAGGTCTGCTGCTTTAAATCTTGTAAAACCCAAGATTCTGAAGTTGATATTTTCATTGCAAAACTAATGTTTGAAGATCCTACCTTCCCTGTAAGGTCAGGATAGTTTATACCATATTGAAATGAAGGTGACTTTGTTTCCTCAAGACCAACAGCCTGGTTGTAAGCTTTTTCACTTAAAGAGGACTTAAGCTCTAGAATGACAGAAGCTGGCTTACTGCGCATGTTCTGAGGAGCATTAAAGGGTGATTTTAAATCTGGATACAGATATAGGGAGCTAGCAGCATCTTCTTTATACAACAGTGGTCTTGAATCTGCTGGTTCAAACACCCCAGGAGTAGATTGGTATTTCAGATGTTTAAGCTTATCGATGAAAGAGATTTCATCCTTATAATTTAATGGGGAAAGATCTGGGTTTAGGGGTTCTTTCTCTTCACTGTCATCTGATAACAGTTTATTGTTGTCAGTCTCACTTACAAGACTCTCTTGATTGGAAGACTCAATTGAGGCAATAATTGCCTCAAAGGCTACATTTTCAGTAGCATCAACATTTGTCTCACCAAAAGTAGAAGCTGCCTTTTGGTTTCTTTCCTCTTGAAAATAGAGTTGTTCTGATGTCTCGCTCAAGCTGGATTTGACTGTCCGAAGAGGACATCCAGAGATATCCAGCTTAGAGCTATCAAATCCTCTGCAGAGTATATGTGCTTCTGCAACTTGTTTTTGACTATCAGGGGGGGCAACAGTCCCAATATACTTTATCTCTGGATATTTGGCATGCACCTGAGAAGATGCCCAAAGATTTCTAGTCTCCTTATGCTTAAAAAATTGAGATAATTCTTTCTGCAGATCTTCATTTCCTTCATAACCCTCCAAAGAATCATTCTTTTGACTCATCTCATCTTCTGCTGGAGTCCTTAAACAAACATTCTCAAGATGCTTATCAGAGGTCAAGGGAGCCCCTTTTCCTCTTTTTAACATGCATCGCAGGAAAGAGGGTGGCATTTTACTAGGAAGAGGAGTAATTTCACATGGGAAGGAAGCACTGTCCTTACTGGCTAGACATGCTTCAGTCTGTTGTAAGGCTTTCTGTTTCCAATACTGATTATATGAACAAGAAACACCAAAACCGTTGTTTCCTTTAGTAGCTATACTTTCATCACTAATATCAGATAAAGTTGAAGTAGAAACTTGGTCTCTATCAGCCAAGTTGCCTTCTGGCTGCTGAGTGTCCTTTTCTGTTGACCATGACATATATGAATACAGGACATCATAATGATCCGAGTCATTCGGGCTTTGCAGTTCATCAGGAGCACTAGATGGTACAGTTTCTCCATTATTCTCTTGTTCAAACAAGAAAACAGAGCGCAGAGACCCAAAAGTTGTGCTACCTGTGAGTGGATGCTGAGATACACTAAAGCAACTGTTAACTAAGTCTGAAGATGTTTCTGAGGTGGCCTGGATTAAAGCTTCACTAACTTCTGACGGTCGAGCAAGCCATTCAGTATCTTCAGACTTTTCAGGAATCCCTCTGAAAACACAAAGTTATAAAGAAATAATTTGCTCCTGATACTTAATTTTTAAATACTATTACAAAAGACAAACCTGGTGTCACTAAAATCAGGTTTATTTGAAAGTTCATTTTTAAAAAGTTCTAATCTTCAATCATTAGCTAGAGATTATACAGAAAATTTTGCAACCAGTAAGTAAAGTACCACCTGATACTGCCTCAGCATTCCTCTATAACAATCAATTTCAACATTACAAAAAAAAGTTTAAAAGCTTGCCTTTTAATAAGGTTTGCTATTTTAAATGCATGCTACCTACTATGAATTGACACTCACCTAACTTATATTCCTCAGTTTACTCGTCAGTAATTGTGCTTATAGATCTACTCCCAAAATACAATATAGCTCAATCGCTTTGATAATCCAAAGGGAACAAAGAACTTTGCAGCCATGATTCTAAAGTAATATACAGCATAATGACAGGGGGTATGTAAGTTTACTTTCTAAATATCTAGAGTTTTGAGATTAAGGTAGTTTTCTTTTGGTTTTAACAGAAAACAAAGTCTTGGACAGTTCCAAGTATGTTTCTGAAGAATTACAGAATGTTCTTCCATTATGATTGTTCTAAAAGACATCAATTTGAGATGTTATAAAAATCTTACTTGATATTTGCACAGTTTAAAGAAAGTTAACTAGTGTGATACAATAACAGCTGAGTAAACTCAAAGTGCAGACAAATTAATATCCTAGAAATGACTGCTTTCTTGCAGATTGAAGGTAGGATGGATGGGAAGGATAGCAGCAGCATACCAAGACTTAGAATAGGAAACTCAGGTACTGATAACCAAAGTATGCCTAAAGGCTACACAAAACCATACATCATTTCTAAAGGAAATATAGTTGCATGATACATCTCTACATGCAAAATACTGCACCAATTTAAGACGCAAGAATGTGCTAAGAATACCTAACCTCTATTCCTAATCCCACTTTAGCCTGAAACCATTAATACTATTAACAACTTACTATAAGAGTAGAAAATTGGACTCAACATCTATCCCAACACCTGGAGTAACTGAGACCAGGGGATCCATGGACCCAGGAACCCCACCAGACCAGTGGCACAGGTTTCTTCTGGTCTGGGCCAATGCCTTGAGCAGACCTTAGGAGCGGAACTCCTCAGTCAGTCCTACAACACCCAGAGGAAGCTCCACTCCTAGGCGCTCTAACATGCCCAGGATCACAGGATCCCAGAATCCCAGAGACAGCTAGCTGATCTCTGAGGAGTTCTGACACAACCAGGATCACAGGAAGGACAGGCTCCAGACAGATAAAGGGAGGGCAGGTAGCACTAGAGATAACCAGATGGCAGGAGGCAAGTGCAAGAACATAAGCAACAAAAACCAAGGTTACCTGGCATCATCAGAACCCATTCTCCCACCATAGCAAGTCCTGGATACACCATCACACAGGAAAAGCAAGATTCAGATCTAGAATCACTTCTCATGATGATGATAAAGGACATTAAAAAGGACATAAAGAACTCCCTTACAGAAACAAAGGAGAACACAGGAAAACAGCCAGATGCCCTTAAAAAGGAAACACAAAAATCCCTTAAAGAATTATAGGAAAACACAACCAAATAGGTAAAGGAATTGAACAAAACCATCCAGGATCTAAAAATGGAAACAGAAACAATAGACAACCCAGGAGATTGAAAACCTAGGAAAGAGATCAGGAGTCATAGATGCATGCATCACCAACAGAATACAAGAGATAGAAGAGAGAACCTCAGGTGTAGAATGATACCATAGAAAACACTGACACAACAGTCAAAGAAAATGTGAAAAGCAAAATGCTCCTAACCCAAAACATCCAGGAAATCCAGGACACAGTGAGAAGACCAAACCTAAGGATAATAGGTATTATTATAGAGAGCAAAGATTCCCAACTTAAAGGGCCAGTAAATATCTTCAACAAAATTATAGAAGAAAACTTCCCTAAACTAAAGAAAGAGATGCCCATGAACATACAGGAAGCCTACAGAACTCCAAATAGACTGGACCAGAAAAGAAATTCCTCCTGTCATATAATAATCAAAACACCAAGTGCACTAAACAAAGAAAGAATATTAAAAGCAGTAAGGGGAAAAGGTCAAGTAACATATAAAGGCAGACCTATCAGAATTATACCAGACTTCTTACCAGAGACTATGAAAGCTAGAAGATCCTGGGTAGATCTCATACAGACGCTAAGAGAACACAAATGCCAGCCCAGGCTACTATACCCAGCAAAACTCTCAACTATCATAGACAGAGAAAACAAGATATTCCATGATAAAACCAAATTTACACAATATCTTTCCACAAATCCAGCCCTACAAAGGATAATAGATGGAAAACACCAACACAAGGAGGGAAACTACACCCTAGAAAAAAGCAAAAAAGTAATCTTTCAACAAACCCAAAAGAGATAGCCACACAAACATAATACCACCTCTAACATCAAAAATAACAGGAAGTAACAATCACTTTTCCTTAATATCTAACATCAGTGAACTCAGTTCCCCAATAAAAAGCCACAGACTAACAGACTGGATATGTAAACGTGACCCAGCATTTTGCTGCATACAGGAATCACACCTCAGTGACAAAGACAAACACTACCTCAGAGTAAAGGGCTGGAAGAAAACAATTTTCCAAGCAAAACATCCCAAGAAACAAGCTAGAGTCGCCATTTTAATATCAAATAAAATCAACTAAAAGTAATCAAAAAAAGATAAGGACACTTCATACTGGTCAAATAGAAATATTTAAGGGGTAACTTCAGCAAGTGTTATAGGTGATGAATCTCAGTGTAATGGCCTTGGGAAACACAAAGGAATGTTGCTCCTCGCTCAGAATGAAGCTAACACATCTTCAAGGGAGAAAATTGGAGGTATTTGAATTTTATGTTCACATTAGGGAGGCGAGTCCTGTATGTTTTAGAAGACTAGTATTTATTTTCTCCGAATTTAGTCAGGAGTTGTCAATTTATTTCTAGTTGAGTGTGACAGTAGTAAGGTTTTCAAAGCCTACTGAAAACAAGTAACATTAAACGTGTGATTTATGAGATTTAAAAAATAAATAAATAAAACGAGTAGAAAGTTTAGAAGGCAAATAAATGAATCACCCTACCTCAAAGGTGCAAATTCTAGTTCACTTTGTTGAAACAAGGAATCAGGCTCAACCTCCTGGTCTTGTGTCAAACATGTCAGCAAAGGCAAATCAGGAGCAGCAAAGTTATCCTGTATCACTGCAAAGTTTCAAATGTAAAACGGCTAAGCAATGGAAAAGTGCAATGTTCAGCTTGCTCATGCAATACTTTAAGGCACCTAAACAGGCCACCATCTGGAAGGTTCTACATCATTACAACAGTAATATAACAACAGCTGCAATCATCTTTGGACCAGGAAAAAGTCTAAACATTTAACATACGGTGTTTAATTTAATCCATGAAGACTTTAAAGAATAAGTATCACTCACTATTGCTACCCGAGAGGTAAGGAAATTTATTTACAAAACTTAATATTATTAAATAATCTCTTCATATGTAAATAAGTTAAATGAC
The DNA here is from genome assembly GCA_019843965.1 of Rhynchomys soricoides. Classification (NCBI taxonomy): domain Eukaryota; kingdom Metazoa; phylum Chordata; class Mammalia; order Rodentia; family Muridae; genus Rhynchomys; species Rhynchomys soricoides. The sequence continues at coordinate 446,597 of JADRCH010000350.1, read as the reverse complement.
AACATTCTAACTTCTTTGCAAATTACTATACAATTTACAGTAACAATTAACAATCATTAGCAATTAAAGCATGTCTTTTTTATTAATTTTTATTTTGTGTGGGAGTTAGGTGGATGGAAGGGTGTGAGTGTGCACTGGTAATCAAATGGCAATCAGGAGACAACCTACAGTAATCGTTTCTCTCCTTTCACTGTGTGGGAAGAATCAAACCTAGGTCATCAGGTTTGGCAGCAGGTGCCTTTGCCCGCTAAGTCATAGTGCTGGCCCCTCAATCTTAAGTAACATGAAATTTTATATATATGAATATATCAAAGGGTAATCTAAGGGCTCTGGGGCCCTATGACACTGTTAGGAGATGATGAGGATCCAAATTACATTCAAAATAATATTGAAACAAGGCCTCCCTTTTAAATAAATATTTGTTTTACAAAATGGCTTGTCAAGAAAATTATGTATGGTGTTAATAGATAAGTAACAGGTGGCCAGTTTTAAATAAATAAACATTTCTTAAATTTTCTGTTTAAGCTCTACCATAAGATGGCATCACAAACACAATACTCTTTGAAGTTCTGGTTCTGAAATGTATGAAATATGTATAATTCCTAAAGAGTTTGAACCTTAAAAAGAAAAAAGCACTATGGTTTCCTACCAGTTGAAGTAAATATTTTTTGTTGGTGGTTTGGGGTGCAGGGGTGTTCTGTCTTTTTTCATTTTTTTTTTAAAGATTTATTTATTTATTTATTTATTTAATGTATATGAGTACACTCTAGCTGTTCTCACACACTAGAAGAAGGCATCAGATTCCTTTACAGATGGTTGTGAGCCACCATATGGTTGCTGGGAATTAACTCAGGACCTATGGAAGAATAGTCTGTGTTCTTAACCACTGAGCCGTCTCTCCAGCCCCCTGTCTTTGTTTTTTCAAGACAGGGTTTCTTGGTACAGTCCTGGCTGTCCTGGAATTCTCTATGTAGATGAGAATGGCCTCAAACTCAGAGATCTGCCTACCTCTACCTTTCTGCTTCTGCCTCTCTCCTCCCTTCCAAGTACTACCATGCTCAGCTTAAATAATTTTTATCTCCTTAAATATATATAAAGTATTATAAAACCCTTATTCCCTATAGCACTTATAAAATTACATACAAAACAAAATTTATTCATATAAAACTTAATTTCTAAAAGAGCAGCCTACTAAAATTAACTAGTGACGTTGTAACACTAAACTGTTTTTTCAACATGAATCTATTGATTGCTACAGCACACCTTCTTGATTTCAGCTACGTCTATAGTTGAGGATTCCACCCTGGCACCAGCCTTCTTCCTGGAATGCCCTCAAAGGAAGTCTGTTCAATTGGTGATAAAGGCCCTCACTTGGGACCCTATACTCTCTGCTCTGGTCTGGCACACGTTTGGTTCCTCTCAAATTCTATCAAGCTGCTTTATCATAGGTATCAATGACAAGCAAAGCATCTGCTACACTTAGTAGGTATTAAATTAAAACTATTTACTGAACTAGTTAAAAATAAGAAATGATAGTAACTTTAAAAACATAATTTCTATCAGTAAAGTGCATTCTGGTCAAGCATGAAAACCTAAGTTCAAGTCCATAAACCATTGTAAAGTTAGGCATGGTATTACACACTTGCAATCCCAGTGCTGAAAAGGTAAAAACAGGCAAATCCCTGGGTTTTCTGGCCAGCCAGTGAGTCAGATCAGTGAGTTTCAGTCCAGTAAGGGACAATGTCTCAAAAGAGAAAATGGATGGCTTCTGGCAAACAAACCCTGAGTCTGTTCTCTAGCATGCATATTGAAATACCCACTCACACATGCACACACACACATAAAGAAAAATCAAAGAAGAGTTAGTATGGATCATCATCCCTTGAAGAATCAACAAATTTTTAAAAAGAAACTAGGGCTAACACCACAAAGGACTTTGGTGAGTACAAGAAATTATTTTCAATTAACTAGGTATACTGGTCATTTAAAATGATCTGGTAATCTTTTTAAAAAATTAGTTATCTAATGCTGGAGAAATAGCTCAATGGTTAAAAGAAGTGACTGCTGCTCTTCCAGAGGACCTAAATTTGATTCCCAGCACCTACATGGTGACTTATAATCATTTGTGACTCCAGCCTCAAGGGATCTGACACCCTCTTCAGGCCTCCCCCAGCACCAGTCACTAGAGTGGCACACAAACATACACGCAGGCAGAACACCCATACACATAAAGTAATATGAAAAATAACGAAATTAAAAACTAATTATCCCTAACCAGATTCCAGAACTTACAGAAATCTTTATTATCATAAACATTGAAATAAAACCAAAAAACATAATTAGTTATAAGCACCATTTGAGCATCTCCTTAAATATTTAAAAATTTCTGAGTGGTGTTTGAGAGTTAAATCAAGTTAAGTAGAAAAATGCCTATTTTAAAGGGGCAAGACAGAATTATTAATTTTCAAGCATGCCATGAATATGTGTGTAATTGATGCGAAGGCTGTACAGATAACTGGCAATGCCCTCCTCACACTTGTTCTCAACTGTTGTTTCCTCACATTTGGACAGATGTTGCCAGCGTGGGGGTCCCTCCATCACCAGTCATGTCAATGGTATCTGCCATTACTGAAAGCCTAATACCATGATGACAGCATCCATGCAGGACAGAACAGTAGAAACAGCACGTCCAGTGGCCATACAACGCAAGAACCAGTAGCTTTAAATGTCTACTTTATCTACTGTCAAGGAAGAACTGCAGCTATACAAGAAATTGCACTGTGTAGTCTCTCACTCGATGCTGAAATCTTTCTGTTATAGAATTTTCCTTGACATTTTGCAGTAATAGAACTTATTTTCGGTTGCTGGTTTATTACCTTTTTTAAAAGATCTTATATTAAGTTAAATGCAGCATCCTATACTTTCCATGCCCTCATTTTAAACTCTGCACTGCACGTTAGCAAGCATTTTTTTTTGTCAAGAGTTAGAGCATAAATATTTTAGGCTTGTTGACAACATATGAACTGTTACATATACTTCATTTTCACAATCTTTTAAAAATTCAAATTGTGAAAGCTATAGCTCAGCAGTAAAATATTTGCCACGCATGTGCAAAGCCTTAGGTTAAACCTAGAGTACCACAATAAAAGTAAAAAACAAAAATGCATCCAGGCTGGGCAGTACACACATATATCCCAGCACTTGGGAAGCTGAAGCAGAGAGACACAGAATTCCCAACAAGATAGAGTATGTCAAGACTCTTTCTGAGAACAGCTAAATTAAATAAATATGTAAAATAAACATTCTTAAAATTTGTACTCATAGAGAGTACAAGATCAAGCTTTAAACTGTGGGCTAGACTTCTGCTTTTGTTTTGTAACTATGTAAATTTCTTCAGAGAAAAAGGTAGTGTTCATCTGTCTACCCTTGGATTAAAACACACTAGGCATTTAGATAGCCTACATACATTAGTGGACAAAAAAGGAGTTACTTTCTCCTTAGCAAGATGACCTTCGATCATTTGATCACAGCCATCTCCCCCCAGCAAGGTCAACCACCTTTCTCCAAACGGAAACCTACAATAAACTTTAATGTTCCACACCACACAGCACTGCACTAGCATCCTGGCTTGCAAAACATTAGCTTGTTTTGAAAAGAACATGCTCAACTGGGTCCTAGTCTTCTTCTCTACAGAGCTCTATAAAACTATCTTATGAATACCTTGATTTGAAAGTTACTTCAAGTTTGTCTTTGGTAAAGAGCTAAGAAAGCCATTCTATTCTAAAAGAAAAGCAGGATGATCTATCTCAAAGAAATGACTCAATTTCGTCTTGTTTTGTTCTCAAAAGGGTAACAATGGCTTAGAATGAGCCTAAGGATCAAATAAGGTAAACTTATACAGACATATTCTTAGTTGAGAAATTACCTCCATCAGATTGCCCATAGCCAAGTCTGGGAGGTATTTTCATGATTAATAATTGATATGAAAGGGCTGAGCCCACTGTGGGCTGCCTGTAGGTGGTCCTGGTTGTATAAAAAAAGCAGGCTGGAAAAAAAAGCAGGCTGAGCAAGCCAGTAAGCAGCATGGCTTCTGCTTCAGTTCCTATCTTGAGTCCCTGCCTTGGCTTCTCTCAGTGGACTGTGACCAGGATACATAAGCCAAATAAACTCTGTCCTCCCTAAGATACTTTTGTTCATGATCTTTATCACAGCAATAAAAAAGCAAATGAAGACAAATAGACAATTATTTTATGTTAGGAAACAGTCTCCAGGATGAGGGAATACCAATCAAAGATAAAATGTGCTTTTTCCAAGAGCAGCTGTGCTCTGGAAGAGTAATGATAAATACACATGAGAATGAGTGATGACCTTTCAGCCTTCTATGAGCAATGCTAAAATGAGGATCAACAGTACATTTAATATGTCTATCTCTACCAGTTAGCGTGGAAAACTAAAACCAACCAATTCTTTTGAGTATAGCTCCGCAGAGATCCTCAATTAAAACAGATTTAGTTAGGAACTAGCTAACAAGTTACTGTGTGCTCACACATACCCAAAGTGTTTTTAGAAATATAAGCTATTGCCAAGCAGGGGAATTGTCTCTCACCTTTAATCCCAGCACTCAGGATGCAGAGACAGGCAGAACCTCTGTGAGTTTGAGGCCAGCTTGGTCAACAAATCAAGTTCCAGGACAGCCAAGGCTATAGAGAAACCCTGTCTCCAAACAAAAGAAAGGGAAAGGAAAGAAAGGAAATATAAGCTATTACCTCTGGTTAAAGACACAGAGGCCGTTAAGGGCTGAGGAGAGAGCTTGATAGTTAAGAGCACTGGCTGCCCTTCCAGAGAGTTTGATTCCCAGCACCCATACATAATTTCAGTTCCAGGGACTCAGACATTTTCTCTGGCCTCCATGGGCACCAAGCACAAAAATGATGCACAGACATAACACATAGGTAAAACAGCATACACATGAAATAAAATAAAATGTTAAAATAGAGAGAGAAAGGCATTACCTAGCAATGGAGAACACAAGTTTTCCAGCTTTGGTTCCTTTACTGGAGACCGTAACTGAACCAATTCACCTCCCTCCTGAGAGAGTAAGTCTGCTACTTCTGTTCCTTCTACTCTGCCAATCCCAGTCTGGGATATATCCAAGGTTTGGGAAGAATCCCTTTCTTGAGGAAGACAATACCAAGACTCTGCTCTCTGAAAGGAAAAGATGTTGGCCATTAACTGAGACAGAACATTAATACTACTCATAGTATATTTAACAACATTCTCACCAGAGTGGGAAAAAAGTTGTTCCTTCTACGTTCTTTCTGCTACATTAACCTCCTTCTCACTCTCTTCCAATCATTCCCATCTCCTAGTACCAGGCAATCACTGACACTTAACACTATATTTTAAGTTCTCATTGTCAAATCAATACATTTGGTACTACATGACAAATCTATCAAATCTATATTGCAGTAATAATAATAATAAAAAAAACAACCTGACCAAGTATTTCTAAACCTAGCTATAGCATTCCTTGAGCAAAATGAGAACAGGTACTTCAGAAAATAATTTAGCATATTCTTATAAAGTTAAATATACCATTATATAATTTAGCTGATCTACTCCTAGATATTTACTCAACAAAAAGTCATATTTACTCAAAAAAAAAAAAAACCTGAAAGAATATTATTTAACAATGAAAATTAAAGAGCTTATTTATACATGCAACATAGGCTAATTTTAGAAAGAAAGGAAGAAATCAGATTTTAAAAGTCCACACACTATAATTTTGAAAAGGCAAAGCTATACAGAGCCACCAACTACAGGATGCTTACTATAAGATCAAGGACTGAAGAAGGAAATGATTAAAAATAGCATTCAGAATCTTTTGTATATAATATCAAAGCTATATGTCTCAACCATAGTGCTAAGTGACTGTATTTTTCAAAGCTCATCTAACAAACTATATAGCTAAACAGTTCACTTTAATACATTTCTTTATACATCAATAAACTTAGCTGTTTAGAAATGGAAATAGATAGCTGGATAGTGGCAGCACACACCTTTAGTCCCAGCTGGGGAGGCAGAGGCAGGCGGTGTTCGAAGGTAGCCCAGTCTACAGAGCAAGTTCCAGGGCTATAACAAAGAAACGCTGCCTCAAAAAAAAACAGACCAAAAAAAAAAAAAAAAAAGGAAATAGATACCTTTCCTCTTAAAATAAATTATCATCAAGTAATGAGTTTGTAATTTTGAATGTTTTAACATCTTGTATGCTAAGTATCCCAAGACATCATGCACATATACAAAGCCTTTTACAATACTCTTGAAGAATGTAGACTATTGAGACGAAGAAAGCAGGGATGAGCTTCTGATCTACATAAAATTATGAGCACCATTAGGACACGGAAACATATTACAACATTTCTTGTGCTACTGGTAAAAAGAAAAAGAATTTGTCCCAGATTTACCTGATCCTCCTCAGAGTCCCACTGGACTGCTGTTTCCAATAACATTGTGCTGGAGTTGGAAAACTGGGCTCCAAAGTTATCTTGATATGATGACTGCTGCCATGCATGGCAAGTTAGTGGAACAACCTGAAAATCAAAGCACACGTAAGCTGAGTGATGTACAATAATGAAAGTAACCATGCTAGAATACACCTTTCACTTTACAAAATGCTTTCATTCTATCATAAAATGCTACTTTCCAAGCATAACAGCATTACCATCTTCATCAGAAGCAGCTGTAACTTACCCACTAGAGACTCTCAAGACTGGACCTGTTGATCTTCCATCACAGGAGGATGTGGGGAAAGCAGGCAAACATAGGAAATAGTTCAGTGGCTTGAGCCCCTATCTGGTGTGGATTATGTACACACACATCTTTGTAATAATGTAGCTGACAGTCTAGTTCCTTCACCTGCATGCACTCATACCCCCTCAAACAATGACCTAGCTATCTCAGAACCCTTACTGTCCGCCTACAGTAGGCAGAATGTACACTTCACTCTGAGCAATAGTGTAAGCTTCTCTGCCCCTAACAATCAAATTTGGACTGTTTCTATTCAAGTATAATGTCAATGTATCTGGACAGATGGAAGAGAAAGAAAGGCTGATCTAGCCTGAACTGGTTTGAGGTACAGTACAATAAACTTGTTTCAGTGAATTTTTGGGGAAAAATTCCTATTTTTAATATTAAGTACATATAATTATACATTCCATATAAATCAAATCAGATGCATTATGAGAAGGGGCATGTGCAGCAGAAAAAAATATATGACCTAATCAATCTTATCAGCATTCATCTGAAAATACCTCCACAAAACACCCATTAATAATTTATAATCTTGTTAAATAAAAATCTTTTAGATAGAGCAAATTATATTTAGGGGGGGAAAAAAATACACACACACACATACACACAAGCGCGCGTGCGTGCGTGCGTAAGCATGGAACAATTAATGAAAAAAGAGAGCATGAATTTCAAAGAGCCCAAGGAGGGGTATATGGAAGGGTTTGGAGGGAAGAAAGGAAAGAGAGAAATGTGGTTATATTACAGTCTCAAAAAGAAAAAGAAAAAATAAGCATACCAAAATGTTATACTTTTTGTTTTATTTTTGTTTTTTTGAGACATAGTTTCTCTGTGTGGTCCTCAGTGTCCTCGAATTCACTCTGTAGACCAGCTGGGCTAGAACTCAGAGATCCTCCTGACTCTGCCTCCAGGGTGCTAGGATTAAAGACATTTCCCACCACCTATGGCCCAGCACATTTTACTTAATCTTTTAAATTTTGATACATATTACATCCTTTAAACAAGATAACTTGAAAATTGTTACGATACTTAGTGTGAGTCTCTCTTGAAATGTGCCCACAGGAGTCTGGGAGTATACTGTTCATAATGAACTCTGTTTCCCACTGATCTGTCCTAAAATTCTTTCTGTAGCCTAAGACCTCTGCTTGACCTGAGACCTAAGTGTAGTACCTGGGAGGAGCTCCTCAGGCTGCTGGAATCAGCACTGCTGAAAAGCAACTCCTCTGTTGGTTAAAAGGTAATATGAAAACTGCTGTTTTAAAAAAAAAAAAAAAATTCTGGAGAGATGGCTCAATGGTTAAGAGCACTGACTGCTCTTCTAGAGGTCCTGAGTTCAATTCCCAGCAACCACATGGTGGCTCACAACCATCTGTAATGGGATCCAATGCCCTCTTCTGGTATGTCTGAAGACAGAGACAGTGTATTCATATGCATAAAATAAATAATTCTTTTTTAAAAAAAAATCCAATCTTTTTTTTTTTAATCCAAATTCATGTTATCAATTTTTATCTAGAAGCAAACCAGTGAATCTACTACAAATTAACAAGAGAAGTTGCAAAGCTAATGACTTTTATATGCAAATCTGAGTTTATAAGAAATTAAGAAAAATCAGGATAGCTAAATAACAAACAGGAAATTAAAAATCAGAGTAGAAACTGTATAGGTAGCTCAGTTAGAAGAGTGCTTGCCTAGTACACACAAAGCCCTGGGTTCAACTTCCAGCACCATATAAACACCAAAAGTGTGGTAACAGTCCTATAATCCCAGTACTCAGGATGTGGTAACATGAGAATCAGAAGTTCAAAGCCATCCTCGGCTAGTAAGTTTGAGGCTACCCTGGGTTACATGATACCCTTCTCTAAAAAAAATAAGGTAGTGTGATAATTCATCAGGTAAAGGTACTTTGACTTAGCATGATCAACACATTGTTCAATCCTGGTACCCACAACCACATAAGAGAAGGGAGCTGATTCCCATAAATTATCCTCTGATCTCCACAAATAAGAGTGTGCATAAATGAAGGAACATACACACACACAAACACCCAAATGCAATAGATTAAATAAAAATAGGGACTGGAGAGTTGGTTTAGCTATTGAGTACTTGCTTGCTACTTTTCCAACAGACCTAAATTCAATTCCCAGCACCCATGGGCAAAAGGATGCTAACAATCAACTGTAACTCCAGCTCCAGGAAATCCCACACATTCTTCTGGCACATACAAAGAAGTTTTTAAAAGCTACCTTTTAAAACATGTCCAATAATCGAAGGTAAATTAAAGTCAGCAAAATGATGTCAGAATAAATTAAAATAGCAACAGAGACAATGATTTTAAAAGTGGCAAAGCCGAGAGGGTTAGACAGGTAGCTGAGTCAGTAAAGTACCCGCTTTGTGAGCACAAGGACCTGGGTTCAATTTCTATGAGCTACATTAAGAGGTGGTAGTAACTGAGGAGAGCTGATCTCTGGCCTCCATTATTTGCATACCTGCATGCACATATAGATCAACATGTATATACCTATCACACGCACATGAACACATAAAAAACCAGTTACATTTCTGTACACAAGTAACTATCCAAAGAAGAAATGAGATAAGTAGCAGAGATAGATAGATAGATCGATCGATCAACAGCCAGTAATCCCAACACTCTGTCAGAGGGAGGACTTAGAGTTCAAGGACAGCCTGGGCTATAGCAAGTTACATACCCTAACACACACACACACACACACACACACTCTCTCTCTCTCTCTCTCTCTCACACACACACACACACACTCTCTCACAAAGTCAGCTCATAAATAAATACTTAAGGGCAAATTAAGTCAAGAAGGTAAAAGATCTGTATCCTAAAGAGCCTAAAACTCTAATGAAAAGAAAAGAAAATGATCTTAGCCAGACATGGTAGCACACTCCTTTAATTCCCAGGTAGTGGCCAGCCTGATCTATGTATGTATAGTTGAGTTTCAGACCAGTCAAGCCAAGCTATACAGTGAGACTCTCTCAAGAGAGGTGGGGGAGGGGAAAAGAGAGAAATTGAGAGGGGAAAAAGAAAAAAAGCACAAATAAACAGATAGCCAATGTTTGGGGATTAGAAATAATTAATATTGTTAACTGTGCATATTGCCCAAAGCAATACACAAATTCAATATAATCTCTATCAAATTCCAATAGTATTCTTCACAAAAATTTAAAGCAAAAAATTCCCAACATTCACATGAAACTACAAAAGACCCAAAAAAGTCTTAAGCAATTCTGAGAAAGAAAAAGCTAGGTGTCCTATTTCTTGATTTCAACTACACAAGAAAATAACTCAAAATGACTTTTCTTAATTATAAAAACTGAAGTTTAAACTATAAAAACAAGAAAACAAAGGGGAAAAGCTCTTTAAGTCTGGTCTTGGCAATGCTTTTTCTATATCACACCACAAGCTCAGGGTACAGGTATCAGACTAAAAAGCTCCACAGGAAAAGAAACAACGAAATGATGCTCAGGGGTAGAGACCTTGCCTGACACACATGAGAATGTGCTGGTTGGTTTTGTGTGTCTACTTGACACACACTACAGTCAACAGACAGGAAGGAGCCTCAGCTGAGGAAATGCCTCCCTCCATGAGATCTGGTTATAAGGCATTTTCTCAATTAGTGATCAATAGAGGAGGGCCCAGCCCATTATGGGTGGTGCCACCCCTGGACTGGTGCTACTGGGTTCTATAAGAAAGCAGGCTGAGTAAGCCATGAGAAGTAAGCCAGTAAGCAGCCTCCCTCCATGGCCTCTGCATCAGCTCCTTCCTCCAGGTTCCAGCCCTGCTTGAGCTCCTGTACTGACTCCTTTGGTGATGAACAACAATGTGGAAGTGTGAGCTCAATAAAACCTTTTCTCCTCAACTTGGTTTTTGGTCATGGTGTTTTGTCACAGCAAAGAAACCATAACTAATATAAACCCTTAAATCTATCCAGCACAGGGGAGAGAGAAGACAAAGGAACAAAGCAGCAGAGAGGAGGGAAGGGGATAGAAACGGAGGGGAAAAGGAAGAAAAAGCACACTACAGAATGGGAGGAAATATTTGCAATATTTTCAAACTATGAGTCTAATGTTAAACACATTAGCCAAAAATAAAGATGGGAGCAAACACCTTTAATCCCAGCAAAAGAGGGTGAGGCAAGAGGATCTCTGTGAGTTCAAGGGCAATCTGGTCCAGTGAGTTCCAGAACACCCAGGACTCAGAGAGAAACAAACAAACAAACAAACAAATAAGATATAGGGGCTAGACAGATGGCTCTGTGGCTTAAAGCACTGGCTGCTCTTGCAGAGGACCTAGGGTTCGGTTCTCAGCACTCACATGGAGGCTCACAACCATCCAGGGGATCTGACACCCTCTTCCTACGTCACAGGCACCATGCATACAAGTGGTGCAGATATATAGAGAGAGCAGAAGCAAACATCATACACATTAAATAATTAAATCTAAAAATTGTATTAAAATAGATAAAATATGTATATAAAGAATTCATACCATTTGATAGGAGAAAAGCCATCTGACCATAAAAACAAAAAGGTCCCCAATAGTTTGCATCATACCTCCCTACACTTGACTGATCTCAGCTTATCTTGGAAGCTAAGCAGGATTTGGCCTACTTATTACGTTAGCTAAGAGATCATCGAATACATGCAAAGTCCTGGGTTTTTTAATTTAAAGCCCAATAAAATAAAGATTAGGCAAAAGCTCTAAATGGACATTTCTGTAAAATAAATGCATGAATGATCAATAAAAACAAAAGAACAAGTTATAATCATTAGACATGGTGAACGAGAACTCTCCTACAATGCTAGCAAGAAAGTAAAGTGGCACAGCCACACAGGAAACCATGTGGAAGAACCTTAAAGGGTTAACTACAGAACTGCTAAATGTTCAGCAATTCCACTCCCAGATATATATTCAAGAGCAATGAACTCACATGCCCACACAATAACATGCATGTGTTCGTTCAGAGCAACAGCATTTTAACAGACTAAGACATGAAAAAAAAAAATATGAGCATTCCAAGAGCTGTTTCCTCAGATGAAAAGTGAATAACCCTCTACAGTGGCAAATCAAGACAAAAATGAAACACACAAAACTAGGAATGAGAAACGAAAATCACCACATACATGCAAAAATTTAAAAAACTATATAGTACTCCATTCTAATGAACTAGAGCCATTGCTGAACTAAAGGATTTTCCTAAGAAAATCATAAATTATCAAAACTAACCTAAGAAACATGAGTCTATATACACAGACCACACCTGAGAGGAAATCTGGAAACAACAAAGTTTTGCTTCTGGTATCATTCAAACACTACAGAAACATTTCCACATAACTAAACTGTCCTCCTGGACACAGAAAATATTCACTCCAGCACTTTTCATGCAAATGGAATACCACAGACAAAACTACAGTCTATGGAAACTAAGGAAAACTATGTTTTCCTTCTAGAAAAAAAAATGACAACCTGCTATCAGAAGAGATGCTAAACACTAGACGGAAACTGGAGGCTAAGAGTAAAGGGAGGAGGGGCAGACAGGAAACATACAAACATATGTAAGCTGGGTTCATGACTCATTTAAAAGTTGAAGACCAAGAATCTCTAGGGCCACAGCCCAAAACAATTCCCTTCAAAATGTAAGCCTCAAGGAGAGGTGTTTTAAATCATCTGAGCTGGAAGATGTGCAAGACCCGCAGGAAAACAAAATAGCAGAGGCTCAGAATCACTCACTCCTCAACTGAGTCTTTAAAAAGATGTAGGGAAGAAAAGGGAAAGGAGCTGACTCTGTGTGTAAAGCCTGCTGACCTGAGTTCAATCCCAATATAAAAAAAGGGGAAAGCCGAATACACACACACAGAGTCCACTGACTTTCACCTGCATTCAGTCCTCAGCCTCTGCTCTGGTAGCTGGAGACAAGTAGATATCTGTGACTTACTGGTGGGCCAGCCTAACCTTCCAATGAGCTCCAGGTTCAGTAACAGATCTTGTCTCGAAAATTAAGATAGAAGGTGAGGTGGCACACACCATTAATCCAACATTCTAGTGGCAGAGGCAGGTGGATCGCTATAAAGATCACTATGTAGACCAGCCTGGTCAAACTAAATAAGTAAGGTGGGAAGCAATCCAGGTTAAAATAGAATTTGGGCTTCAATATATACCTATACATACATGCATATGTGCACACAAACACACACAAAACAAACATTGTTAGACAACTGATGAACAATAAACACATGTTTAAAAACTGGGAAGGATGCCAGGCAGTGGTGACACACGCCTTTAATCCCAGCACTTGGGAGACAGAGGCAGGCGGATTTCTGAGTTCGAGGCCAGCCTGGTCTACAGAGTGAGTTCCAGGATGGCTAAGGCTATACAGAGAAACCGTTTCGAAAAACCAAAAAAAAAAAAAAAAACAAAAAACAAAAAACAAAAAAAACCCACACACACAAATATAAAAACTGGGAAGGAGCCAGGTATAGTGGTATACATAAAACCTCATAGTGCAGACTTAACCTGCTGGCCTTGATTTCTTGAAAATGGCATGCTTTACATGATGTGGTCCCACAGTCAATAGAATGTTTGCCTAGCTTGCTGAAAGGCCCAAGTTCAATCCTAATCCTACCAAAAAAAAAAAATCAAAAACAAATGTAAATGTGAAAATGTCACACTCGTGCTAACCAACGGTGCCTTGCCTCATCTAGGCTTTTTTTTAAAACCCTTGTTTAGCTAGCCTTACAGTCTTCAAGGTAACTCCCCAACCTTCACTGACAAGTCCAGGTTACCTATTTTATGCATTCAATTTTTATGCATGCATTTTTGTATATACCAGTTTAACTTATGAGACCATGTGAACGTTATCTGCCACCCTCTTTAGAGTGGGAACACTAAGAAGATAGCCCTTTAGTTCACCAATATTTCCTTGGCATCAGGTACAAGGTGAACACTTAAAGTAAAAGCTGAATGAATTAAATACCCCCTAGCAAGCAAATGTCAATGTATTGCCTTTCAGCAGTCACAGTCCATAATATCACTGTGACAATGGAACTGTTCTGTAATTGCTATGCCCAATGTGACAACCACTAAGCATGGCTAGTAAGCATTTGAGAAGTGTACAGGACCACTGAATTCCTAATTTTATTCACCCCCTCTTCCCCAATATTAGGGCTTGAAAACTCAGGTCCTTGCACACACTAGGCAAGACCTCTCTACCACTTAGATACACCACCAGCCTTTCTAGTTTTACTTATTACTAATTAGTATGTAAAGAGTCACACATGGCCGTACTGACCAACGCAGTTCTTGATAGTTAAAAAGCATTAATAACACGGTTAGTTTCAAAATGATCTTGGCAGGACCTCTGTAAACTTGGCTCTTCCTCCATTTGGTCTTGACTTGGTGCTTTCTAATTTTCCAGACTAGAGCTGCCTCACAAGCTGCTTTCATTCCAAGTTCCTGCCACTGGCTAGGAACCTATTAAATGCTACAAATGCAGAGACACACAATGGGCAGGAAGATAAGCTCACGCAGAGTACTTAACCAACAATAATTCCTAGTGGGGGGGGGAGCGCCTTCTTGCACTTCAATAAAACTAAGGTGTTAAATGCTAACCGTCTCTCCACTAGTTAGCTATTCCCTAGGCTCCCTCCCCAGCTCCCACCTCCTGCCAAAGAAGCACGCTCTGGGAGTACCGGCTCCCAGCACATCTGTCTTATCTGTCCTACTTTTAAAAAAACAAAACAAAACAAAAAACGGATCCACTAAGAGGCGCGAGAAACACCAGAGCCGTCATTGTCAGGATAACCTGACAAAGAATCAGCCAGCCCCACAAGCAGGGTGTACAGTCCATAGGCAGGGCGACCCGCAGCGTGTAGGTCCCGAGATCCTGGACCAATTTCAGTAGATGAAGCATCTCTACAGGCGCTTGGGCCTCAGCCCCCTTCCTCCCTACAGCCCAGCTCCTCCCCACAGCCCAACTCCTCGCCTCAGCCCCGCTCCTCCCTACAGCCCAGCTCCTCCCCACAGCCCAGCTCCTCACCTCAGCCCCGCTCCTCCCCACAGCCCAGCTCCTCGCCTCAGCCCCGCTCCTCCCCACAGCCCAGCTCCATGCTACGGCGCCGCTTCTCACTTCAGTCTTGCCCGGGTGCTTCACAGGAGTGTAACGGTGCTGCGGGGGCAGAGGCGGAGGCAGGGGCGAGGGCGAAGAGAAAGCTCTGCCAGGGCAGTCAGGGTGAGCCTGCAGCCAGGCTCTAGCCAGCTCGTCCTCCTCTTCATCCGTGCTCTCCTGAAGCTGGGACTCGCTGTTAAAATCCAAGTCTACCTCGGGCCCCGCCTCTTCGAACTCTTCCGATCTCTCAGTCTCCTCAGAGGTCCGGGCCTCCTCGGTCGCAGCCGCTGATGCGTTCTCCACATCCTCCTTCCCCTCCTCTTCCTCCTCCTCCTCCTCCTCCTCCTCCAACTCCTCAGGCCAAGGCAGGTCCTCAGGCTCCATGTTGGCGTCACGCTCCAGGCGGCAGTGGAGGAGGAGGAAAGGGGGAGGGGCGAGGAAGGGAGGGGAAGCGAGTTAACTGGCGGTTGGGGCTGCGCGCAGGCGCACCTGCCCTCACCGCCTCATTCGGGGCGGAGCTGCGAACGAGCGCGCGCGTTGCTAGGGACGCCCCGCGGGGAGCGCGGGAAAGCTGCGGAAGAGGTGGGCCGCGACCAGCTACGTCCTTTTTCGTCACTAGACCTTGCTCATAGTACGGTATGCTCACAATAAACCTAGACCCGGCTTTGGGGGTGATAGGAGCCCTGTACAATTCATTCATGATTTTTTTGTCTCTTGCCCTAGAACAAACCAATAATAATCACAACCGCAAGTTACAAACTTTAAGGTTAGTGCCTTAAGTGACAGTCTACCTAGCAGTAGTGAATCTAAGAGGATGAGTGACTAGTTGGGAGGCGGGGGGGCGGGGGGGGAGGAGCTGGGATCTGATTTTACCACAGGCGGTTGTGTGAGGAGCGCCTATAAAATGAAGTTAAGAAACCATCCCCACCCCCACCCTCACCCTCACTCCCAGGGCTGAAGAGATGGCTCCGCCAGGAAAACATCTACAGCACAAAACTAAAGACCCGAGTTCGATTCCCCGAACCCATATTAAAGTGGAAGGCAAGAATTAACTCCCCTAAATGGTTTTCATTGAGCACAATAATATGAAGGCGGTAGCTGGGCCAGGTAGTACACGCCTTTATTCTCAGCACTCCAGAGACAGAGGCAGGTAAATCTCTGAGTTCAAAGCCAGCCTGGACTACATAAAGAGTTTAAAGACACCCAGGGTGACAAAGATAGGCTGTCTAAAATTAAAAAAAAAAAAAAAAGTCTTTAAAAAAGGGCAGGCAGGCAGCATGGCTTAGCAGGTAAAGGCACATGACCCCCACCTCCATCCTTCATCACAGGCTTCTAGCAGCAAAGCTGTACCCCTAAACCCAAACACTTAACCAACTGTGAAACAAAATTTAATTTAAACCATCACAGAAAGACATTTGTTCATGTCTCCCCAGAAAAAGCCACAATAACTGTGCCTAGTGTCTGGGACAGTCTCTGACATTTAAGGAAATGCCCAGCACACACTGTCAAGTCAAAAGAACAGAGTGCAGATTGAATTGACTGGTCAAAGATGATAAATAGAATTCTGGAACACTGGCCTTCCTTGGAATTCCTATAGTTGTCTGCCTACTGGAGAACTTTCCGCTTCCTCCCAGCTAGCAACTGGGGGCATCAGACAGGCAAAAAATGCAGTGCACCTCCAGGTGGAGAGAAGCTCATTATAACTTTCAGTTGGCTCCAGGTGGCAAACTCTCATGTAGGATGAATCATTGCCACCAATGGCTAAAGAAATCCATTAACAGCTTCAAAAAATGCTTATATGTAGCGTATATAGAAAATATATATGTATGTAAGTGTGTGTATATCTGGGTATTTGGGAAAATAGATGGGCAGATAAAGACATACAAAAAAATATGATAAAGGACCAGAAAATTTAGGAAAACATAAAAGAAATATATAATAAACCAGTGAGGGCAAAATAAAGTATTCAGTAAATTCCCGTTTGCTCTCATTTCTGTTACTGTGATAAAATATCTAACAAAAAGTAATTTAGGAAAAAAGGGTTTATTTTAGCTCACAGTCACAGGCTATTTGCAGTCCATAATTAACAGGAAAGCCAAGACAGCAGGTTACACCACATCCACAGTCAAGAACAGAGAAAAATTAACTTATGTATGCTTGCTTGCTTGTGAGAGATTGATTGTCTTAAGTTAATTGATGTGGGAAGATCCTGTCCATTGTATGTGGCTTTTATTCCTTAGACAGGAGAACTAGAATAAGAAAAATTGAACTGAGAGCTGTCAAGAAACATGCATATACTCGTTTCTCTCTGCCCATGACTGTGGGTGTGATGTGACTAGTTGTGTTAAGCACCAGAACTTTCCCACCATGATGGTCTATACCCTCAAACTGTGAACCACAATAAGTTCTTCCTCCTTTAAGTTGCTCTTTGTCAGGATGTTTTATCACAGCAACAGAAAAGGAACTGAAGCCAAGTCTTACCAAGCCTGATGATCAATCCCAGATATTCCATATTTTCAAGATCTTTTGTTTGGAGCCCACTCTCAAGTATCCATATCTATTCCAGTAATATTCTTTGGTTATAGGTACTAGAAGTGACTAGTCTGGACAATTTGCTTGCGTGCTTGCAATAGGATCCCACTCTGTAGCCCAGGTTGTCTTGGAACTATGTGGCTGATTTTGAACTTGTTGGGATGCTCCTTCCTTAGCTTCTCTAGTGCCAGAACTACAGGCATCAGCCACCTTGCCTGGCTTCCTCTAGTCAATTTAATTGAAAAAGAAATGCATTGCAAAGAAACAAGCTAGCTCACACAGCTTTCGGAGCAGAACCTCTCAGTTAATTCACAGTCTTGGAAAATGGAACAAGATGCTGTTTGAAGATATGAGCACTGTGCAACTAAACCACACTGTATGAAACAGAATGAAATCACATGGAACATGAAGCTGCAACTAAACCACACTGTATGAAACAGAATAAAAACACATGGAACATGAAGCTGCA
>JADRCH010000350.1:298021-428647 GCA_019843965.1 Rhynchomys soricoides | reverse complement strand
CCACACTGTATGAAACAGAATAAAAACACATGGAACATGAAGCTGCATAACTCAAGACGCACAATTCTGTATCTGCAACTTATAATCATCATGTAAGGAGCAACACAATAACCCCAGCACTCCTCATTTCTGCAACCGGACACAAACCACAGCATGTCACTTCAGTCCTGCTCATATCTACTTCATGTCTCAGCCTGCATCACAGGGTCTTTGATCCATTAGGTGACCCCAAATTCTATTTCTGAGGGATCTTACTTTCATAAGGTGGCTGCCATCTTTCATTACATGATATTGCTAGATATGTCATTCTTAGAGAATGCCCCAGAAAATCACCTGTGTTCCAGATATATTCCTTCTTAAGCATTTTTTGGATTCATTTATTAAATGTGTATGAATGTTTTCTCTGCATTTATGTATGTGCACCATGTTTGTGCCTGGTTCCTGAGCAGGTAGAAGGAGAGTGTGGAATCTCTTAGAACTGGAGCTACAGGTGGTATGAGCCACCATCTGGGGCCCAAGACCACTACAAAAACAAATGCTCTTAACCCATAAGCAATCTCTCCAGATATAGTCTCTCCTCACTCCATTTGGTCATACTCTCTCTAGTTCCCTTTGGTAATCTGAATTCATTTCCTTGACCAATTAGAAAGCCCTTTTCTGGCCTTTTAAGCCAGGTTCATGAAAAATAAACCAGCAAATGTCAACTTCCCATTCATATGAGCCTTTGTTGTGACCTTGTTGAAAACTAATTCTGTCAATGCAGAGTCCCAGAGACAGAAATGTGGCAAAATTCAAAGACATCAAAGCAAACATTTTGCATTGAAAAATTAACAACTACTTTTACTCATTTGGTTCCCAGGTCTGTGAATTCTGACTGTGGGAGAAATTTCACTATCCTCAAATGGTAACATTTCAGAAGTGGGAAGGTACCCACTTCATTTCCCTGACTTCCCTGGTTGACTCACATTTGGCTTGATAACAGTCTGAATTGCCTGAACATAACACTGGAAGCTCATGGTAAGGAAGGTCATGAAAAAACCTGCAACTTCTATAGGTTTCTTCTTTCTTAGTATATTAGGCAAAATGAGAGAGGGTGTTACACAGAGATATACATGTGAAAGATAATAAGGAATGTGTATACAAATTGGCTTACATGGTTATGAAAGCTGAAAAGTCCCACAACAGGCTGGAGACTCGGGGATCTTAGTCCAAGGAATCTTTCAATCTGAAGCATAAGGACTCAAGAGTCTGATACAATCCCAAGATTGAGATTCAAGAGCAAGGACATAAAGAATCTGGGCTTCACAAACTGGGTGGTGGTGGTGGTGGTGGTGGTGGTGGTGGTGGTGGTGGTGGTGGTAGCACACACCTTTAATCCCAGCACAAAAGAGGCAATAGATCTCTGAGTTCAAAGCCAGCCTGGTCTACAGAATGAATTTCAGGATAGCCATCGCTACACAGAGAAACCCTGTCTCGAAAAACAAACAAACAAATAAACAAACAAAAATAATCTGGGCTCCACAAAAGACAGAGTTCTACCCAGGTTCCCTGCTGATTGGTTAATGCTAGCCTACACAGAGAAAAGATCTTTCTCACTCAGTTCATAACCCACATGGTATTCTCTAGAAAGACTCCCTTAAACTCAGGTGGTGGTGGATGACTTTAATTCCAGCACTTTGTAGCAGAGGTAAGCAGATCTCTCAGAGTTCAAGACCAGTCTGTTTTTTACAGAGGAAGTTCCAAGCCAACCAGGTCTCTATAGTAAGACCTGTCTCAGAAAACAAACAACAACTCCCTTTACTTTATAATTGTAGTAGAGAAGGGAATTACTACAGCACTTCCGTAAAACCCTTTCTGCCACAATAGATAATTTTAAGGTTAGGGAGCAATGTGTATTTTTCTGTCGGTAGATGGATATTTCTAATTCAACCATAGAACTCAAAAACTAGGAAAATAATCACAGGATGTATTTGAAGATCCATTGGGCCTCTGAAAAGAATGCCAAGGGGCTGGGGAAATGTCTCGGTGGGTAAAGGGCTTGCCATACACGCACCAAGGCTTGAGTTAGATTCTCCACATCCATGTATAAGCCAGGTGTGGTAGCAAGTACCTGTAGTCCTAGAGCTGGCAAAGAGGAGACAGAAGCATCCTTGGGGCTCACTGGCAAGCCAGTCTAACTGAGCTCCAAATTCAATGGGATATTTTCTCTCAAAAACTCAGATGGAGAGGGTGGAGAAATGGCTCAACAGTTAAGAGCACTTTGTTGCTTTTGCAGAGGGTTTGGTTCCTCTGGAAAACAGTGGCTCACAATTACCTGTAACTCCAGTTCCAGGGGATGTGACGCCTTTCTTTGACCTCCATGGACACCAGGCATGCATATAGTGCACATATGTACATGCAGGCAGAACATTCATACCCATAAAAAACTAAATATAAATAAAAGAGAAAAATAAGACAACTTTTGAGGAAGACACCTGATGTTGACCTCTGGACACGTGCACCCACTTGTGTACACACACACACACACACACACAGTATCAACCCAAGAGTAATCGCCAAGCTCTCCTAAGTCCCCCTGCTATGATGTCCCATAGTGAACTCAGGCTCCACAGGTAGATCAACTTTGGTTTAGAGCCAGATACAATTCCTGGGAGGTCACTTATTTCTCTTTTGCCAGGTTCCATTACCATGGTGAGTAAGTATGTGTCCCTTTAGGAAAGACAGAGAATAAGAGTTGCTGTGTGTTTCTGAGTGACATCGGGGTACCTGATCACTTTCATTCAAAGTCCTGACTCAGAAATGGGAAAGAGGGGAAGAAGCCAGAATTTTTTGTTTTGTTATCAGAAGTCAGGACTCTTCACATACTTACAAGCCCCCCTCCCCCCCATCTTCCTTCTTTTTCTGGTTCTAAGATTTAAGTAGAACCTCAGTGGCCCTCAGTGCCGACAGGAACCACATCAAAGTTTTCTGAGTCTCAACTTTTTGACTACCACTTCAGCCACGAACCCATCAAGTAGTCAGGCCTGCCTTCTCCATTGTTAAGAGCCACTTTGTGGTCTCTGCTTCTTATGATATCATCAGCTCTCCAGCAAATCCGAAAGGCACATTTCAATAGAAGAATGCCATGAGTTCACATTGTCTTCCATTTCAATGTTTTTAGGTTTATTTATTTTTATTCTATGTATATAAATATTTTATATGTATGTCTGTGCACCATTCATGCACCTGGTGCATGAGGAGGTGAGAAGATGGCATCTGATCTCCTGAGACTGGAGTTACAGACATCTGTGACCCACCATATATAGGTTCTGGGAACCAAACCCAGGTCTCAGAAAGAATAGCAAGTGCCCTTAATTGCTGAGTCATCTTTCCAGCTCCTACTCCATTTTTCTAAACCCAGATAAAAGGAAGGTTCTCTGAACCTCCCCAGGTAAGTTTTTTCGGCAAGGGGTAAGGGATGCATACATACCAGATAAAGACAAGTTCCAGAACACTTGTCTCTGGGTTTCTCTGTTTCACACTGTGGTTTATTTCTGGTATGTATTTTGATTTCTCAACTACACCTTGCATCAGCTACCTTTCCCACTACAATCAAGCAGCCAGACCCTCTAAAATTAAATAAATTGAAGGCAGTCTAAAAGTGTGTTGCTGGCACTAGAGAGCTGGCTCAGCTGTAAGAACGTTTGCTGCTCTTGCAGAGAACCCAAGTTCAGTTCCTAGTACCAACTTTGAGCAACTCACGACCACCTGTAACTCCAGGACACCTGTCTTCACAGAAATATACTCAGGCGTACATACATACATATACAATAAAAATAAACATGTGTAAACTACTTTTTAAAAAGCATGTTGCCAATTTTTGGGACTCTATATCCATATATATTATCCATGTCTGTTAAAATAAATTAGCAAGGAAAAAAAAAAACCTTGCACTTCATTTGCTAAATAGGATTTGACTTCATAATTGACCCCCTGGGAGATGAGACAATTTGGCTCTACTTAAAGATTGTGATATAATGAGAGGAAGTGAAGAGGCATGGCCTGAGGATTAGCATCCACTTGCCAGCAAACCATAGAGGAAAAAAAGAAAAGGGATTCCAACTACCCAAGAACAGTTAAAATCAGGTAGGGTGGGGTGGAGAGGGCTTCTGCTTGCAAGAAAGATTCAGTGACATTTTAAGGTGTCCTCTGATATTAAATATATTGTTGCAGATTTAACCAAACCCCTGATGAATCATCAACCTCACCTTCCCCTTTCATGAAATATTGCAGTCACAGCTGGTCTTGGTTATTTATTTAACCAACAGACTTTATATAAGCATATATTCATAAAAATGTATTTAGTATAGAGCCCTGTCTTTTTTATTAGTTGGTTGACTTTTGTTCTGTTTTTAAGATAGGATCTTACTATGTAGCCCTGGCTGACTTGGAACTCACTATGTAGAACAGGCTGGTCTTCAAGTCACAGAGATCACCTGCCTCTGGCTCCTGAGTGCAGGGATTAATAAGGCTTGCACAGCCACACCTAGCTAGCACAATCTTTTTTTAGGGCTTACTTTATTTTTATGTTCCTTTCCTGCGTGTGTGCTTTAGTTTGCATGTATGTTTTTGCATCATTTGCACTCAGTGCCCTCAGAGACTAGAAGAGGGCATCAGATCTCCTAGGACTAGAATTTACAGATGTTTTGAGCCCCAGTGTGAGTGCTAGGAATTGAATACAGGTCCTCCAAGAGCAGTAAGCACTTTTAACCATTGAGTTATCTCTCCATCTCCTAGAATACCATCTTTTGTGTTTGTGTGTGAGTGCACATACATGTATACATGTAGTTGGTGGGCATGGGTGTAGTGTGTGTACACATGCACACATGTGGAGAGCAAAAGTTGATGGAGGTATCATCCTCAATTGCTCTCCATCTTCTTGTGCTTTGTTTTGTTTGGGTTTGGTTTTGGTTTGCTTTGCTTTATTAAAACAGGGATCCTCTGTGTAGCCTTAACTGTCCTGGTACTCAGAGATCCACCTGCTTCTGCTTCTGGAGTGCTGGGATTAAAGGCATACACCACTCCACCTGGCTCTCCACCTTATTTTTCTTAAGATTTATTTATGTGTATGTGTGTTTGTATGTGCGTGTTAGTTACGGTGGCCAGGGAAGCCAGAACAGAATATTAGATCCGCTGGAGTTGGAGTTACAGGTGATCATGAACAGCTGAGAATCAGACTCTGGTCTTCTGCAAGAATAGAGAGCATTAGTAGCTACTAAGCCACCTCTTCAATCCCTTTACCTCAGGTTTGTTTGTTTGTTTGTTTGTTTTTAATTTAGTCAGGGTCTCCCATTAAGCATGCTATTTTGGCTAGACAGGCTGGTCAGCAAGCCAAGGGATGCTCTAGTCTCCACCTCCCTTGTATCAGTATTACAAACACATTCCGTTGCACTTGGCTTTTTACGTAGAAAACATTTTGCCAACTGAACCATCTCCCAGCCCCTAAAATACTACCTTATAATTTGGAACAACTTGGAGTTACAGTGCAGCCAAGAGAAACACTTGTCTTTACAGAAGATCCCACCCAAACCCATGGCTATCACTACCTTTTTCAGACTTGTATGAGGCTAAGGACAAGACCATGAAAAGAAAGCTCACCACAGCCACTACTCCCCCTAAAAAGTCAGTACTTTTGCCACATGATAGCATGGCTCCAGGTCCAGACAAGGAGATAAAGACTAGGCCTGGGAGGGGTGAGTCAGGCATGGGGTTCAGGGGGATTTTGCATCCTAACTGACTGGCAGTCAGCATGCTTCTTTATTTACACAGAACTCAGTACGCATGAATAGATGTATAGATTTGTGTTGTTCTAGAACATAGATCATAGCATTTTTGTCCCTGGACATGTGTAAGTAAGTCCAGGGGCAGATGCTCCAAGAGTATCCTGGAGTTAGAGCCTGTAAGATCTCTGGTGTCTTTATTTTGAGTCACAACCTCCAGGGCACAAGAAAGACCTTCAAGTAGAGCCAGATAAGGATATCTCCCTAAAAGCAGGAGGGGTAGTATGCTCAGGATTTGCCTGGGGAAGCTTAGAAGCAGTACTCCTGAGAAAAAGCATAAATGATTCATAGGAAAGTTTCCATCAATCCAATATCCCAAGTAGTACAAATATTAAAAGCCCCCCAAGCATACAACACGTGGAGATCATGAGAAAAAGTGGTAGACCCAGGACAATGATTGCATCACTTGGATCAGTTTTGCTGGATCTTTGTCAAGCAGCTGTGCTGGCTTTATGACTTTCGCTGTTCCCATTATATATGTCTCGCGTGGTTTGGCTGACTCCTGAGCAGGTGTACAATCCAAGCCTGGGATTCAGCTTTTTCTACAGTCCATTCTCTCTTCTATAGGAAAGCATGCTCGAAGACGGCTGTGGTGGGCATGCAATGACTCAATAATTCCCACAACAATCAGAAACAATCAAGACTCTCAGGGGTGTCCCATAGAAGTAAAGCCCCACTTGTGTGTAAAAATCTAATGGAAAGATATTTATTACTGACTCAAACCTTATTAACAAAGGAAGGCCAACACTAAAAAACATGGTTGAATTTAGCAGAGCCCAGAGAGATTCCCACATGTTATTGAAAAGAAGGATAGTCCATATGGTGTCTTGGAGGGACTTCTTTGGAATGTTGCTAAGTAGAGCAAGGTGAGGAAAATGTTCTAAGTGGAGTTATCTCTTTTTATTAACAGAAACTTTTACATACATAATTTTTATATGCATACATGATTATGTGAATACACTTAGAGAAAAATAGACACCAGGTTTAGAGCACGTGTTAACTGAACAGACACAGCAGTACACACTCATGTTTTCATGAGGCAAGAGAGAAAGGAGGAGATGCAAAAAGAAGGAGAAGGGCTGCAAAGCATTGCAAATACTTAATGATTCTGGGACGGGGCAGCGGTGGCCACAGTCTAACTTCTCAGTAGCTACAAATCCCCCAGTAAAAAACAGCAAAACCACTAGATAGCAAAATCAAAAACACAGAAAATATTTATGACATAGGAGTGCCAGAGTCAGAAAATAAATATATAAGACGCTCAGTTCAATATGAACTTCAAAACCAAAACTGTAATCCTAACACTTGGGAGATGGAAGCAGGAGGATCAGAAATTTGAGGTCATCTTCAGCTATGTGAAATCTTGTCTCAAAACAAACAAACAAACAAACATAAATAAACAAAATAGTTTTAGAGAAAGGACATTATGAACAGATAGAAATATAAAGGGGGGGGGGGAGTGGTGGCAGAGGATCCCAGGAAGAAAACAAACCATGTTTCAACACTACATAAACACAACAGAAGAGGGCGCTCTGTGAAGGGCTTTCCTGATCCATGACCTAGGTTTAGGCTTTCGGGGTTTTTTTGTTTTGTTTTGTTTTTTAGTGTTTTGTTTTGCTTTTTGGGTTTTGGTTTGGTTTGGCTTTTGTTTGTTTTTGTTTTTGTTTTGATTGATTGACATATAATAATCATACATGTTTATGGAATAAAATCTTATGTTTTGACCCATGTAAAATTGTTTAAAGATCAGAACAAGTGATATATTCATCACCTTAAGCATTTTTAGATGATCTATTTTATTTTATTTATGTGTGTGATTGTTTTGCTTGCATGAGTATATATGTGCCTACTGCACTCAGAGATCAGAAAAAGGCATAGATTCCTAGAACTGGAGTTACACATCCTTGTGAGTAATCATGTGGATATCAGGAACCAAATCCAGGCCTCTGCAAGAGCAAGTGCTATTAACCACTGAGACATCCCTCCAGCCCTTCCATTACCTTAATGGCTTGTCATCTCTAGTGAGAATGTTCACAATCCCATCTTCTAGCTCTTTTGAAAGAGTGCTCAGCCATTCTGTGCAAGCACCCTGCTGTGTAGAATTTACTTCTTCCTATCTAACACAGGAAGACTGAACTGGAAAGTGCAGGAGTAGGTTAAAGGGGCGGCTAATTCATGAAGAGAAATGACCTGAGTTCCATCCCTGAGACCCACAGGCCAATCTCTGTCCACCTTTTTACCCTATTTCTACCCTCCTCCAGGAACCACTGTGCAACTTGTGTAACTTCTAATCCTATGGGGGAGGAGGAAGAGAGAGAGACAGAGACAGAGAGTGGTCAAGGACAGCATTGGGTACTGGTCCTCATATGCCTTCTATCATTTGTTTGCTTGTTTGTTTTGGCCAATACTGGAGATCTAACTTAAGACCTAATGCATGTGAGTACTCCACTACTGAGTCACAACCTCTTCCTCCTCTTCCTCATTTTCCTCCTCCTCCTCTTTATCCTCTTCCTTAGACAAATCTCTCATTGGCCTGAAACTTCACTAGTAGGTCAGACTCTCTCTATTGATCATTGCAAAACACTGGGATTATATATACAGACCACAATGTTGTTAGTGGGTCTTGGGACTCTCAACCCAGATCCTAAACTTGTGGCTAGTGCCTTACAGACTTGCCAGCTGAATCTTCTTTCTAATCCTCCTTTTTAAGACTCTACCTGTGGGTGAAACCCTTTAGCATTTGTCTGTAAGTGGCTGGCTTATTTTGTTAACACAATGTTCTCCCAGTACATCCACAGTCACATTTTTGGAGGTCCAGAAAAACTAATTTCACCAAAAATTAAAAATAAAAAACAAAATACTGCCAGAATCAAGTCCCACACAAAATTATTATAAGAAAAAAGAAAGACAGTAGAATTACATCCCCAAGCAACAAAAGCAAGCCAAATAAAAGTGTGCCCACAAAATAGTTGAAAACTGTGCCCTGCTATTTCAAGATAAGCTAGAAGACACTAAGAGAATAACATAAACCAGAATAGAACTCAGAAATTGTGTGACAGAGCTCAAGAAAGGATAAAAATCAAAAGGAAAAAAGTCACTTTGCGCCGGGCAGTGGTTGCACACGCCTTTAATCCCAGCACTTGGGAGGCAGAGGCAGGTGGATTTCTGAGTTCAAGGCCAGCCTGGTCTACAGAGTGAGTTCCAGGACAGCCAGGACTACACAGAGAAATCCTGTCTTGAAAAACAAACAAACAAAAAAAGTCACTTTGCAAATGAAGATTGAAACAGAAAAAGACAGAAAGCAGGTACAAAGGGACAGCCAATTCCTGAAATGTCTAGAAAGCAAAAATGAGAAGAAATTGAGAATCATAAAAAGAGACCAGTGAAATGGCTCAACAGGGCCTGCAGCAAAAGTCTGACAAACTGAGTTCAATCCCTGGGACCCACAAAAGAGTGGAAAAGAAAGCAGCCCATAAAATTGTCCTCTGACCTCCACACTTGTGCCGTGGAATATGCGTATATAATAACAGTAGGTTTGTAAAAATTTCAAGTGACAAAATGAAAGAGAAAAGTGGTCACACAAGGCAAAGCTGAAGAATAGATGTTAACTGCTATCGGGTGTGCTAGTGTGGGCCTCCCATCTTCTCAGCAGGCTGAGGCAGAAGGATAATGGAGAACTAAAGCCAGCCTGAGCTACATAATGATCTCCAAGCCAACTTGGGACATAGAGCCACACCCTATCTCAAATAAGCAGACAGAAACTGAACTTGGCTGAAAATAATAATAAAAAAAATTGGAAGCGTCCACGTGTGGTGGTTTGAGTGGGTATGGCTCTCAGACCTAATAGTGGCACTGTGAGGAGGGGTGGCCTTGTTGGAGGAAGTGCGCCACTGTGGGGTGGGCTTTGAGTGTCCTATGCTCAAGCTACACCCAGTGTGGTACAGTCTCCTTCTGCTGGTTTGAGATCAAGATGTAGAGTTCCTGTCTCAAAAAACAAAAACAAAACAAACAAACAAAAAATAAGTCAGGATAGTTGAGTATCTAAGGCAACAGACTCAAGAATCTGCTCTGAGTGTTTCCAAAAAAATAACAAGGAAGCTTCGTCCACTATGCCTCAATAATATGGCTGTCTAAACAGACCCGAGTGAGTACAAAACCAATAGTACGCTACCATGAAGCAGCAAATCTCATGGGACTCATCCCTACACAAAGAACCACAGAATAGAGACTCCATCTACTCCAAGGATAAGTCTCCTAACTGGCTATCCAATACCAAGCAGTCCGTCCTGAAATCATATACATACAAGTAGTACTAATTTTAATTTTTAAGTCAAAATCTTAAAAAAGAAAAAGAAAATCAGGTTTTCATCAGACTTGTTTGTTTGTTTTTTGAGACGGGTTTCTCTGTGTAGCCCTAACTGTCCTGGAACTCACTCCGTAGACCAGGCTGGCCTCAAACTCAGAAATCCACCTGCCTCTGCCTCTTAAGTGCTGGTATTAAAGGCGTGCGCCACCACTGCCCAGCATCACATTACATTTTTACAGTGCTTTAAGCTAGGAGGAAAAAAGGGAAGGAGAAGCGTACCTAAGGGGAAAGGTTAAAATATGGATTTTACATCCAACAAATTTTACTTTTAAGTATAAGGGTAGAATCTGTTCCCTTCACATAAGAAAGCAATAATATTATCATGAGCCTTTTCTAAGAAATCTACCTGAAAAAGAGCTTCAGACTGTAAAAATGGCTTCGGAGACTTATTTAATTATTGTGTGATTTATATGACATAGCTTTTTTAAAAGATTTATTTATTTCATGTATGTGAGAACCTTTTTTTAAAAGAAAAGATTTACTTCATGTATCTAAGTAAATGTATGTTGCTGTCTCCAGACATTGGTATGGAAAAGGGCACTGGATCTCATTACAGATGGTTGTGAGCCACCATGTGGGTGCTGGGAATTGAACTCAGGACCTCTGGAAGAGCAGTCAGTGCTCTTAACTGCTGAGCCATCTCTCCAGCCTAGCTACAGGGACTTATATGTGAGGACAGGAGACAGACACTCAATGCACACTTCCCTGTAAACTCACATCGAAGGCTAGGATGTACTGTATTCACTATGGCTATGTGCTCTGACAATATGTACTACAGTTAGTTGTTTGTTTGTTTGTTTGTTTGCTGAGGCAAGGTTTCACTATATAGTACTGGCTGACCTAGAACTCACTATGAAATCTAGACTGACCCTGAACTCTCAAAGAAATCAGCCTGGAGGCTGGGTAAGGGACCTTGTTGCCAAGCCTGACAAACTAAGTTCAATCCCCAGAACATGCATGGTGGAAGGACTCTTGCATGTTGTCTTCTGACACAGCACACCATGGCATTGGCCGTACTACCCCCCCCTCCACACACACACACAAAGAAATGTTTTTAAAAACACTTTAATTGTTTTACAGCTTAGCTTTTTGTCAGCCACTGGCCTGGAGTTCACAGATCAAACTAGGCTGTCTGGCCAGTGAGCACTAGAGAGCCTCCTGTCTCTAACTCCCGGTGCTCACACCACAAGCTAGGTTTTAGCCAGTGCTGGAAATCAGACTCCGGTCCTCATGCTTATGGGGCAAGCATGTCACCAACTAAGCTTGCTCCTCATCCCCTAGAAGATAATGGGCAAGACTAAACTATAGGGTAAAGATGCACATTTGGGTGAAAAAAAAAACCTTGAAAGATGCAAGAAAGTGAGCAGTTAATAGGACGGCATTTATTTTTGGAAAGAGGCTGGAGCTTGATTGGTTACCCTTAGGGGCTTCCAGCCTGCTCAGAAGTTTCATTGTTTCAATCTAGATGGGGTGAATCTTTAAATAATTCATTAAGGCATGCATTTGTTTGTCTGCTGCTATGCTATGGTATCTCACTGTACTGTAATTATTGTTCTTTGAGGCAGGCCCTATTTTTTAAAATTTTTAATTAGAGTTATTAATTTTATGTGTGACTGTTTTGCTAGCATGTTTGTGTGTGCACCATGTGTGTGCTTGGAAATCAGAGTTATGGATGGTTGTGAGCTTCCATAGAGGTGCTGGGAGTTGGACCTGGGTCCACATCAAGAGCAGCAAGCTCTCTTGATACTCGACCCACCTCTCTAGCCCCAAGAAGGGTCTATCTTGTCCAGGCTATCCTTGAACTCCTGATCTCTTGCCTCGGCCTTTCAGGTATTGGACTTATAGCTATGAGTCATCACACCTATCTAAAAAATCAACTGAGTTTGCATTTAATTCATTTAGACACAAATACCATATTTACTATTAGTATGTTGTCTTAGTTAGGGTTTCATTGCTGTGAGGAGACACCATGACCATGGAAACTTTTATTAAGGACAATATTTAATTGGGGCTGGCTTACAGGTTCAGAGGTTCAGTCCATTATCATCAAGGTGGGAAGCATGGCAGCATCCAGGCAGACATAGTGCTGGAGAAGGAGCTGAGAGTTCTATATCTTGAGCCAAAGGCATCCAGAAAGGAGACTTGCTTACACAGGCAGCCAGGAGGAGGCTGTCTCTTCTACACCAAGTGGAGCTTGAGCACTAGGAGCCCTCAAAGCCTGCCTACACAGTGACACACTTTTTCTAACAAGACCACACCTGTTCCAACATGGCCACACCTCCTAGTAGTGCCAGTTCCTATGGGTCAAGCATATTTAAACCTCCACATATATAATATACTACTAAAACATATATTAATATATACTTCCAGTGTCGTGGATTCACTATACATAGAATGCATGTGCTTCTAGGTTCCATCCCTGGGACTGAAAAAGATACAATGAGAACTAAAGCTCTCTGGTGATTGCAACATGCAGACTGTCATGGAGAGCAGCATCTCAGTACAGCTTTTACTGTTCCTGTTATCTGCACATGACTACTGTGGAAATCAGTGTAATGTGGCTGCCATGCAACTGCTGAAATGATTCACTTGCAAGGAGAAATGGTTTGCTCTGACTCAGTTTTAGAGATTCTCATCTAAGATCAGACAAATCTACTGCTCTGAGTCTAGGGATGTTGGCTGATGTCCTAGTTAGGTTAGGTTAGCTGTCAACTTGACGCACCCAAGAAGAAGGAACCTTAACTGAAAATTGCCTCCATCAGATTGGCCTGTGGATATATCTATGGGACATTTTCTTGATTACTAGGAGGATGTAGGAGGGCCTAGCCCCTACGAGTGCTGCCATCCTTAGGTAAGTGAGCATGGGCTATGAAATAGAGATAGCGGATTTGGGAGCAAACTAGTAAATGGCCTTCCTCCATCGTCTCTTCTTCAGTTCCTGTGTCCGGGATCCTTCCTTGAGCTCCTGCTCTGGTTTTCCTCAGTAATGGACTGTGACCTGTAAGCCAAATGAGCTTGTTCAAGTTGCTTTTTTGTTTTGTTTTGTTTTGTTTTGTTTGTTTTGGTTTTTCGAGACAGGGTTTCTCTGTGTAGCCTTGGCTGTCCTGGAACTCACTCTGTAGACCAGGCTGGCCTCAAACTCAGAAATCCACCTGCCTCTGCCTCCCAAGTGCTGGACTTAAAGGCATGCGCCACCACTGCCCAGCTCAAGTTGCTTTTGGCCACTATTGTATCACAGTAACAGAAAGCAACTAGGGACAGTATTAAAGACAGGGAGCATGTTATAGAGACCACTCAACTCATAAAGTAGAGATCAAAAAAAGAAAGGACTGAGGTCTCACAATCCCTTTGAAGGCACATCCTATTACGACCCAAGGGCTCCCTCTAGGCTCCACTCTCCAAGCGTTTCACAGTGCCTGTCAATTGTACCCCTCTAGGACAATGACCTTCACAAATAGACCTTTGGGGAAATTCAACATTTAAACTAAAGCAGTCATTAATCCAGTTATAGACCTAGGATGTATCTGTTACATGCTTTTAACCCTACATTAAGACTGAACAGGTTGATTTTCAATGTCAGCATTTCAGAGCCTGATCATCTAAGTGAAAAGAAACAGACTTGGGAACTGGCATTGTAGCTCAGATTTTAGAGTGCTTGCCTAGCATGTGTGAAGCCCTAGGTTTTCCCCAGCTCTACCTAAATGGAGCAGGGTGGCTCATACCCATAATATCAGCACTTGACAGGAGAGGGCAGGAGGATAGGATCAGGAGCTAAGGGTCAGAATTAGAGGCCAGTCTGGGCTACATGAGACAGGTCTCAAAGAAGCAAATTGTAGGGTTTCATCATATGAAACCATGTGGGCCATCTACATCATACCTCCTCCCAAGGCTCAGGGATCACTGCAGAAAAGACTGTGGAAAGAGAAAAAGAGCCCAGAGGTGGTGGATGAATGTGGGGAAATGGTATTTTCCAGACGCAGTGGGGCAGCTGCACATATGAACTCACAGCAGTTGTAACAACATGCCCAAGACCAGTGCACACTCAAGCCAGGCAAATACCATCATGGAGGGGAGAGATGCATAAAGTCTCTCCTCCACCTGAGGAGCTACCGGTAGTTGACAGTTTCAGGGAGAGGAAGAGTCAGTTTTCTATTTATTTAACTTTAAAAATTATATATATAGGATTTAGCTTTATATATTGTCTGTTCTATATACCACATGCATGGCTGGTGCCCTCAGAAGCCAGAAGAGGGTATTGGATCCCCTGTAACTGGAATTCCAAATGGTTGTGAGACATCATGTGGGTGTTAGGAACTGAACCCAGATCCTCTGGCAGAGCAGCAAGTGCTCTTAAACACCGAGCCATCTTTCCAGGCCCAAGAGTCAGTTTTCTTTAAGGGTGCAGCTCCTGGTGGGCTAACCATGCTCCAGTAGAGGGCCACACATCCAAGAGTGTATGGGTACCACAAAGAGGACACAAAGTCGGGTTGGTAGGGAAGGAGAGTGGATCTAGGAGGAGTCGGGGCAGGGAGCAAATATGACCAAAATACACTGTATCAAAAACCTAATAAAAATCAAACAAACTGAATAAAAAACTTTAAAATAAATAATTGCAGGGGCTAGAGAGATGTCTCAGTAGTTAAGAGCACTAGCTGTTCTTCCAAAGGACCTAGTTCAATTCCCAGCATCCACATAGCAGCTCACAACAGTCTCTTGCATTTCTCTGGCCTCTATAGGTACTAAGCACACACAGACATACATTCAGGCAAAACACCCATACAAATAAAATTAAAATAAGTTTAGCAATAATTGCATATATAATATGGTAACCTGCACACACATGAAAAGTATGCACGTGTATAGATGTCATTTAAGGTCATGTATAACAGCTTTCACCGTATATGATTTCATGAGAAAGTAAGGAATAGCCTGTACAGAGAGATGTGGGCAGGATCATAACACTCAGACTCAACACAGTGAGAAGCTGCTACCACTGCTAAGCCTGTAACATGAAAGACAGAAATGTGGTACTAGCACCATAGGAGACCTGAAGCCATAAAGGAGCCCCTTAGCAGGAGTTAAGAGAGGGGCATATGGACATAGCCTCTCACACTGGGCTCACTTATTTCTACAGCTCTGTGGAAGAATGTACCACTGTGCTTTGATCCATTCTATGGTTGATGGACACCGAGTTATTTTCAGATTTTCTTTCTTTTTCCTCCACACTTTTTTTGTTTTTGTTATTGACAGGGCCTTACTATGTAGCCCTGGCTAGCCTGGAATTTGCTATGTAGAGCAGGCTAACCTCAACTCACAGAGGTCCACCTGCCTCTGTCCCTTGAGTGCTGGGATTATAAGTGTCTTCCATACACAACTGTCTTCAGATTTATTTCTTAAAAATTGATGTTGAACCGGGCAGTGGTGGCACACGCCTTTAATCCCAGCACTTGGGAGGCAGAGGTAGGTGGATTTCTGAGTTCAAGGCCAGCCTGGTCTACAGAGTGAGTTCCAGGACAGCCATGGCTACACAGAGAAACCCTGTCTCGAAAAACCAAAAAAAAAAAATTGATGTTGAGCCAGGCGGTGGTGGCCCATGCCTTTAATCCCAGCACTTGGGAGGAAGAGGCAGGCAGATCTCTGTTAATTCAAGGCCAGCCTAGTCTATAGAGCAAGTTCTAGTAAAACCAAGCTATACAAAGAAACTCTGTCTCAAAAAGAATAATACTGCTAAGAATATTCTTGTATACCTGTTGACATATCTATGCAGAAATTTCTATTGGGTATATAGATAGGAGTAGATTTCTGAGTCGAAGAGTATATGACCTTTAACATGTAGTAGCAAACTGTTTCTCAAAGTGTGTGTTAACCTTACATTCTGATAACAGTGCTTAAGGATTCCATTTCCTCTGCCTTAGTTACTGTTCTGTTACTATGAAGAGACACCATGACCTAGGCAACCTGTAAAAGAAGGCATCAGGCATAAAGTAAGGAGGTAAAGGGAACAGATCTTCCCAGGAGAGGGAAATAGAATAAATAGTTATGGACAGGGGTGGAACAGAAAAATAAAGTGGGAAGGGGGAGGGAGAGGGGACAAGGGCAGGAACATGAGGAGGCACAGCTAAAAGTAAGGGCCATTTGAGGGGTAGTATGAAAACCTAATGCAGTAGAAGCTTCCTAAAATATAAACACTTATGAAGGATATCTAAATGAAGCCACCAAATAATGGGGGGCACAGAGCCCCAACTGGTCATCTCTTGTCATCAAATGAAGCTTCCAGTACCAAGATTGGGTTGCGTCTAATAGAATTGTTGGCTAAAGGGGTCCCATGGGAGTCCCCAAACAACCCAGGCTGTTGCCAAGATTACAAGTTGCTCTCCACAAAATGATGCCAAGGCCCTATTACTGAAGACAATACCTACACAACTCATTGATCATGGAGAAATCAAGTCAGTGCCTACATAGTCTCTTCACCCTACTTGATAGTATCTTTTGGTATAGGAAGGTATTCAGCAAGCTACCAAAGGAGAAATATGAACACTAACCCAAATACAAACTCTTTGATCTACAGTAATGTCCTGCCTGTAATACATGCTAGGACAATGGTGGCACAAATCTTGTGGGAGTAACCAACCAATATCTGATATTACCTATGGTCCTCTCCACAAGATGGAACCCATACCTGACACTGCTTGGGTGATCAAGAACTTGAAACTAGATATCCCAGGGACCTAGGATAAAACCAAATAATACTATCCTTTTTTTTTTTTTTAAAGCAGCAATAAAATGACTCCTAATGGGCAGTCCTCTGAGAGGCCTCACCTAACAACAGACTCAGACAGAGGCGGACACCCACAGCCAAACAATGGATGGAGCGTGGGGACTCTTATAAAAGAATAGGAGGAAGAATTGCAGGCCCCAATGGGATAGAACTCCACAGGAAGACCAACAGAGTCAACTAACCTGGACCCTTGGGGCTCTCAGAGTCTGAACCGTCAACCAAAGAACATATATGGGCTGCACCTAGGCCTCAGCGCTCATATGTAACAGAGCTGCAGCTTGGTCTTCATGTGGGCCCTGAACAGCTGGAAGGGAGCTATTCTAAAAGCTGTTGTCTGTATGTGGGATATGTTCTTTTACCTGGGCTGCCTGGTCTGGCCTCAGTGGGAGAGGAAGTGCCCATCCTCATAAAGACTTGAAGTGCCAGGGTGGGGGGATACCCAGAAGGGTCCTCACCTGCTCAGAAGAGAAGGGGAGGAGGGATGGAGGAAGGATTGTGGGAGGGGATGACCAGGAGGAGGGCAGTGAACAAGATGTAAAATGAATAAGTAAAATTATTAATTAATTAATTAATTAAAAAATAATATTCTGTGTAAATGAGAGTTTTTCTTCTTCCTTTCAAAATGTTGGTCTTATTTTTCAGCTCCTACTTTTTTGGCTGGATTTACTTGCATTAATGTTCAGTAAAATATTATTGAATATTATTGATTTTAAACAAAATTCTTGAAAATAAAGTGATAAAATATGCTATGATATGAAAAAATGACTACTAATGATATTCTACGATACCATGGGCCAGGCCCTTGCTCAGCCATCATCAGAGAAGCTTCCTCTTTCAGCAAATTAGAACAAATACAGAGACCCACACCCAGACCTTATGCAGAGAGTAAGAAGACCTTGGAACACTCAGCCCCAAATTGGATGTCTCCTTTCAATCCCTCCCCTCAGGGCTCAGGAAACCTTGAAGCAGAGGAGGCAGAAAGTGTAAGAACCAGAAGTGATAGAAGACACCAAGAAAACAAGGTCCTCTAAATCACCACAGTCATGCACATATGACCAAGGAACCCAGACTGAGCAGAATGCACAGTATTTGCACATTGCATGGGTCTGTACCACCCGGGGCCCTAGAGCTGAAAGGAGAAATGGACACCTGTCCCCATCCCTAACCCAAACACCATCTCCAATTGATAACCACTTGCAAAGAAAACTCCAAGGCCCAGCAGTTACATATACATCCTGATTAGGATTAAAGGTGTGTGCTAAGGGCTGAGTCATACCCTAACTAGAAACATGTTCAAATATCTTGTAACACATTGGTACCTGAGTTCAACTCCCAGCACCTACATAAAAGGTGGGCACAGTGGTATATCCTAGGGGTTCACTGGCCAGTCAATCAAGTTGAACCAGTGAGTTCCAGATTCAGGAAAAGACCCGTCTTAGTTAGGTTTTTTTACTAACTAAATCCCTCTGGCTGGAATACAGACATGCTCTTAGTACTCACCTTTAATCCCAAACAATGAAGGTAAAGTTAGTTTGTAGAAGGAAGCATGAATGTTTCAAGGAGATGTCTAATTGGGTGTCAGGAGACTCAGAATAAGGTCTGATAGAATTGGATCTGCCCGACTTGTAGGAGAAGAGGGAGGGAACTGCTTAAGGGAGAGACAGATGTGATAAACATCATGACCCAAAGCAGCCTGGGAATAAAAGGGTTCATTACTCAGGGAAGTTAGAGAGGGAACTCAAGTCAGGCAGGAGCTGAAGCAGCCCAGTCTGCTTCCTGATACGGTCAGGACCACCTGTCGAGAGGTGGTACCACTGCCCCTCCTCCATGGGCTATGACCACCCACATGAATCATTAACCAAGAAAATTCCCTTCAGACTTGCCTATACAGGCAATCCTGATGAGGCCATGTCTCAACAATTGAGGTTCCTCCTCCCACGTGACTCTACCTTGTGTCAGGTTAACAAAACCGAGGATAGACCATATTTCATTTATTTATTTTACGTGAGTACATCACTGTCATACACCAGAAAAGGGTATCAGATCCTATTACGGATGGTTGTGAGCCACCATGTGGTTGCTGGGATTTGAACTCAGGACCTCTAGAAAAACAGTCAGTGCTCTTAACTGCTGAGCCATCTCTCCAGCCTGACCCTACTTCAAAAAAGAAGATGGAATGGGTTAAGGTGCTTACTACTGAGCCTGAAGACTCAGTCTCCAAGAACCACATGATGGAAGGAGAAAACTAAGACCTACAAGTTGTTCTCTGACCTCCATATGTGCGCTATGGCACACAAATATTCACGTGTGCATACACAAGCATACACAAATATTCACATGTGCACACACAAACATACACAAGTAAATAAATGCAATAAAAAGGTAAAATAAATTTTTTTAAAGTGAAAAGCAATTGAAGAAAGCACTTGACATTGGTCTCTGGCCTCCACATGTTAGGGTGTGTAATGAAGAAAAACAAAGTCCAGAAGCGGTCTCACACATAGATGGATACTTAATTAGCTGGTGGCAAAGCCCCTACAATCTTCTCAGCAAACACTTCAGAATATACGTACCCCCAGATGAGACCTCACCCCACCTCATGGCAATTCCAGGTAGATGTGAGGTCTAGATGTGAGAGGTAAAAACAACAGGTTAGAGTTATACGAGATGTGGTGGTTTGAATAAGTCTGGGCCCCCATAAACCCAGGCGTTTGAAAGCCTGGCCCATGGGGAGTGGCACTGTGAGGGGGTGTGGCCTTGTTGGAGGAAGTGCGTCACTGTGAGGGTGGGCTTTGAGGTCCCTATGCTCAGGCTATGCCCAGTACAGATGAGACCCTCCTCCTGGCTGCCTGTGGAAGATAGTCTCCTCCTGGCTTCCTTTGGAGCAAGATGTAGAACTCTTGGTTCCTCTGGCACCAAGTCTGACTGCATGATGCCAGCTTCCCTCCATGATGATGATGGACTAAACCTCTGAAACTGTAAGACAGCCCCAGTCAATCCTTTATAAGAGTTGCAATGGTCCTGGTGTTTCTTCACAGCAATAAAACCCAAACTAAGACAATAGATAATATGGAGATATATAAATCATATAATAACAGAGCTTTGCAGGAGACCTTGGCTCACATACAAAATCAGGGTAGGGACTGGACAGGTAACGCTGAGGTTCAGAGCATATACTGCTCTTGCAAAGGACCTGAGTTTGGTTCCCAACACCCATGTTAGTCAAGCAGCAGTCTGTATAACCCTAGTTCCAGGGGATCTGACGCCCTCTTCTGGACTCAGAGGGCCTTGCACTCATGAGCAAACACCCACACACAAGCATACATAAAACTAAATCTTAACCTTTTTAAAAGTCGGGTTATAATACACTATATTCAATGCAAGTACATTTGTTAGAATAAATGTATGTGGTGTGTGTTCAGAGAGTTGAAATTAACTTAAAGGATTTGCTGCAAAATATTAATAATGGTTGTCTCTGTGAAGTGTGATTACAAGGTTCTTGGGGTTTTTTTCTATTCTGAATTATTTGATTTTTTTCTACAATAAACATGTTCTACTTGTGCAAAAAAAATGTTTAAAAAAAGAAAATCTATTCAAGCCTTGTTGGTGCTCCATTAAATACTCTCTCTACATTCTCTAATTCTATCAAAGCAACCTTTTATTCTCCCCATGGTCTCTGAAGCAGACAGAACAGCAGAATAAATTCACCCTGTAAAAGCATTAGGCTAAATTCTGAAATGGCTCAGGCCTCAGCTTGCCTGTGGTGTGATCTCCTTTCTCACATCTGATCTCTCTGTACTCAATATTCCCTCCCAGTGGCTCGACTGAGCTCAGATTTAATACCATCCTGCCTCTCAGTAATTTTCTCCAACATGCAGAGAAAGAGACTTAACCATAAATTCAGACATAAAGCATGAGAGGTAACTTATTGTTCTGCTTTCATTTTGGTTGTGAAAAATACCCTGGAAAAAGACATCCTAAGGGAAGAAAAGGCTTATCTGGCTAACAGTTACAGGCCATGGCCTGTTCCTTCAGAGAAGTCAAGGCAAAAAGTCAAGTTGCTAGTCATATCAAATCCATAGTCAAGGGCAAAGAGAGTGAGCGTGTGGGTACTTGGCTTGCTTGCTCTCTTTCAGCGACCTTTCTTCTCTCTTATGGTGTTCAGGTCTCTCTGTCTAGGGAATAGTGCCACTTAAAATGAGCTGGGTCTTCCTATACCGATTAACAGTTATGACAATCCCCCACAGACCTGCCTCAAAACCAAAGTCATTAAGGTATTTCCTCATTAGGACTCTTCTCCCTAGCAGACTATGGGAGCACGTGCCTTTAACTTGGTGGGTTGAAGAAGGTGAATCTGTCAGTTTAAGACAAATCTGGTCTACACAGAGAGTTCCATGCCAGCCAGAAATACATAGTGAGACCCTGTAATAGAAGAGAGAGAGAGAGAGAGAGAGAGAGATGCTAGAGAAATGGCTCAGAGGTTAAGAGCACTGATTGCTCTTCTACAGGTCCTGAGTTTAATTCCCAGCAACCACATGGTGGCTCATAACCATCTGTAAATGGGGTCTAATGCCCTCTTCTGGTGTGTCTGAAGACAACTTCAGTCTAGACATAAAATAAACAAAATCTTTAAGAAAGAAAGAAAGGAAGGAAGGAAGGAAGGAAGGAAGAAAGAAAGATGTTGTTCACAGTTATATTCTGCTACTTAGCAAGTTGAAGGCCAGCCTGGGTTCTATGGTGGGTTCCAGGCCAATCTGGACTACATGAGATGCTGTTAAAAACAAAAGACAAACAGAAATGTAATTTGTCTGAACATCTACAGTATTTTTCGGGAAGAAGTGCATAGCTGCCTTTAGCTTCGAACTCTGACTTTGAAGAGCAAGAGAAGTAGTTGTCCTATTTTTAGAAACCATATTGATGCCAGGCAGCGGTGGTGTGAGCCTTTAATCCCAGCACTTGGGAGGCAGAGGTAGGTGGATTTCTGAGTTCGAGGCCAGCCTGGTCTACAGAGTGAGTTCCAGGATGGCTAAGGCTATACAGAGAAACCCTGTCTTGAAAAACCAAAAGAAAAAAAAAAAAGAAAAAAAGAGAAAGAAACCATATTGACAAAGAAGAGAGGGCCCTTTAGATGTTAAGACAGTAAGAGGTTCAAGGACCCTGAGTCAGTGCAAGAGATGGCACCTCCACAGTTCCCACCACATCCTCCCTCCCCACACGCTCTGGAGCTGAGAGCCAGTCAGGCAACTGCACCATTTAAATTGTGCTTCCTTCCTCGTTTTCATCACCCGCCCCAGACTATAGACCCAAATTTAAATTAGTTAAAATCCTGAATTATGTGATTCCACTATTTTAGGAATGAGAGAATGAATGTGCTTAAACAATTGGAGGCTGTGGTCTGTGTGAGTCATGAGAGGTGAGGATTTCAAGGTTCAGAAGGTCAAAAAGGTCAAGGGACAAGATCTGAATAGCTGTCATCATCTATCAATACTGTCTCCAAAAGTCTCCTCTGCCCACCACCCTTCCTCCCAGTTTCAATTCCAATGCTCTAGACATTTTTTAAATTAAGATCCCTAATCTGCTGACCCTATCCTTACTGACTTCCACACTTCTTCCAAGTAGCAAACTTGTTCACAAGAGACATTTATTTTGTTGAGACAGGGTCTACCACACAGCCCCAGCTACCTGGAGTTCACTATGTAGACCAGGCTGGCCATAAACTGACAGAGATTAGCCTGAGTCTGGTGTTAAAAGTTTATGCCGATATGCCCAGCCATTACTTTCTTTTAAGACAGGATCTTGCTGTGTAGTCCAAGGTGTTCTCAATCTGGGAGTCTTCCTGCCGTCACCTCCCAAGTGCAAAAAAAAAAATGTTTATTTATTCATTTATTTTTGAGACAGTATCTTACATAGGCTGGACTGGCCTTGAATTCCTGATCTCCCTACCTCCACTTCTGGAATGCTGAGATTACATGTCATCATACTTGGTTTATGTAGTGCTGGGAATCAAACTCTGAGCTTCATGCATGCTAGGCAAGTACTCTATCAACCAAACACCTCCCCAGCCCGTCACCTTAATTTTCTAACCCTGTCTTCTTCTGCCTACAGTTGCAAGTCATGTTCAGATCTATCTATGAAGTTGAGGTGTTGAAAACTATTGCTTAACCTGGTTCTTCCCATTGTTTCTTACCTTGCTACTTGGACTGGTTCATTTTAAATTCTAAGTACAAATCTTAACAAGATTGAAGAAGTGCCTGATGGCCCCATGGCTCTGCACTGAAGTGGAGATGTCCTGGAGACATCTACTTTAATGTGCTTCCTGTCTCCTCAAGCCTCCAACACCATTCCTACCCACCTCTCAGCTGAAGACCTTGGGTCATGTGTTGCTAATCACACAAGGAAGGTTGTCACCTTTTCATCGCCTGTTCTGCCACCGCCCACCATGTATCTCCACCCATTGACATCTGAGCTCCAGCAGTAGACAGATCCCTAACCCTGACTCACCCATTGAGATTTAAGTCCTTCCCCCTTTACAGCTTGGTCTTGTAGTTGCAGCTGTTGGCCTGTTACCTTCTACCATCCATCTCCCATTCTGTTGAACAGCTCCCATTGGGGAAAACATGCCTCATGATCTTCCAAACCCCACATTTAAAAAAGAAAAACCTCACTGAGTGATAGTGGTGGTGGGTTTCTTTAATCCCAGCACTCGGGAGGCAGAGGCAGGCAGATCTCTGTGAGTTCAAAGCCAGCCTGGTCTATAAAACAAGTTCCAGTATAGCCAAGGCTACACAGAGAAACTTTGTCTTGAAAAAAAAATTTTTTTTAATTCTGTGTTTTCCTCTAGCTTCTGCTCTATCCTTCTGTCTTTCTTCTGAGCAAACAGTAAATAAAACTTCAAGTTGTTCTTGCCCATCTTTACTAGCCCTTCATTTTGTACTCTTCCTCATCCCTCCCAGCTCTATTTCATCAGAACAACTCTTTGAAAGTAATTTTTATCTATGGCCTTCATTGGTCCTCACCTGGCCAAATAGCGGTGGCTTGCTCAGACTCAGACAGTTCAACCTCTTAACTCTTAACACAGACACTATGGTGTTGAACTTCTGTTGTCAGCCTGACTTGACTTAGAATCACCTAGAACACATACCTCTGGGCTCGTGTGTGAGGACATTCCCAGACAGGTTTAACTGAGAATAGAAGATCCATCCACAGGCTGCAGGCATACCTCTCCAGGAGGCCTGAGATTCCTGAGTATAGTGGCAGGCTTCCAAGGACAGAGGGAAAGGCGGGGAGAGACAGACAGACAGACAGATGAGGAGATGTGAGAGGGGAGGGGAGGGAAAGAGAGAGGGGAGAGAAGGGGAGAGGAGAGGATAATGAGCAACAGAGAAGAAGAAGGAAGGAGGGAAGAAAAGAGTGAGAGAGAGTACACCTCTAGGTACATCTGTGAGGGCAACCCCAAAGACATTTAGCTAAGAATGGAAGATCCACCCTGGATTTAGGCTGAACCATCCCATGAGCTGGAGTCCTGGACTGAAACAAAAAGGAGAAAGTGAGCTGACGATCACCACGATCTGTGTGCTTTCTGACCATGGATACAACATGACTGGTCACCTTGTGTCTTAGTCAGGGTTTCTATTCCTGCACAAAACATCATGACCAAGAAACAAGTTGGGGAGGAGAGGGTTTATTCAGCTTACACTTCCATGTTGCTGTTCATCACCAAAGGAAGTCAGGACTGGAATTCAAGCAGGTCAGGAAGCAGGGGCTGATGCAGAGGCCATGGAGGGGTGCTACTTACTGGCTTTCTTTCCCTGGCTTGCTCAGCTTGCTTTCTTACAAAACCCAGGACTATCAGCCCAGGGATGGCACCACCCACAATGGCCCCTCCCCCCTTGATCACTAATTGAGAAAATGCCTTACAGCTGGATCTCATGGAGGCATTTCCTCAAGAGAGGCTCTTTTCTCTGTGATAACTCCAACTTGTGTCAAGTTGGCACACAAAACCAGCCAGTACACTCTGCTTTCCCACTATCATGCCTTCCTCACTACAGAGGACTGGATCCCTCAAACTGTGGGGTGAATAGTTTTTTTTTTTTTTTTTTTTTTTTTTTTTTTTGGTTTTTCGAGACAGGGTTTCTCTGTGTAGCCCTGGCTGTCCTGGAACGCACTCTGTAGACCAGGCTGGCCTTGAACTCAGAGATCCGCTTGCCTCTGCCTCTCAAGTGCTGAGATTAAAGGCGAGCACCACCACTGCCTGGCTGGATTCCTAGTTTCTTTAGAACTTTTATCAGACAGGGATGTGCAACCTTGTTGAAGACATCTTAGGCATCTGTCAAGGTTTGGGTAATTTTTTTTTTTTTGACTCCAAAATGCTATGATCTTCCAGGGTGTATTGTTTTCCTATTAGTACCTAACAAATACAAAGCTATCGTAGCTTCAAATAACACACAGTCATTTTTGTGAGTTTTTTGTAGCTCAAAAGTCTGGGTGTGGCCTCACCAACTTCCAGTGCCCACGTGAGCTGAGGCTGAAGCCCCCTTAGAGCCTGTAGAAGGGTCAGCTGCCAGGCTCCTGTCTGAAGTTCATTTCCTTGCAGATCCAGAATTAAGGTTTTCATTACTCCTGATAGGCTTTCCTCAGTTCTAGGGGACTACCCAGAATTCCTTATCACCTAGCTACTTCTGTCATGGCAGCTTCTATCTTCAAAATGAGTGAGGTGTGTGTGTGTGTGTGTGTGTGTATGAGAGAGAGAGAGAGAGAGAGAGAGAGAGAGAGAGAGAGAGAGAGGAAATTTTTGTTTTGTTTGTTTTCAAGACAGGGTTTCTTTGTGGAGTCCTGGTTGTCTTGGAGCTGGCTCTGTAGACCGGGCTGGCCTTGAACTTAAGAGATCCA
The DNA here is from genome assembly GCA_019843965.1 of Rhynchomys soricoides. Classification (NCBI taxonomy): domain Eukaryota; kingdom Metazoa; phylum Chordata; class Mammalia; order Rodentia; family Muridae; genus Rhynchomys; species Rhynchomys soricoides. The sequence continues at coordinate 402,795 of JADRCH010000350.1, read as the reverse complement.
CCTGCCTCTGCCTCCTGAGTGCTGGGATTAAAGGTATTTGCTATCTCTGCCCAGCAAGAAAGAATTTCATATCATGTAGTGTAACTTTGACCTTCTGTCCTCCTGCCCCCACATCTCAAGCACTAGATCGTGTCTGGCTCAGCTGCCCGCCCTTTATAACCATGGCTTAGATACACAAAGAGCCACTTTCAAATTTGCCCTTTTTCTTTACCCTTGGCCTAATAACTGTTAGTCCAGGCTGGCCCTTTCTTTACTCCCTGACAGAGAAAAACTGTGAGAAAGGGTGATTCTTCTTCTAATTACATAAGCAGTTCCCTCTTGATTGACATTTTAAATAATCTTGAATTCCTTTTCTAAATCTGTACTCCCTCTGTCATGAGTGTTTTGCTATTTCGATGCATCTCAAGCTAGTTTTAGAAGTAGGTAAATCGAAAGTAACCAAGTAAAAATCAAATAAGCATCTCAATGTCAGTACCCCTGAATCTCAGACATTCAAGCTGAGCAGGAACAGGAGTGATAATGGACTGGGGGTTGGAGCTGGGGCTCAGCTGCTAGAATGCTTGCCTAGCATACAGGATGCTGGTGGTGAACACTGCAATCTCAGCGCTAGGGAAGTAGAGGTACAGGTGTCCGTTCAAAGGCATCCTCAGCAACATAGGAAGTTCAAGGTCATCTTGGGCTACCTGAGAGCCTGCGTTGGAAAACAAAAATCTATGAATTGAGACCTAGGATAGTTATGGAATTGGTGGGGTGTTATTAGAGAGAGTGTGCTGGCTAGTTTCATGCCGATTTAACAAAATTTAGACTCATTTGGGAAGAGAGACTATCTTGAAAAAACACCCCACCAGATGGCCTGTGGACAAGACTGGAAAGTTTTCTTAATTAATGTCTAATGTAGGAGAACCCAGCCCATTATGTATGGTACCACTCTAGGCTGGTGGTCCTGGGTTCTATAAAAAAACAGGCTGAGCAATCCATGAGGAACAAGCACCCCTCAATGGCCTCTAAATCAGCTCCTGCCTCCAGGTTCCTGCCCTGCCTGAGTTCTTGCCCTGACTTCCCTCAATGATGAGCTGTTAGCTGGAAACACAAGATGAAACAAACCCTTTCCTTCCCAGGTTGCTTTAGGTAATGGCGTTTTATCATAGCAATAGAAACCACAGGACATGGAGCATGACAGAGAAATGGAAGCTGTTAGAATACTCTAAGACAGAGAGAGCATTATAAAAATCCATGGTGACACATGCCCTTTGACCTTTGCCTTCTAATCTTAGAGACTCCTAATTTGTTCTTGCTTCAATAGAAGTCACATAAAGCCTGTTCGGATTACTTCTTGCTTCTTTTGTATTCTTATTTTATGTGTATGACTGCTTTGCTATCATATCTGTCTGTGTGCCATATGTAAGCCATGAGTGCCATGGAGTCCAGAAGAAGACATCAGAGCCCCTGAAATCAGTATCTGGGAACTGAACCCTGATACTCTGCCAAGTGTTCTTAACCACTGAGCCACCTCTCTGGTCCCTCGATTAGTGTCATCGTTATTCCAGATAATCTGGCTACCAAAGCATATTTTCTCTGATAGATGCTTAAAAGGTAGAGTCTGTCTGCAAAGAAAGTGTTGATGGAGATTCTGAGGGGCTTTCCAGACAACCTTCCAAGAGGCAGAAATCTGTGTGCAAACCTAAGGGTCGTGAGGTTGCTTTTCTGCCAGAACCCTATGCAGCCAGCTTCCTGCCTCCCACACGTCCCTCGGTAGTATGCCGGCACTGAACAGGGTTAGGACCATTATCATGGTGTTAGAGGCTCCCCTCCTCGCGTCCCTTGAACAATTCAAGGAAAAGTGCCTGGAAGAAAATTAGAACTCTAATTATGGATTGGCCTGCTGAGATAATGTCTGTAGGCATACTTCACCATGATTAAATCAGAGGCACACCACAGAAAGGAGATATTCCTGTTCTTGCCACTTTGAATGCAACTTTTCTGTCACTGAATTATCTGTCCTAAAAGATCTTGAGTTCTGTAAAATTGCATCATGGGGAGTCTTTATTTGAAAATTACTCAGCTTAAGGGAACATAACAATGAAGTTATATTTTAATTGGAATAGGGCTAACAAAGGTTTCATTTTATTTCCTCTGTGTGTGTGTGTCCGCACATGTGTGTGCGGATGGGTGTGTACATGTGTGTGGAGTCCAAGGTGAACAGTCACTCTCTCATCTTTTATTTTTTTTTTTAAACAGTGTCTCTCACTGAAGCTGGAGCTCACTGGCTGACCAGTGAGCTGCAGGGACCCTTGCACTTCTTTGAGCACATGCCACCACGCTGTTACCTTACACGGTTCCTGGGCATCCACACTCAGGCCTTTATGCTTGCGCAGCAGACTCTTTACCAACTGAGCCAGCTCCCCAAGCCCAAGTTCTCATTTCTGGGTTGTTTATTTTTTTATTTTTTTTATTTACTTATTTTGTATGTGAGTACACTGTAGCTGTCTTCAGACACCCCAGAAGAGGGCATCGGATCCCATTACAGATGGTTGTGAGCCACCATGTGGTTGCTGGGAATTGAACTCAGGACCTCTGGAAGAGCAGTCGGTGCTCTCAACCACTGAGCCATCTCTCCAGCCCCCAAGTTCGCATTTCTTTACCAAGCCCTTTCGGAAACAGCCCCTGCAGACAAGAGCTTTCTCTCAAAAGTCTATTTCTTTTAACTACCAAACACCTACACACCTTCTTTTTAACTTTTGAGATCTGCACAGTCCAGAATCACTGTTGGATTAACTCTTTGAATTCATGGTCCTTGTTTTTAAAAGCCAAGTGGAGCCAAGTGTGTGTGGTGGCATGCTTTAATCCCAGCACTTAGGAGGCAGACAGTCCGGTCTTTGTGATTCAAGGCCAACTTGGTCTGTATATCGAGTTCTAGCCTAGCCAAATTACAAACTGAGGTCCAGCCTCAAAAAAATCAAATTATAACCGTAGTAACAATAATAAATCCAGGTGGATCTGGAGCTATGGCCTAGTAATTAAGAGGACTTTACAGAGGGCCCAAGTACCAGTGCGAAGGCACTTACAAGCCTGTAACTCCAGCTTTAAGGCATCCGTTATTCTCTTCTGGCCTCTGAGGGCACTGCACCCGTGTGTAATGTGTAAATACTCCTACACAGACACATACGCTTAATATTTTAAAACTCCAAGTGAGTCATAAAAACAACAAATCATCCCACATGTCACCTGATTAGTGAAGACTAATTCTAAGGATGCTGTTGAGCTACAGAATGTTAGCCATCCTAATCTATAATTCACAAGATAGGCAGCTCACCTGTCTGAAGTGTGCATAAGTCAGTCATTGCCCCCCACTCCTGACAGAACTGAACAAGCACAGATTCAGACCACTAGCCACAGAACACTTCCATCCCACCCCAGAGGAAACCCCCAAGATGTCAGCGGTCATCCCCATTCACCATCTCCAGGCATCAACGGAAAGGCATTCAGGCTTTTTCTACTTTTGGATTATGCTCTTACCACCCTTTGGGGGTGGGGCTGGACACATGGCTCATATGTTAAGGACACTGCCTGCTCTTCAATAGGATGTAGGTGCCATTCCCAGCATCCATATGGCAGCCCACAACTGTCTGTATATCTAGTTCTTCTGGACTGTGTACACCTAATATGCACATAATACACAGACAGACACACAGTAAAAACCCATATGAGTAAAATTTTAAAATGAAGAACAGTTATGTACAGGAATTTGTGTGGAAATGTGGTTTTTGCTAATTAAATAATTACAAGTGGGATAGCTAGGTCATACAATGTCCTAGTTTCATTTCCATTGCTGTGATAAAATATGCTAATAAAAAGTAATTTAGGAGAGAAAGATGTTTATTTCAGCTCACAATTTCAGATTGCAATATATCATTGTGGGAAAGTCAGGGCAAGAACTTCGAAGACCTAGTCACATCACATCTACAATCAAGAACAGAGAGAAGTGAATTCATGCATGTTTGTTTATTTGCTTGTTCTTAGTTCAGTTTCTCCACTTGAGCAGTTCAAGACCCCGTGTCTAGGGAATGGTGCCACTCACGGTGTACTAGCCTTCCCACACACTCATTTTAATTAAGACAATTTCCCACAAACATGCTCACAGGCTAACCCAGTGTAGACAATCCTTCACTGAGATGCTCTACCCAGGTGACTATAGGCTGTGTCATATTAACAAGCTAACCATCACATGGTAATTCCATGTTGATTTTTTTTTTAATTTTATTGATTATTGGTGATTTTCATATCATGCACTCCAATCCCACTCATCTCTCTGTTCCTTCATATCTGTAACTTCCCCCATACTAATTTTTTAATTGCTTAAAGTATACATAGCATAATATTAAGCATTTTAAATTCATTTTAAGTGTACAGCTCAATGGTATTAAGTACATTCTCATTAGCATTCAGCCATCACCACTACTATCCAATTTCCAGAATGTTCCATCCAAAAACCAGAAATTCAATCCTCATTCTACCCTGACCTCCCCCACTGCTCTATTGTCTCAATGAACTTGATTATGTTCAATTTTATTAAAATGTTTTTTATTTTTATTTTATGCACATGAGCGTTTTGCCTGCATGCAGGTATGTGCACCATATGAACAGAGCCAGGGCATTGATCTGGAAATGGAGTTACAAATAATTGTGAGCTGCCATGCAGGTGATGGGACTCATAGCCAGTGCTCTTAATAGCTAAGCCATCTATTGCTAAAAGAAGTTTAAATTTGCTCAATGTACATTATATTCCTGCATACAAATATCTTTATGTAACCCAGTACCTTGTACAAAAAATGTCTGTCAGTGAGAAAAAAAGTAAAGCTTTTGTTGTTGTTGTCATTGTTTTTATGAAAAGCAAAGAGTGCTGATGTGTACAGTGTTGCTCAGGCTTACCCCACCGATCACATTGTTCTTCATGCCTAGTTTGGTGCTTGTCTTAGTTACTATTCTACTACTGTGACAAAACACCATGACCAAGGTAACTTATAAAAGGAAGCATTTAATTTAGGAACTCATAGTTCCAAAGGGTTAGAATTCATGACCAAGGTGAGGAGCATGGCATCAAGCAGGTATGAATGTGTTGATAGTTTACATCTAATCCACAAATATTAGGCAGAGAGAGAGAGCGCTAACTAGGAATAGTGTGGACTTTTGAAACCTCAAAGCTCACCACAAGTGACACACCTCCTCCAACAAGGCCAGACCTCCTAATCCTTCCCAAACAGTTCCACTAAATAGGTACCAAGTATTCAACCATAAGATCCTATTGGGGGAGGGGGGGAGTTGTTCTCATTTTAAACCACCCAGGGCTTTGTGTATATGAGGCAATCACTCTACCAACTGAAGACCATTCCCAGCTCCATGAAAGAACTGCTTAAACTTCTCTTCAGTGTCATTATGTAGACAGTGACTCTACCCTGCTGTTTATTCCAACTAATGGTTCAGCTGTTGTGCTCAGACCTAATGTTCTCAGTTTTTGCATTGATATAACTTTTTTCTTTTACTCATAGTATTGAGTAATTTCTGTCTGTCATTTTCTTCATATTTTTTTTACCTCTCTTCTTGAAAATAATGATTTTAAGGGGCTAGAGAGATGGCTGAGCGGATAAAGGCATGACCTACAAAGCCTAACAACCTGAGTTCAATCCCCAGGACTCTTATGGTGAAAGTAGAGAACTGATTCTTAAAAGTTGTCTTAGGACCTTCACAAGCTCACTCCAGCACATGCACACACAATACATTAACAAAATATTTTATTTATTTATGTGGTTTTTGAGAAAAGATCTAACTATTTAGTCCTGACTGGCCTGGAACTTGCTGTGCAGACCACATTGGCCTCAAACTCAGAGACCCACCTGCCTCTACCTCCCAAGTGCTAGAAGTAAAGGTGTGCACCGCCATGCTTGGCTAATAAAACATTTTAAAGAATAATAATTTTAAGCCAGGCAGTGGTGGCACACGCCTTTAATCCCAGCACTTGGGAGGCAGAGGCAGGTGGATTTCTGAGTTCGAGGCCAGCCTGGTCTACAGAGTGAGTTCCAAGACAGCCAGGGCTACACAGAGAAACCCTGTCTCACAAAAAAAAAAAAATAATAAAAATAAAAATAAAAATAAAAATAATTTTGAGTTGAGCTGTGGTAGTGCACACCTTTAATCCAAGAATTCAGGAGATAGAAGAAGGCAGATCTCTGTGAGTTCAAGGCTAGCCTGGTCTACAGAGTGAGTTCCAAGAGAGCACTGAGAACCAGAGCAGTGCACATAACCCTGCTGTGACAAAAGACAGACTATGGAAGAGTGGAAATGATATTAGGACAGGCATGCTGACACATGCCTTCAATCTCAGCACTCTGTGAAGCGGAGGCAGGAGAGTATCTGTGTGTTCCAAAATAGCCAGAGCTATATGTAACTAATTTTTTTAAAGCCTATCTTTAACGATGGTTCTTAAATGCCTTAACCTTCCTCTCTTTTAGCCCATTACCCACTAGAGGCGATGGAAAAGAAAGGCTATGGGGAAAGTGGACCTGTTTAGAAAGGTTCTTCAGAGCAACTCCCATCTGTGTGGTCTGGAAATCAACAGTTTAGTTCACAGGTTATCAGTGGCAGCTTGACCACTCATAAACACTTTATGAATATGGCACTAGTCCCGTTTGGTAGAGTCAGGAAAACAAACACAAATCAGCAACAGGGGCACAAACTAGTAGGAATAGCCTGGCAGGAGGGATTCAGACCAGCAGGAATGTCAGGAGGAGCTCTTAGCTGTGCCTCTCTCTTCAGAGAGCAAAGACTTGAGACCAACAAATGTTCAGCTATGTAAGCAAGCTCAAACTCTGCCCCCATCTTATACTCGCTCCAAATATCACGTTCCTCTATGGGTCTTGCCTCCATATGAGAGTCTGTCTCAGCTGACATCACTCTGTCAATCAGCTGGAGTCCATGGTAGCAACAAGAGACTGCAGCACACCACCAAAAGTTTGTTTGTTTTTGGTGCATTTCTCTCTATGGAGTCCAGACAAATGGAGCTCAACTACGCAATGTAAGGTGGACCGACACATGTGTGTCATTCATGAAGAATCCTTCATCACGAGTCCTTTCACGTGCTTGCTTTAGCAGAACATCCTCTCTCCTGTGTCTGCTTCAGGGAAACGTTCCTTCACGAGTCTGCCTTAGCCTCTCACCTGTGTACAGCTAAACACTCCTTCACGTGTTTGCCGCAACAAAACACCATCCAACCGACTTTCCAAAGAACCCTTAAGTGTCCACTTCAGCTATATAGGGATACACTGACTTTAAAAAGGAAAAAGTTACAAGGGACGAAAACTCAGATGGAGAGGGAAGACAAGTCATGTAACACATGTACATGAATGTGTGTGAAACTGCTTATCTTCAGCTTGTTTGTTTGTTTATATTTTTGAGACATAATTTCATTTATCTCAAAAGCTGGGTGTTTTGCCTGCATGTATGTTTGCATGTCATGTGTGTGCTTAGTGCACAAGAGGCCAGAAAAGGGCACAAGATCACCTGGAAGTGGAGTTACAGATGTTATGAACCACCTTCTGTGGGCTGGGAATTGAACCTGGATCCCCTGGAAGCTGCTAAGCCATCTCTCCAGCCCTAACCTTGAACTCTTGATCCTTTTGCGCTCATCTTCTAAGTTCTGGGATTAGAGATGTACGCCATCATGCCCAGATCTTCATCTTTAGTGTTTATCTATACATCGTGAATCAGGCAGGTCTTAGCTAGCATTCCTATTGCTGTGACAAAACACCCTGACCAAAAAGCAAGTTGGGGAGGAAAGAGTTTATTGAGCTTACACTTCCATATTGTAGTCAACCAATGAAGGAAGCCAAGACAGGACTCCAGACAGATCAGGAACCCTGAGGCAGTAGCTGCTTACTGGCTTGCTCCCCATGGCTTTCCAGCTTGCTTTCTTATAGAACCTAGGACCACCAATCCAGGGATGCCCATCATGGGCTGCCCCCCCCCCCGAACACTAATTAATAAAATGCCTTATAGCCGAATCCTATAGAGGTATTTTCTCAATTGAGGTCCCTTCCTTTCAGATAACTCCCGTTTCTGTGTCAAGTTGACATAAGACTAGCCAGCACAAAGCAAGAGACAGAAATATATTTAATAATACAAAGTTTAACTCTAAGGATGAGACTATCAATGGAAATTGCATGGAGGAAGAAAGAACAGAGGAAAGAGGAAGGTGATAGGAATACTCTAATTTCACCATTACTCTTGGAAGGAATTAACAGGCTGGAGAAGAAATGGAGGGTTAAGGCAGGTACCAGAGGCTGGAGACTGGAGAGATGGCTCAATGGTTAAGAACATTGGCTGCTGCCTTAGTCAGGGTTTCTATTCCTGCATAAAACATCATGACCAAGAAGCAAGTTGGGGAGGAAAGGGTTTATTCAGCTTACACTTCCACATTGCTATTCATTACCACAGGAACTCAGGACAGGAACTCACACAGGGTAGGAACTTGGAGGCCGAAGAGGATGCAGAAGCCATGGAGGAATGCTGCTTACTGAATTGTTACCCCTGGCTTCTTCAGCTTGCTTTCTTATAGAACCCAGGACCACCAGCCTGGGGATGGCACCACCCACAATGGGCCCTCCCCCCTTGATCACTAATTGAGAAAATACCTTACAGCTGGATCTCATGGAGGCACTTCCTCAAGGGAGGCTCCTTTCTCTGTGAAAACTCCAGCTTGTGTCAAATTGACACAAAACCAGCCAGTACAGGTACTCTACCCATTGACCTGGGTTTAGTTCACAGCACTCATACAGCAGCCCATGACCAGCCCATAGCTCCAGTTCCAGAGGACCTAGTGTCCTTTTCTGACCAGGCAAGTCAGACATACATGCAGGCAAGCATATGTACACATAAAATAAAAATAAATTTAAAAGTTTAAAAGATAGTTATCAGAAGCGGCCGCACACATCTATAATTCCAGCACTTGGAGGATGAGACAGGAAGATCAGGCATTTAAGGCCATCTTTGACTACACAGTGAGATCAAGGAGCCTCAAGTACATGACTCCCTGTCCTAAAATGTTTAAGGGTATTGGAGAGACAGCTCAGTGGTTGAGAGAATGTGCTGCTCTTACAGAGGATCCCGGGTTCACTTCCCAGCACCCACAAACCTCCTGTTCACAAACCTCCTGCAACCCCAGCTCCAGAGGGTCTTCTGGCCTCCTCCAAGGATGCACCCACAGACAAGCAGGTACACACACATAAACAATATTGAAAGGACCAAACTAGCTAGAGCCAGGCTAACCCCATGACAGGCTGCAAACTGGCAGTTTGGAAGACTAGGCCTAAGTTTCTGTTTTCCAGAACTGGAAACGTAAAAAACAAGTCAATTCCAGGAAAACCCAGCTCAGGAGCTGTCAGGAGCTGTCCCACCACCTACCCTGAGCCAAGTATAGTTTATCAGCAAAAGTCCCCAAAATCCCCCAGAGCTTTAACCAATCACAAAGACACCCATACTCCTCAATAGAGCCAACCAATCAAGGGAAAGAAAGTCACCCACTCCTACCCTAACAGGCTTTAAATTGACCCTGCAAAGTCCGCACCTCTGTCTTCCGTCCTGATGGTATGGTAAACCCCTGCATGCATGCTCTCTATAGAATAAATGCTCTATGCTGTTGCATACTATTTGAGTCTGGGGAATCTTTCTTCAAGAATCACAGACCCTTACGGAATGCTATCCGCCGTGTTCTACAGCTACGCGTAAACCAAGAACACACTCACACTTCTTCCTGCATCCTGAGCTTAAGTGCCCCACTGTTTTCCTCCCACTGTCAACATTTAGAACACGTACATTTCATCCTACAGCCTCTCATTCTATAACATCTCTTTCTTTCCTATTTTTTTGCAAGCAACACTCCTGAATATCATTGTGGTTCCTGTTTTGATCCTCTGCTTGAATCTATAATTAGCATGTTTTTAAAGCAAGCCTTCGACTTGAACAGCAAAAACCACTACAATGATAACAGAACAAACCTTCTTAACTTCGCTTCAGCTCCTAGGTGCTAACTGTGCCCAGACACTTCAAATTATCTCATTTAGTCCTCAAAACAACCCTATGTCTTCAAACACTTATTACCCTATTTTATAGTTCCTTATTCCTTAAACAGAGTAATTTTGCTTTCTTCCAGCTTCTGCATCTAAAATTGTATATTCCCTCCACACCCAGCATTAAATTGAACCCTCAGGACTATTATACTAAAGACGACTATTTAAACTTAGCATAAACCAAAGACCCCACCACCCTGAGAGGACAGTAGGAGTTAAAAATAATAGCCACATTTTGTTCCACCATGCTCCAGAGTCCCCCAGAGTGCACTCTGAAAATCTGACTTTGAGAATTCTTCATTTCCTTCTCCATGAAAGGAGAAGGTGAGAAGGAATTTTTATCTTGGGGAACAGGGCATTTCTTTACTTGGACAGAAAGTATGAATAAATAAAGACCACACCATGACCTATAAGCACTTAAGGCCATATGAGAAACAAGTAAAGATGGTTTATCAGGAATTATAATTCTGAAGAGAAAAAAAATGGAATGAGTATTATTTTTGAAATTATTGGCTCAGGCTAGGGATGTGGTTCCGTGAGTAGAAGGCTTGCCTAATATGCACAAAGTCCTGAGTTAGATGCCAGTACCAGGTAAGCAGAGTGTGTAGTACACACCTATAATACCAGTGCTTGGGAGTTCAAAGCAGGAGGATCAGAAATTCAAGGTCACAATTGGTTGCGTAGGGAGTTCAAGGCTAAGCTGGGATACATAAAACCTTGCTCCAGGGGCTGAAGAGATGGTTAAGAGCACCTGACTGCTCTTCCAGAGGTCCTGAGTTCAAATCCCAGCAACCACATGGTGGCTCACACCCATCTGTAATGGGATCCGATGCCCTCTTCTGGTGTGTCTGAAGACAGCTACAGTGCACTCATATACATAAAATAAATAAAATCTTAAAAAAGAAAAGAAAAATAAAGACCTTGTTTCAAAAGGATGGGAGTAGGGCAGTAATATGGCTCACTGAGTAAAGGCTCTTGCTGCCAAGCCTAATAACCTGAGTTTGATCCTAAGTCACATGGTAGGAGAGAGCCGACTCTTGTAGGCCATCCTCTGACCTTAACATAAACCCTCCTCCCACATAAGTAAACATTCCAAATATTTTAAATTTTTGGTAGTTTGGATCATCCACAAGTCTTGAAGTCAGTGATATTCTCCCAGTTGAGGTCTTAATAATGAAAAGACCAAATTTACATGTGGGTTAGCATAGCCATAATGATGTGTGCATTTTCATGTTGCTTCTAACGTAGTCGATGATTGGATAATTATCTTCCACTTTTCCTTTCCATGAAAGCACTAGTTATGGTAAAGTTCCTGCTCTCACCATTGTAAGTGGATATGTAGGTGGTAGTTAAATTTATCATTTGTTCCTTCCATAGCGTGGGGAGCACTAGAATTATGATAGACTAGAGGAGGAACAGGCATCACCCAGAAATGGCGGTCTCTAAGGGCAGCTAATGATTCTGCTGATGAGAAAGCAACAGGGCAGGAAGTGAAGCACAGCTGATTCAGGAGACAAATGCCTTCAATTCAAACCTAGGCTCTCCCATGTTGACCTCGATGTCCTCGGGAGTGTTGAAGGAGGTGGCTTCAATAGGCTTCCAATTTTTCCTGCTGTATGTGCTCAAGAAAAACAACTGGAGCAGCGCCCACTAGTTATGTACTAGTTGTGGGTCCAGTGGATGGACCCACACCCATGCACATAGAGACAACATTAATTTAAACACAGTAGGCTATTAAAAGAGGACATGAGGTTGAAAAGGAGACATGGGGGAGGAAGAGAGATGGGTGGAGTTGGAGGAGGAAATTCCAGTGTTGCGGCCATAATATATTATATACATATGACAGTCTCAAAGATAATGTTTTAAAGAAAAGAGCTGGAGAGAAGGCTCTGTGGTTAAGAGCACTTCTTGATACTGCAGAGGACCTGGATTCAATTCCCAGCACCCACATGGCAGCTCACAACCATCTGTAATTCCAGGGATCTGGTACCCTTTTCTTAGCAGCATGGGCGTAAGGCATGCATGTCATGCGCAGACGTATTTAGAGGCAACACTCATACACATTAGAAACAAACAAAAAACACTTAAAGGGCTGTGGGTGCAGCTGAGTTTGTAGCATCCTTGCCTAGCATGCAGGAAGCCCTGGCTTCTATTATCTACAACACTGTATAAATAGGCCTGGTAATATCTGTAATCCCAGCATGGGGTAGGTGGAAGCAGGAGGATTGGGAATTCAAAGTCATCCTTGGCTGCAGAGCAAGTTCATGGCTAGCCTAATGTATGAGAGAGAGAGAGAGAGAGAGAGAGAGAGAGAGAGAGAGAGAGAGAGAGAGAGAAGGTTTAGTTAAAGGTCTGTTTTCCTCTCTTAAGTACTGAGCCCGATTTATCATTGACTCCCATGAGGAGATCAAGAGTTTAGAGCACACATTGAATATGCTATCATTCTGCCTCATTACCCAAGGGTGTCCTTGAACCATTAACCCCCTTCATGGAGACATATAAATACCCAGCACCCCAGCCTCTGAACTCCACCCAAGAACTCTCAAGTGGGAGACTCCCATCTTTATACAGAACTTATCCTGTTGACCACTCTCTCCCCACAAGACTTAACCAAATACAAAGGATTCATACAGCTTTGGGTTCTCTAAAACCTTTGGTACATTGTCAATCAGATAAGAGACTGAGTCAGGGATGCTGCGGAGCTAAAGAACCCCACCTGGCTATGGGATCTCCTAGCCTCCAACCCTGACAGTCAGCTATCATTCATCAGCCTCAGGTATGAATTTACTGTTCATGAGATACAGCAAAGTTATCGTGTGAAATGAGGAAAAGAAAAATGGATGGGAAGACCTAGAAGATACAGAGAGTGGGATCCCTATGGCAGCACAGAGTGAGAAATGCCTTGGATGGTGGCCGTGGCATTAACAGGGTCCATGCTGTATTTCAGAGATAGCATTCTCAGCAGATTGGGTCTGTTTTTGTTCTGTTTTAAAAAGTGGCAGTGGGGGTGGGGGTGGTAAGGAACAACCAAACAGACTAAAAATGAAGCCATTTGATTCCCTCTTACGCAGCTGCTGGAATCTGCTCAAGTGGTAAGACATCCTATTTCAAGGAAGAGAAATGCATTTTGTTACTTGTCAATAAATTGGATTTGCTGTTCATCGGCATCTCTCCCCACACCCCAGGCACCTCCTGGATGGTGGAGAAGCTGATCAACACTGATGGGGAAACATTTAAGAACTTTCATAAATTCGTGTTTCCTATGCAGAACATCGGCAATCCGGAGATGTAATGACGATAGCAAAATCTGGGTTTAGGAATTCCTTTGAAAGAGGGCCAGGCTTGTCAGTGCCTCTCAGGAGCATATGGCTCCAGGCAGGGATGATATTAAGAGCCCAGGGAGGCACAGCTCAATCACTCTGTTATTGTGCCCCTCCTTGCTTCTTTGCTACCTCATCAGATGCTCTCCAGGCCATTGACAGGAAGTCTGTAAATGCCAAGGAGAAGGGGACCTGGTGTGTTGTAATAGCTGGCAACACTAATTTATCCTCTCTCTCCCTTGCCTTTGAAAACAAACATCTTGGCAAGATACCTGAGACTCTGGAATGGGCGGCCAAAACTCAGCAGGATTCCAGATGGTTGAGATTCCGGCTCCTGATGCCCTGATGTCTCCCCTCCCTCCTCTCTGAGATATTTTCATTTCTGTTCTCATTGGAGATAAATATTTTTATGTGAACCAGCCTCAACAGAGGTCATTATCAAAAAACCTGAGGATGAAGTTGCTCAGCTGTAGTGAACTTCTGCCTGGTGTAGTGAACACACCAACGCTCTCTCTCTCTCTCTCTCTCTCTCTCTCTCTCTCTCTCTCTCTCTGTCCCCTCCTCCCTCCTGCTCCCGCAGAGGTGTCCTGTGCAGACCTGACCTACTAATGCTCTCTCTTTCTTCCCCAATGTATTTGGCTGCTCCCGAAGAGGTGCTGAGGCATTATCAGGGTAACCTATGAGTATCTACCATCTCTCCAACCCCTTCTCTGAGTTCTGTAGTGCCAACATTGTCTCTGCCACACAAGACTCTGCAAGGGCAGTTGATATAATCTCTGGCTCTGCCTCTTAAGAGCTCTGTGACCTTAGACAAGCTAATTAACCTTTCTAAGCCTCAGTCTCTCAAAAACTCAGTTCCCTCCATTCCTGTGTGAAAGCTAAGCTCCAACAGTTATCTTTGTATCTTAGCTGCTCTTCTGTTACCGAGATAAAACACCTAGAAGATAAAATACTATGATAAAATACCACAAGAATTTAAAGGGATGAGGGGTTCTTTGGCTCCCAGTTACAGAGTACAGACCATGTTGGCAGGGGAATTATGACAGCTTGCACTGCTTCAGGTAACTGGTCTTGAAGTGTCCACAGCCAGGAAGCTAAGAGCAATAAACGCTGGGGCTCAGCTCACTTTCTCCTTTTTATACAGTCTAGGAACCTAGCCCAGAATATGGTGCCTAATTAAGGTAATCCCTCATAGGCAAATCAAGTAACTCTAGATCGCATCAAGTTGACAGCTGAGATTAATTATCAGAGTAGGCTTCCTATAAAGACTGCACAGAATAATACAGGTGTGTTCAGTGTGGCACCTTTGTGTGGTAGGTGTCCTGTCAACACTGGAGGCAGGCTCTCTAGTTTCATTTCTGTTGCTGTGATGAAATCTGATGAAAAGCAATTTAGGGGAGAAAGAGTGGATTTGGCTCACAGTTTCAGGTTACAGGCCATCACTGCAGGGAAGTCAAGCCAGGAACTTAAAGAATCACACCCACAGTCAAGAGGCATGGGTACTTGCTTGTTTACCCTCTCAGCTAGCTTCCTTACAGCCCAAGATCCAGCCCATGAAATAGTGCCATCTACACTAAAGGCGTAGCTTCCTACCTCAATTAACAATCAAGACAACCTCCTCCGGCCCTTAATTTCATCAATTTCATCAATTTCCGTTCTGGAAAACACATAGGAATAATTACCTCTTAAGAGGTGGTTTCAGGGCAGGGCTAGAGAGATGGCTCAGAGGTTAAGGGCCACTTGCTGCTGTTTCAAAGGACCCAGGTTCAATTCTCAGCACCTACAATTCCAGTTCCAGGGGATCCAATGCCCACTTCTGGCCTCCTCAGGCACCAGGCACATGTAGAACACAGACATATACATCTGCAAAAATACTTATACCTATAAAACAAACAAATGAAAAGAGATTTTTAGGGAGGCGGCAAGATGCCAGTGTGTAAGGATACTTGCCACCTGAGTTCCATCCCCAAGACTACATGGTAAAAGGACAGAACCAACTTCCATAAGTTGTCCTCTGACCTCCACACATGTGCCATGGCGTGTGCATACACATAGATAGATGGATAGATGGATAGATGGATGAATGGATAGATGGATGGATGGATGGATGGATGGATGGATAGATAGATAGATGAAATTTTTAGGAATTGATAGTTGAAGAAATTAAAAACAGAGAGACAGTAAGTCTTTGGGTTGTGGAAACAACTCAGTTCCTAAAGACCTTGTTGTACGTCTCAGTCATTGTCGCAGTCGCTGTTCCATTGCTGTGAAGAGACCACCATGACCACAGCAACTCTTACAAAAGAAAGTATTCAATTATTTAATTAGGACTTGCTTACAGATTCAGAGGTTTGGTCCACTATCCTAACAGGGAGCATGGAGGCAGGCAGGCAGGCAGGCAGGCATAGTACTGAAGAGCTAAGGGCTACATCCTGATCCACAGGCAGAGAGCTTGAGCAGGAGGGCTGGGGCTGGTGGCCTTTTGAAACCTCAAAACTCTCAGTGACACACTTCCTCCAACCAGGCCACACCTCCTAATCATTATAATCTTTTTAAATCGTGCCACTTTCTGGTGACTAAGCATTCAAATCTATGAACTCATAGGACCATTCTTAGTCAAGCCACCTCACCATGCAAGTGTGGGGACCTGAGTTCAATACTCAGAACACATCTAAAAACACTAGGAGTGATGTTGCATACTTATGACACCAATACTGGGAAAGTGGAGACAAGCAGATCCCCAGGGCTCCCTGACCAGCCAGCTTAGCTTAACTGCAAGTTCCAGGCCAGTGAGAGACTGTCTCAATAAACAAGGTGGTTGTTAACTTAACAGGAATGACTCCTGAGATCATCGCTGGCCTCCACAGGCACACACACATATGCAAGTGTATGTGCCTCCTCAGAGACAGACAGACAACCAGAGAGAGACAGAGAGAGGGAGAGACAGAGACAGAGTCAAGTTCTGACTAGAAATGTATGCAGATATTCTTGTTAGAGTACACAGTGCTTAGCTCAGAATGGACTTCACTTGGTAGCTTGCTTTGCCTAGAATATACAAAGTCCTGGATTTACTCTTCAGCACTTACAACTTGGTGGAGAAAAGTATAGAAAGCTATAAACTGGGTTTTTGTGGGTTTAGAAAACTTGGAAGTACACAAAGTCTCACAGCCCAGCCCCAAGAGACAAGAAGAGAAAAGTATAGAGCCTAAGGCAGACAGTCCATACCACCAAGCCTCAGGAAGAGTTGAATCCAGCCTGGGAACTGGCATAAACAGCCAACTTTACTTTATGCTGAACCCCCAAGTCAGTGAGCAACTGAGAATGGCAGGACTGAGTGAGAGGTCTTAGGTTACATTCCCATATTCTTATTTAGACACGCAGAGATTCAGGCCCAGATGGTCTACCAATCTCTTCCAGTCTCTGTCCAGCGCCCTCAGTGCTGCCCACACCTTTCAGTGAAGTGAGCCTGGAGCATCAGCTTCTGTGACTTGGGAAAAAAAGTGAATTTCTGAGGGCCAGAGGTCCTAGAGCTTTAGAATCAGAAGAGGTGTATGACAGACAGGGCTGGGGCTCACTTGGTAAAGTGTTTGCCTACCTGCCTATTGCTGAGATTAAAAACCATGACGAAAAAAAGCTTAGGGGCCAGACAGAGGTAGCACAGGCCTTTAATCCCAGTACTCCAGAGTCAGAGGCAGGTGGATCTATGAGTACAAGACCAGCCTGGTTTACAGAATAAGTTCCAGGATAACCAAGCCTAAACAGAGAAACTCTGTCTCAAACAAACAAACAAAAAAAAACAAAAACAAAAACAGAAAACAAACAAACAAACAAAAATCCCTCAGGGGAGGAAAGAGTGTCTTTGGCTCACACTTCCATGTCACAGTTCATCACTGAGGGAAGTCAAGGCAGGAACCCAAACTACAAATCATGGAGTAGTGATACTGACTGACTCTTTGGCTCCTTCTAAAGCTCCTCGTGCTCAGCTAGTAGTCTTACAAAGCCTAAAAGTGCCTACCTAGGGATACCTGTGGACTGAACCTCCTACATCAACAATCCCCCCAAGACATGCCCACAGATCATCTGATCTAGGCAACTTCTCATCTAAGGTATTGATGACTGGGAGCCGTGTCGAGGTGACAGGTAAAGCTTACACCTAGCATGCATGAACCCCAGGGCTATATCTCTAGCAATGAATCAAACAGGGCATAATGACTCGCGTATGCCTATAACCCTAGCTCTCAGGAGTTCATCTACAGTTACGTAGTTTGATGGCTAATCTTGCCTGTCAACACTTTTACATCTGGAATCAACTAAAACCCAAGCAGCTGGCACTCCTGTGAGGTGTTTTTGTTTGTGGGGGTTTTTTTGTTTTGTTTTTTTTTTTTTGGAATTGGGTCATTTGAGGTTGGAAGACCTGCCCTATATCTGAGCCACTAATTCCTGGTGGCAGCCCACATAAAAGGACACGGAAGGAGAAAGATTTCCCTGTTTACCTACTTGCCCTCACTCTCACTGGGAAGTTCATCTACCCTGTTGCTGAGGCATTCCTTCAGTGGTATTAGACCTACTTTAGGATTCCTGTGTAGACTGAGGAACAGCTGAGACATCCAGACCAGATAAAAATTAACTGAATGAAATAAAATTAAGAGAGCTGGAGAGATGACTCAGGAGGCAAAGTGCTTACTTACTATTCAAGCATGATGACCTGAATGCAGACCCATAACACCCATGTAAAAGGTAGATGTGGCAGCATGTATCTATCTGTAGTCCAGCCCTGTAGGGGTGAGGTGAGGACAGACAGATTCCTGAGGCTCGATGGCCAGCCAATCTGGCCAATCTATGAACTCAAGTTTCAGTGAAAAACTCTGTCTCATAAACCTGAGGTGGAGGTGCTACAGAGACAGATCAGAGCATAAAGGTTCTTGCTGCTCTTGCAGAGGACCCTGTGCAATACCCAGCACTCACCTCAAGCCGCTTCTAACTGCCTGTAACTCTGGCTCCAGGAAAATTGATACTCTCTTTTGGACTCCACAGGAATCTTCACACACACACACACACACACACACACACACACACACACACACCATGCATTTGTTTGTGCATGCACACACACAAACAAAAAATAAAAGCTAATCTTTTTCTCAAAGTTGGGCATGCTGATGCGCAGCACCTGGAAGGCAGAGGCAGATGAATCTGTGCATTCAAGGACAGTCAAGTCTACACAACAAGTTCCAGAACAGCCAGGGCTACATGGAGAGACACTATCTCTCATAATATCAAAATTAAAGAAATAAATGAATAATAAAAATGTTAAAACTTGGAGACTCTATTTGAGGAAGACACTTGACCTTGGCCTCAGACTTCCTACAAACACCTACATGACCCATGCATATGTACCTGCACACACATACACACAGCATACACAAACATGAACTAAAACAGTGGAGTGAGTAAACAGAAACAAATCATTGCCACGTTACTAATAAAATTAGTGTTTAGCAACCAATGTAGCTTGGAAGTCTACTGGCTAGTATAAAACAGAAGGCAGTTCTCAGCCCACCACATACATGCATCACCAGATACAGCACTTTTGAGGCTAGTGCAGGACCATGGCCACAGAAGTCTCTGAAATGAACTAGACCTGGTTAACTAAACCCAAAATCAGGCCAGCATCTCCAAGCTGAGGGTTTGTTCTTTTATTTCCCATCCAAAATAATTGCTGTCTTTACCTAACATAGTCTATTTCTAGCAGTTAGATTACATGTGAATATTGGAATTTAGAGGAGGAGAGATGGTTCGGTGGTTAAGAGGACTGGCTGCTGTTCCGGAGGACCTAAACTCAATCCCCAGCACTCACACAGTAGCTCTCAACCATCTATAACTCCAGTTCCAGGGGACCCAATGCACTCTTCTGGCTTCCAATGGCACCAGGCATGCATATGGACATGCAGGAAAAACACATGTACTCCTAAAAAATTTTTTTAAAATCTAAAAATAAGGCCAGGCAGTGGAGGCGCATGCCTTTAATCCTAGCACTCGGGAGGCAGAGGCAGGTGGGTTTCTGAGTTCAAGACCAGCCTGGTCTATAAAGTGAGTTCAAGGACAGTCAGGGCTATACAGAGAAACCCTGTCTCCAAAAACTAAAAAAAAAAAAAAATCTAAAAATAATTTAAAACAATTACTTAACAACTTTCAAGAATACTCAGAGGCATGCTCGATGGTAAAGTGTGTCCCTAGCACTGTGAGAGGGTGCTGGGACCCATCCCTAGGGCTGCAAAGAGCAAAGTAAAACCAAAACCAGAACTGTTATCAGCTGCAGTCACTGAGTTACACAACAGACCTCATGAATATACTCCTATCTAAATAAAAGTTGTCTTTGACCATCACCTGCCAAACCAACCCCACACCTCAGATGCTGGTAACTCCTGTTCTATTCTCAGCCTCAATGTATCAGACTTTTAAGCTTCTATGCATAATCAGATGATGCATTTATTTTGTGTGTGTGTGTGCTCAATTTATTTTACATAACACAATATCCTTCAGGTTCTTCGAAGCTATCACAAAATGATGGATTTCCTTCTCTTTTAAAGCTAAATAATATTCCATATTTGTGTGTGCACCTCTGTGTGTGCCTGTGTGTATGTGTGTGCGTCTGTGTGTGTGTCTGCATGGGAGTGTGCACACGCACACGTGTGTGTACCATGCTTTCCTTGCTCATTCACCTTTTGATAGATGTTTAAGTTGACTCCTTGTCTTGGCTGTTAAGAATGATGCTGCAGTGAACATAAGAAGGAAGCACACACATTCCTTCAAGATCCTGATTTCATTTCTTTTGGATATATACTTAGTAATGAGACTGCCAGATCATATGGTGGTTCTATTTTTAAATTTTTGAGGAACATCCTTACTTGTTTCCATAATGACTGAGCTAATTTACATTCCCATTAACAGCACAGCTCACTTTTTCAAGAGTCCCGAGATGTAAAAGGACATCTAAGAAAGGACAGCACTGGCCCCACCATCACCAAGATTTGAAGAGGGTAGTCCCTCCCATTTCCAGAGAGAGCAGTTACTGTCATTCCCTAAACTCTGTATCCCCGAGAGATACTGAGGAGCAGGAGACCAACCTAGATGGAGAATGTCCCCTTTATCCTGGTCTCATTGGGATGCTCGTGCAGCTAGCTACAGACCATTTAAGTCCCAGAGCCATGGAATCAACCAAGGGAAATTTCCCACTTAATTTGAGGGTCTTCTATGTGGAAAATCTGCTTACATATAATCTTTTTACTTCCATTCTCTGTCCGTAGTCCATGTTCCCTGCCAGAGAAAATGGAGTACAATTTTTGTGCCAGTGCTGTCATGAGAGGAGTCAGCCTCAAGGAGGCAAGAACAGGAGAAGGCAGAGAGTGAAGCAAGGAGGGAAGAATCTAAGTCAAGGAGACCCGGCTGTGTAGACACTTGCTCTGAGTTGAAGGATTCCCAGAGGGAATCACCTCAAGACTCTGGAAGTTCTTAAAGGAAGTTAGTTAAGGCTCAAGCCAGGCATGATGATCTAAAGGGAAGTGGGTGAGTGCAGGACTTCAATCCACTCGGGTGGCAGAAGCAGGTGAATCTCTTTGAGTTCAAGGTCATCCTGGTCTACTTAGTGAGTTCCAGGTCAACCAGGGCTACAGAGTGAGAACCCCACCTTAAAAAGAAAACAACAGCAAAATAAAACCAAAATACCCACCACTAACAACAAAGTGAGGGCTCAGCAGGTAAAGGTGCTCCCACGCAGCTAACTCCAAGTTTGATCTCTAATGGAAGGATCCCTAATGGAAGGAGCTCCTATACTTTTCTCACTCTTCTATGTCTGCTCACAACAACAAGACAAGGACTTCCCTTTTCTCCCTGAGAGGTCTTTTGAGCCAGTAATATGGGCCATAGAGAGAATGAAAACAGCCAAAGTCAGAGAAGAATGTCCAGTCTCCATGTGCAGGAAGGTAAATTCCAGCCAAGAGTGTGGAAATGATATCTTACCTGGTGGTGCAGGAGATGTAGACACTCATGGGAAATTGTAATAGTCCCCTCTTCCCTACAAACAACTCAGGCATCCCCTCTCTTCTCCTGGTATTTGTGATCCTTCCACAGAGAATCCCACCAACCTGTAAGAACGAAGGAACTTCTATAAACCGTGTTTGTCTTTGTTTTTGTTTTTGTTTTTCAACGCAGGGTTTCTCTGTGTAGCCCTTGGCTGGCTTGAAACTCACTCTGTAAACCAGGCTGGTTTCAAACTCAGAGATCCGCCTGTGTCTGCCTCCTGAGTGCTAGGTTTAAAGGCGTGCGCCACCACTGCCCATTCCTATAAGTTGTCTTTTGAGTGCCATACTTGTGAACCTACATGCACACTAAAGAAATGTAATAAAAATAGTTTTTTAAAAAAGACTCAGGAAGTAAAAAACTCACAAGCCTAAGAAAATCCCCCCAAAACTGACCAGGTACAAAGCCTCCTCCCTCCTCAGGACATGGAAGCAGTAAGAACTGCTAAGGAGACCTAAACCAGCCGAGCTGCCTAGAGGACCCTTAGCTCAGTTGAGCGACCTAGAGGAGGCTTTTGGTGATGTGGCTAATGCAAGTAACGCCTCACCCACACTCCTGTAAGTAACTCAAATAAACTCATCAGTTTACCAAGTTGCATATGAAGTGTCTTCCAGGTAAGCCTTATGGAGCCTCTCTACCCCAGCATGGTACTTTAGAGAAGAGGCAGGGAGCTAGAAATACATGTTCTAGTAAGTTCCTTGGGGGGAGGGGGGAGGATGGGCGTTGACAACCAAACTCATGCACCACTCTGAGGAGCAGTGAGTGCTCTTCACCACTGAGCCATCTCTCTACCCCAGCCCACAGATTTTCTTTTGAAACAGTCTGTATCTCACCAGCCAGGCTAGGCAGGTTGGTCGTGTTGGTTCTGGGGATCAAATTCAGGTGCTTGCAAGGCAAGTGTTCCATCCACAGAGCCATCTCCCCAGCCCTTGCTACAATGTCTGGGTCAGGTTCACAGGTCAGTGGAATTCTCTGTGGAAGAAAGAGGGGATGCCCGAATTACTTGGGAGGAAGGCTACTACAATTTCCACACACTTGGCTGTAATTTACCTTCCTGCACATGGAGACTGGACATTTCGTCTGGCTTTGGCTGATTTCATTCTCTCTACTGCACTCATGATTGGTTGAAAAGACCTTGAGGGAGAAAGCGGAAGACCTTGTCTTGGTGTGAGCCTTGGTCCCTGAAAAGGAACCTTATGCTGGATCTTTTGCAAGCTGATGCAAGTGTTAAAACTTCAAGGATGTGGAGAGTTTGGAGTACTACAAGACTAGAGCCAGATCATTTCTGGCCTTTGGCACTTTTTAATAACCATTTATTGCCCCCCCCCCGTATGTGGTCTAATGTCCTGTGACCATCAGGTGAGTCCTTTGAAACATACAACCAGAACTGCAGTTTCTGTCATCAGATTCCATCAAATCTCCCTCTACCTTAGCCTGCCTACCTGACGTCCCCACTACCACATCTTAAAAGTGCCTTATTTATGACTTTCTGTTTGTTACTATGAAAAATCACCAAATTGTTACTCTGTTGGATAATGGAATTTGGGGTCACCCTAGTGTATGTTCATGGACCAATAGCGCTGATATTTGGCTCTAGAATAAACTATGTCTTACTCCCTTTGAGGTAAGAGTTCTGTTTTTGCATTGATGTTGGCAAGATGGAACCTAAGAGGGATTACAGTTAGGAGTATAAGGAAGAACAGGAAGGCAGAGATACCAAACCAAGCTTTGGTTAGTAGCTAGAAATATGAGTGAATAAATTTCAAGCAAAGGAAAGCAATTCTGTTACACTGAGAGCACACAATTCATTGTTGTCAAAGATAGAAAACCAGACACAAGAGATTTAGAGAAACAAAGAAAACAGCAAAGTAATAAAGAATAACGCTTGAAATCTGATGAGCTACGTCAGTCAAGATTTTCCTGATGGGTCTAGAGAGACAGACAACTCAGGGGTTAAGCACACGTCCTGCTCTAGCAGACTAGCAGAAGATCCAAGTTTGTACTTCAGCCCTCACCATTAGGCTACCTGTAACTCCAGTTGTAAGGGTCTGACTACCTCTTCTAGCTTCCACAACCACACCACTGCACTCACATTGACATAACACACAGAAACCATGCACTCAAGAATGAAAACGGGGGGGGGGGGGGGGGTGTTCCTGATAATATAAGACAACTTCACTACTTCAAGGGGAAATGGGAGGGACAGATTCCCCTGTAGCTGCAGTTACAGCACTTACGAGCTATTTGACGTAGGTGCTGACAATCAAATGCCTGTTCTCTAGAAGATCAAAGCGCTCCATGCTTTAACTACTGAGCCATCTCTGCAGCTCCTCAATCACTTCTTACAGCGCCTAGAACCACTCAGAAACAAACTTAGTGCCAGGAGAAGTGGCTAACAGCGGCCTGTGTCTCTCCAACCAGCAACCTCTAAATTATTAGACTAGAAAAAAAAACTCTGGAGCCATTACACCCCTGGGCAGAACCTCAGGAGAAAACACTGACCAGTCCTGGAGAGGAGGCGCTGTCCTGGGGGAGCAGCTGGGCTGGCTCTAGTGGAGGTTCTCTCAGCCTGAGAGTCCTGTCCTGGTGGAATTTCCAGAATGCGTAAAAGGAAGTTATATTCAAACTGGAGGATGATGGCTTCAAGATGAATAATATCTCAGCTATATTTGAACTCTTCTTAAACATAGAAAAAAAATTGCTACAAGAAATAGCATTTAATCCAAGCGCTCCTCTCTGCCAAGTGAGGCCATTTAAGGATCCGCTAAATGTTAAAGCCGCTGAGCTGATTTGCCCTATTGGTACAGAACAGAGCCGACGGGAGGGAGACACCACAGAACAGGCCTGACTGGAACACAGGAAAAACCATCTTAAGTGAGAGACTGTGCTGGGTGGGACTTGGACAGCATTAAGGTTACATGTGGGTCCTGACCAAAAGACTTGTTTGTTGAGTTATTTGCTTGGTAGAGCTTATTACGTTATTAAAGTTAGCGCTTTTTTTGTTGTTATTGTTGTTTTGTTTTAGGAGACAGGGTTTCTCTGTATAGCCCTGGCTGGCCTCGAACTCAGAAATCCACCGGGCTCTGCCTCCCAAGTGCTGGGATTATAGGCATGTGCCACCACTGCCTGGCTATTGAAGTTAATTAAGTAAAAGTTTTCTATGAGGATGAGATGTGGGGTGGAAAACTAGAAAGTCTTGTGCATCTTCACATTCCTTTTAAGTGGGATGTCCATTTATTTTTAATTTACTGTGTGTCTGTGCATGTGTCAAGGTGTCAGAAGACACCTTCTCTCCTTCCACCATGTGGGTTCTTGGAATTGAAACGAGGTTATCAGACTTGACAACAAAGTACATCTCACAAGCCCACATTTTTGGCTCTTGTAGATAGAGTATCATGTAGGCCAGGCTGGTCTTGAACTTGCTGTGCTGCCACGAATAACCCTGAACTTCTGATCCTCCTGAATCCACAGCCAAGTCTGGGATTATAGATGTATACCAGCATGCCCAACAAAATTGGGTATTTTTCAGTTTAGAAAAGATTAGCTACACAGAAAGAAACAGACCTCTCCAAATCTGGTGTGTTTCAGTTGTGTAAATGGCTCTCTCCTCCATGTCTCCAACAACATCAGAAAGCTTGGGGTGGACATCTCCTCAAGGGCGAACTGTGGCTGTAAGGAGAAGCTCCTGGGAGTAGAGACATGCAATATATATTTGCATAAAAACACAAAATAAAGCATTAAAAAAAGAAAGAGGACACTCTTTGGCTTCATTTTCTCCTGATTCTAGTCTGTTGGTAAAAATATTCCTTTAAAGGGACTAGAGAGACGGTCTTGTGGCTAAGAGTACTTTGGCTGCTCTTCCAGAAGACCTGAGTTTGATTCCCAGCACCCACATGGCAGCTCACTTGGGTCTGTGATTCTGATCCTAGGGGATCCAATGCCCTCTTCTGGCCCTCACTGGCACTCTATGATTGTGGTGCACAGACAGACATGCAGGCAAAACACTCATATACATAAAATAAAAATTAAGGTTCCAAAAATTCTTTAAAATATCTTTAAAGGTGCTTCTATGATATGGGGCCATGCAGTGAACAGGGTGAGGTGACCAGGTCCTGATTCTGGAATTCCTACAGACTTGTAATTTATAAATGAGGAGGACAGGCTGCATCCAGACCACTCTGAAAGCGCCAGATCCCGTTTGATCTCAGAGGCTAAGCTGGGCCGTGGCCGATTAGTTCTTTTTTTTTTTTTTTTTGGTTTTCTGAGACAGGGTTTCTCTGTGTAGCCCTGGCTATCCTGGAACTCACTCTGTAGACCAGGCTGGCCTCAAACTCAGAAATCCGCCTGCCTCTGCCTCCCGAGTGCTGGGATTAAAGGCGTGCACCACCACTGCCCTGCCCGATTAGTTCTTGAATGGAAAAAAATGGCTAAGAAAAGCTGAGAACCTGAGGGATCAGTCTGGGGTTGTTGTTGTTGTTTTTGA
This sequence comes from Rhynchomys soricoides, assembly GCA_019843965.1. NCBI lineage: Eukaryota > Metazoa > Chordata > Mammalia > Rodentia > Muridae > Rhynchomys > Rhynchomys soricoides. Next base: position 376,795 of record JADRCH010000350.1, on the reverse strand, counting down.
GACAGGGTCTCACACTATGACTCAGGATGGCCTGGAACTCATAGTAATTCTCCTGCTGTGATACATGAATGCTGGAATTAGTCATTACCCACCTTGCCCGCGTGTGTGTGTGTGTGTGTGTGTGTGTGTGTGCGCGCGCGCGTGTGGAGGTCAGAGGACAGCTTCAGGTGTCATTCTTCCAGTTTTTTCCATCTTATTTTTTGTGACAGGGTCTCTCGCTGGCCATATAGACTAAGCTGACTGGCCCTCAAGTCCCAGGGGCGCTCTTGTCTCCACCTCCTCATCAATGGGATCTAAAGATTAAACTCAGGTCCTCATGCTTCCAACTCACTTTACTGGCTGACATATCTCCCCAGTCATGAGTTTTAATGCATAAATCTCGAAAAGGTAACTTTTACCTTGTAGAGCCAAAGTAGTCCATTCAAGGTAATAGTCCTTCATTGAAAGAAGTCAGGACAGGAACTCAAACAGGGCAGGAACCTGGAGGCAGGAGCTGATGCAGAGGCCATGGAGGGATGCTGTTTACCAACTTTCTCCCCATGGATTTCTCAGCCTGCTTTCTTAGAGCACCCAGGACCACCAGCCCAGATATGGCACCATGTGCAATGGACTAGGCCCTACCTCATCAATCACTAATTAAGAAAATGCCTTGCAGGTCTGCTGTTGTAGATGCCACTGTTGATGGACTGTTACCTGGAAGTGTAAGCCTAATAAACCCTTTCCTCCCCAGCTTGCTTTTGGTCATGGTGTTTCATCATAGCAATAGAGACCCTGACTAAGACATTGCTCAGGACTTCTTTGGCTCTACAAGGTAACCAGATCTTATAGAGGCATTTTCTTAATTGAGGCTCCTCTTAGATGACCCCAGCTCATGTCAAGTTGACATAAAACTATCCAGCACAAGTAAGAAGAACAGAAATTGGAGAATTGAAGACATCACACTTGCTGATTTTAGATAGATCACAAAACAGAAATAAAGAGACATCTCACTCAGTCAAGTGCCTGCCACACAAGCATGAAGACCTGAGTTTAGATCCCAAGAACCCACACAAAAAGTCAGGTATGATTTGTATCTCCAGGACAAGAAAAATAGATCCCTAGGGCTCTCTGACCAAACAGTCTAGCCAAACAGTGAGTTCTGGGTTCACTGAGAGATCCTGTCTAAAAAGATAACGAGGAAAATGTCTTGGTTAGGGTTTTACTGCTTCAAACAGATGCCATGACCAATGCAACTCTTATAAAGACAACATTTAATTGGGGCTAGCTTACAGGTGCAGAGGTTTAGTTCATTATCATCAAGGTGGGAGCATAGCATCATCCAGGCAGGCATGGTGCAGGAGGAGCTGAGAGTTCAACATCTTGTTCCAAATGAAAACAGGAGAAGACTGGCTTCCAGGCAGCTAGGACTAGGGTCTTAAAGCCCATGACCACAGTGACACACAGTACTGGCTGGTTTTGTGTCAACTTGACACAAGCTGGAGTTATCACAGAGAAGAGTTTCAGTTGAGAAAATGCCTCCATGAGATCCAGTTGTAAGGCATTTTCTCAATTAGTGATCAAGGGAAGAGGGCTCCTTGTGGGTGGTACCATCTCTGGCCAGTAGTCTTGGGCTCTATAAGAAAGCCAGCTGAGCAAGCCAGGAGAGGCAAGTCAGTAAGGAACATCCCTCCATGGCCTCTGCATCAGCTCCTGCTTCCTGACCTGCTTGAGTTCCAGCCCTGACTTCCTCTGATGATGAACAGCAGTATGCAAGTGTAAGCTGAATAAACCCTTTCCTCCCCAACTTGCTTCTTGGTCATGATGTTTGTGCAGTAATAGAAACCCTGACTAAGACAAATTGGTACCAGCACAGTGGGGTATTCCTGTGACAACCTGACCATGTTTTGGGGAGGACTGTGGAAGGACTTTGGAACTTTGAGCTAGAAGAGCTCTGTTAAGAGCTCTGTGGGGTGTTCTGTAGGAGCTTGGAAGATAATGTTGAGAACAGTACAGAAGATGGAGGCCTGGCTTGTGAAATTTCAGAGGAAAGATTAAAGACTCTTATCAGGGCCATTGCTAGTTTGATTAAAGATTCTGTGGTTTTGGTTAGCTGGGGCTGAAGAAATCAACTGTGATTAACAAGATACCAGAACTACTAAAGCAAAACCATTGCATTACTGGGACTATTGATGTTGGTTAGCTGGAGCTAAGATATTAGCAGTGATTAAAAAGAGACCAGCATCAATGGGGTGAAATCTTCTGAGAAGTGTTTTCTGAGAACACAGAGGCTGCTGCATTCCAGAGATAGCCAGAGTTGTACCTTGTTCTGTGGCTGGACTTGGTAATGTGTAAGAGCCACTCAGGTGGTACTGGTTTTGAAGGCATGAAGGGGTCATGAAGAGCAGCTGAGGCTCAGGCACTGTGAGAGGTCTCAGAAGGCCATTGGTGAAGGTGCAGCCTCAGTTGCAATCGACAGCCCAGGACTGAAGGGGTCATGCAAAGGAGTTGAGGCTTGGCACCATGAAGAGAGCCTATAAGAGGCTGTTGGTAAAGCCTAGTTGCAGCGGAAAACAGCAATGTTTTAGAGATGCCAGTACCATGAGATGACCACCAAGAACAGCAGTAGCAGTGGAGTGCTGGCATCTGGAGCCTAGAATACATGGTGTGTGCTTCAAAGGGCAGAGCTGGAGAAGTAACTCAAGCCCTTGGAGGAATACAGAAGATCATGATCCCAGATATTGGACGGCTGGAGTTTGATTTTGAATTTGATTGTGATTGTGCCCTGATATTTTTTCCCTCCTGATGGAAGAAGGTATTTTAGTGGAGCCCACAGTTAAGAGACTTTTAATTTTAAAAAGACTTTTAAAGTTATTTTGATCTTGGGGATGAATAAGAAAGTAAGGGTTGGGGCTTAACAGTGATGTATTTGTGTGTCAAGTTGACAAGGGGTCAATTGTACTGGCTGGTTTTGTGTCAACTTGACACAAGCTGGAGTTATCACAGAGAAAGTTTCAGTTGAGGAAATGCCTCCATGAGATCCAGCTGTAAGGCATTTTCTCAATTAGTGATCAAGGAGGGAGGGCCCCTTTTGGGTGGTACCATCTGTGGGCTGGTAGTCTTGGGCTTTATAAGAAAGCAGGCTGAGCAAGCCAGGAGAGGCAAGCAAGCCAGTAAGCAGCATTCCTCCATGGCCTCTGCATCAGCTCCTGCTGCCTGACCTGCTTGAGTTCCAGCCCTGACTTCCTTTGGTGATGAACAGCAATGTGGAAGCTGAATAAACCCTTTCTTCCCCAACTTGCTTCTTGGTCATGATGTTTGTGCAGGAATAGAAACCCTGACTAAGACACATGCCTACTCCAACAAGGCCACACCTCCTAATAGTGCCACTCCCTGGGCCAAGCCATACAATCCATCACAGTGTCTTATGTAGCCAAGCTGACCTCATATTCAAACCACCACAGACAGTAATTGAGGAAGACAGTTCTGTTGACTTCTGACCAGAACACTATGTACTTTGCACATATTCATACTCTTGTACACACATGTACATATGTGTATACACTATGAGCACTCTCACACACATAGTTACAAAAAGCAGTACGCTACTAGCATAAAAACAGACAAATAGAGTGACAGAACAGAATAGAGAGCCCACAGACAAACCCACACATCTCAGGCCAACTGGTCTCCAACAAGGATATCAAGAGACACAGTGTAGCCGGTCAGTGGTGGCTTACGGCTTTAATCCCAGCACTTGGGAGGCAGAGGCAGGCGGATTTCCGAGTTCGAGGCCAGCCTGGTCTACAGGGTGAGTTCCAGGACAGCCAAGGCTACACAGAGAAACCCTGTCTCGAAAAACCGGAAAAAGAGAGAGAGAGAGAGAGAGAGAGAGAGAGAGAGATATGCAATGAAGAAAGGTAATTTGTTCAGTAGCTACCATTAGGGAAACAGACCCATGCAGTGAAGAACACAACTGGACCCTTAGTTTACAATAGTACAAAAATACAAAACCCAACTCAAGACAAATGGAAGGCTTACTCTAAGACATGAAACCTTCAACCACTAGAAGTCAGTGTAAGTGAAGAACTTCTTGTCATAGGTCTGGGTGACAGTTTTAACAGGAGAACCCATCAATGAGGACAGCACCCAGCCTGGGGATGTAACTCAGTGGCAAGGCACTAACCTGGCACTTGAGAGGTCCTGGGTTCAATCCCCAGCATTGAAAAGGAAGAAGGAAGGATGAAAATGGGAGAAGGGGGGGTAACAGAATGGAAAGGCAATCTTTATTGAAAATATAACTTCAGATCATATATCTAACAAGGGTTTAAGTCCCAAAATAGAAACTAATAATTTCAGTAACAACAACAATAAAACTAACTGGGAACTGGAAAGTATGACCTTTCAACATCATGCTCCTCAGATTCATCCCCTACAAATGTGGACTATAAAATCATCTGCACACGCCTTTAATCCCAGCACTTGGGAGGCAGAGGCAGGTGGATTTCTGAGTTCGAGGCCAGCCTGGTCTACCAAGTGAGTTCCAGGACAGCCAAGGCTACACAAAGAAACCCTGTCTCGAAAAAACAAAACAAAACAAACAAACAAAAAAATCTCCCAGGTACCTCCCAGAGAACTGAAAGGAAGTTTAAAAAGCTGGCCAGTCTTCTGCAGCTGTGTCCTCCAAATAAAAACATTCCCTGTAAGGTTCAAGAAGTAAACAGAACTTACAAGTTTCAGAAAGCTCCTGAAATTTACAAGATTCCAATGAAACATCTGGTGTCATGTCCTCTGCCCCCTCCACAACCCCCCCCCCATTATACAAGTAACAATTGTTTTGAAGACCAGATGTTGCCTGCAAGTTCTGTAGGGAGCTCCAGGGGTGAGCGCTGCTGGAAGGATGGGCTTCTCCATGGCACAGCCACCTCCAAGTAACATCTCCTACCTCCTGCTGCTCTTGTGAATGATCCCTCATACTTACTGGAGCAAGAGCTGAGTTTACATCTTGATCTATAGTCACAGGCAGTGAGAGCTAATGGGAATGATGTGTATGTTTGAATCCTCAAAGCCCACTCCAGTGACACACCTCTCCCCACAAAGCAACGCCTCCTAATTCTTCCAAAACAGTTCTATCAACTGGGAGATAGGGTATAGCTTGGACAGCACCTGCTTAAATCACTGTTCATAGTAGTTGTTCTCCAATAACCTGAATGCATCTCTCTGTTACCATTGGATTTTCCTCTTTCCCCCTCCTTTTAAGGCTGGATACAGAGAACTATATTGATGGTGTTTGAGAGAGTATAGCTGGCTCCCTTCTGCCCATACAGCTGCATCAATGGATGCAGGGATGCTGTTCAGGGCAGTCATACTACAATCACACCACAGTTTCCTAGAGAAGCTATCCACAGTCTACTGGGTGATGGCATGACTGTGGTCATGAGTCCCTCAGCAATGACAAAATTGTCATGGATGACCTCAGCAGGAGGCTAGGCAGTTGGTGGGGCAGGAGGTTTGGCTGACAATCTTGAGTGAGTTGTCGTAGGTATCATGGTTCATACCCATTACAAACAGGACATCACCAGAAGAGGCCGAGGTAACAACCCTTTTGACTCCATCCTGCAAGTGGGAGCTGACCTTTTCCCAGGTAGTGAAGATACCAGCAGACTCCATAACATACTCAGCACCAGCAGCACCTCATTTGATATTGGTGGGATCTCATTCTTGGAAGATGGAGATGGCCTTCCCATTGATGACAAGCTTCCCGCTCTCAGTTTTCACTGTGCTGTGGAACAGGAGAATGTGGGCTTCTGAAGCTAAGCCTGTTAGTCAGTCTTCTTGTTGCCGTAACAGAACATCTGACACAAGTAATTAAAGAAGGAAGAGCTTCCCGTGGTTCATGATTTGAAGGAATACAATCCATCATGGTGGAAAAGGCAGGTGGATGGTTATGGTGCAACCACAGTGAAGATTCAGAGAGAGTGAGCTAGCTCAGCAGGTAAGCTTATTGTGGTCAAGCCTGACAACTGAATTCAATCCCCAGAACCCACATAAAAGTGGAGGAGAGAGTCAATTCCACAGACTTGTCCTCTTATCTTCACACATGTGCCATGGCGTATGCATGCCCACATACACAACACACACACACACACACACACACACACACACACATTTTAAAAATAAAGCAAAAAAAGAAGCATAGAATGTGGATTCTGGTTCTCAATCTTTTTCTTTTTTATTTAGCCCAGGACCCTAGCCCAGAGAATAGTATTGCCCACATTCCCAGTTCCACTTCTTATCCATCTATTGCATCTCTGTACTGAGGGACTGAGAGATGGTTCAGCAGTCAAGAGTCCTTGCTTCTTGCAGAGGACCTGAGTTTGGTTCCCAGCACATGGCAGCTTGCAACCGTCTGGAACTCCAGTTTCCAGGGGTTCCATGGTGCCTTCCTTGGGCCTTTGATGTTACCAGGCACACACACAAGCAGGAAAAACCTGCTTGTATTCATGTAAACATGTACTCATACATGTACATAAAAATAAATATTCAACTTAAAAAGCAAAACACCTCTCTGGAGACGGTCTGATAGATGCACTCAAAGGTGTCTCCTGGGTGATTCCAAGTTCAATCACGTTGATGATGAGCATGAGCCAGCACAATAAATAACAGGGTTATAGAGTCACTTCCTTTGTCCCTCTTCCTCCTTCTCTGTCCCAGAAAGCCAAGCCCCTGCTGTGAGAAAGCCAGGCACTCCTAGACTGACTGCTGATACCTCTGTATGCCCCAGCCCCTCTTGGGAACAGTGTGCTCAGACTTAATTCATTCTTTCAAAGGCTGGACTGTAACTAGCTGGGTCTTGCCCAAATGGGAGATTTTTTTTTTTACTATTATTTTTGTCTTTTTTGAGAGAAAGCTATAGTCAGTAGCCTTGGCTAGTTTGGAACTTACTCTGTAAATCAGGTTTGTCTCAAAGTTTTGAAATCAAGCCTCTTTCCTCAGTCCTCCAAGTGCTGAGGTTACAAGTGAGCTGCCACATCTGGTTACCACATCTGGTTACCACATCTGGCTCTCACACATGTACAACAGATCCTTCCATCCAAGAACAATCTCCATGATGAATCTATTTTTAATTGACCTTCAAAATAAAAAGTTTATGCTTTCCCCCATATTTGCCTTGCACATTCTCAAGCTTATTACTAGATTTTAAAAGTGTTTGAAGTAAAAGATCTTTCAGGGAAGATGGCTTAATGGGTAAAGTTGCTTGCTGCCTGTGGTGGCTTGAATGAAAAGCGCTCCATAAGTCTTGGGCATTTGGATCCCAGTTGGTGGCTATTGGGTAGGACGGGGAGGTGGGCCCGGTTAGAGGAGTTGCTGGGGGCTGTCTAAGGTTTCAAAAGCCTCCCTACATTCCCCATCCCCTGTGTACGCTCTCTGCTAATGGGGATGTTAGCCCTCAGCCACGGCTCCAGTGCCATGGCAGCTTAGCCACCATGCTCCTTGTCATGATGGTGATGGACTCCTGTCCTTCTGGTAAGCTCCAAATAAACCTTTCATAGGTTTATTTATGCTTCGGTCATAGTGTTTTATCACAGCAATAGAAAAGTAACTACGGATAGCACCAAACCTGATGACCTCAGCTCAATCTCTGGAACCCTCATAGTGGAAGGAGAGAAACCCCTCAAGTTATCCCCTGACCTCTGCACATATGTCACAGAGTATTTATACACACACACACACACACACACACACACACACACACACACACACACAAAATAATTTTAAAAGGACAGAATGGAGAGAGGAAGGAGTAAAGACCAAAGAAATGCAAGTGGAAAGGTAGCAGGCATACATGGAATCTTCGTGTGTATAGATGGTTCAAGGATATGCAAAACAAGGGCGACTGAACTGATGGTCCCACGGTTAAGAACACTTGCTTGGATTAGACAACAAAATGAGGTCAAAGGGATACAAATTGGAAAGGAAGAAGTCAAAATATCACTATTTGCATATGATATGATTGTATACTTAAGTGACCTGAAAAACTCCAGCAGAGATCTGCTACAGCTGATAAACAACTTCAGCAAAGTGGCCGGATACAAAATTAACTCAAGCAAATCAGTAGCCTTCCTATACTCAAAGGATAAACAGGTTGAGAAAGAAATTAGGGAAATAACACCCTTCACAATTGTCACAAACAATATAAAATATCTTGGTGTGACTCTAACCAAACAAGTGAAAGATCTGTATGACAAGAACTTCAAGTCTCTGAAGAAATCGAAGAAGACCTCAGAAGATGGAAAGATCTCCCATGCTCATGGATTGGCAGGATTAATATAATTAAAATGGCCATCCTACCAAAAGCAATCTACAGATTCAATGCAATCCCCATCAAAATTCCAACTCAATTCTCCATAGACTTAGAAAGAGCAATTCTCAAATTCATTTGGAATAACAAAAAAAACAGGATAGCAAAAACTATTCCCAACAATAAAAGGACTTCTGGGGGAATCAGCCTCCCTGACCTCAAGCTGTACTACAGAGCAGTAGTGATAAAAACTGCATGGTATTGGTACAGTGACAGGCAGGTAGATCAATGGAATAGAATCGAAGACCCAGACATGAACCCACACACTTATGGTCACTTGATCTTTGACAAAGGAGCTAAAACCATACAGTGGAAAAAAAGACAGCATCTTCAACAAATGGTGCTGGATCAACTGTCGGTGTACATGTAGAAGATTGCGAATTGATCCATTCCTATCTCCCTGTACAAAGCTCAAGTCCAAGTGGATCAAGGACCTCCACATAAAACCAGATACACTGAATCAAATAGAAGAGAAAGTGGGGAAAGTCTCGAACACATGGGCAAAGGGGAAAAGGTACTGAACAGAATACTAATGGCTTGTGCTCTAAGAGCAAGAATCGACAAATGGGACCTCATAAAATTACAAAGCTTCTGTAAGGCAAAGGACACTGTAAATAGGGTAAAAGGGAAACCAATAGATTGGGAACAGATCTTTACCAATCCTATGTCCGATAGAGGGTTAATATCCAATATATACAAAGAACTCAAGAAGCTAGACTCCAGAGAACCAAATAACCCTATCAAAAAATGTGGAACAAAGCTAAACAGAGAATTCTCAACTGAGGAAACTTGAAGGGCTAAGAAGCACCTCAAGAAATGTTCAACATCCTTAGTCATCAGGAAAATGCAAATCAAAACAACTCTGAGATTCCACCTCACACTAGTCAGAATGGCTAAGATCAAAAATTCAGATAACAGCAGATGCTGGTGAGGATGTGGAGAAAGAGGAACACTCCTCCATTGCTGGTAGGATTGCAAGCTGATACAACCTCTCTGGAAATCAGTTTGGCGGACCCTCAGAAAAATGAACATAATACTACCTGAGGACCCAGCTGTACCACTCCTGGGCATATACCCAGAAGATGCTCCAACATGTAATAAAGATACATGTTCCACTATGTTCATAGCAGCCATATCTATAATAGCCAGAAGCTGGAAACAACCCAGATGTCCCTCAACAGAGGAATGGATACAGAAAATGTGGTACATTTACACAATGGAGTACTACTCAGCTATTAAAAACAATGACTTCATGAAATTCGCAGGCAAATGGATGGAACTTGAAAATATCATCACGAGTGAGGTAACTCAGTCACAAAAGAACAACACGGTATATACTCACTGATAAGTGGATATTAGCCCAAAAGTTCAGAATACCCAAGATTCAATTCACAGCAACCATTGGACTTAGCGTAGGATCCCTGGAGAAGGGACTGAAGGAGCTGAGGGAATTTGCAGCCCCATGGAGGGAGCAACAATGTCACCTGGCCAGACCCCCAGTGTTTCCGGAGACTGGATCACCAACCAAAGATTACACATGAAGGGACCCATGGTGCTGACCATATATGTGGCAGAGAAGGACCTTGTTGGCCATCAGTGGGAGGAGAGGCCCTTGGGCCTGAGGGTGTTAGATGCCTCAGTATAGGGGAATGCCAGGGAGGGAAGATGGGAGTGGGTGGGTGGGTGTGCACCCTCATAGAGGCAGGGGGAGGGAGGATGGGATAGGGGGTTTCCAAAGGGGAGACCTAGAAAGGGGAAAACATTTGAAATGTAAATAAAGTATCAACAACAACAACAAAAGATATAAAATGAAAAGAAAGAAAGAAAGAAGGAAAGAAAGAAAGAACACTTGCTGGGGGCTGGAGAGATGGCTCAGCGGTTAAGAACACTGACTGCTCTTCCAGAGGTCCTGAGTTCAATTCCCAGCAACCACATGGTGGCTCACAACCATGTGTAATGGGATCCGATCCCCAATTCTGGTGCATCTGAAAACAGCAACAGTATACTCACATACATAAAATAAATAATTTTTTAAAAAACACTTGCTGGTCTTGGGGAAGACCCAGATTCCTTTCTCAGGTTCACACGGCAGAGCACATGGCCTGTAGCTATAGCTCCAGGGGATCAGGTGATCTCTGCAGGCCTCCTCAGACTCCAGCTCCCATGTGCGTATATCCACACACAAGCATGTAATTTAAACTAAGTGTTCTTTAATATGCCAAACTAATCTGTGTGGCTAGAACTGAGGAAAGGGGTTACTTGAAGGGGTGTCTAATGGCAAGCAAGGGGGCAGAGATGCTTCATGTCTTGATTTTGGAGAAAAGTCAACAAATACATGAAAGATTTGCTTATTGTCCTGTATGTGAGGTATATCTCCATAAATAAACCCAGTGCGTGGGTGGGAAGATCCTGCTGCTGCTTCTAGTTCTCCACCTGAGTAACTACCTACCCTCCATCAAAAGAACCCAGGAACTCTACTCCCCCTGCTCAAGGGAAGCTAGTCGGCTCCATGTGTCCTTCACAGGATGGCTTCTGAGCTGGCATGCAGCTCAGTGGTAGAGCACCTAGCACCTGAGGACCTGGGTGGGGGAGGGAGATACTAGGTGGGTGGGGCTGCGAACCTCCTCTCCCCTACTGCCATCAGAGCAAGGCTGGGTGGGGTCCTCAGAGCTGAACTTTGTCCTTGCTGACTTCCCTCTGGAACATCTTCCTTAGTCACACTGATCTTTCTAAATTTAAAAACTGTCACCCGCAGTGTATGATGGCACACGCCTTTAATGACAGCACTGGGAGCCTGATACAGGCAGATTTCTGTGAGTTTGAAACCAGCCTGGTGTACGTAGTGAGTTTCAGGCCAGCTGAGTCTGACCCTATCACAAAACAAAACAAACAAAAAACAAACAACAACAAAAAAACCTGTCTTACTTATATAGCTCAACATTTCCTGAGGCCTCTGATTACTTGGTGAGTAGTAAGGTCCAGATGCCTTAGCAAACTTTTTAAAAGATCCTGCTTGGGGGATGGGCAGACAAACCTGATGATGAGTTCAATCCCCAGGACGCACAAGGTAGAAAAAAAAGAACTGATTCCTCCACCTGTCCTCTGAGCTCCATGCTAGTTCTCAGGGTGTGGCATGCACATGCATAATACATGTAAGAAAAATAATTTTTAAGTTAAAGGTCCTTTGTAGCCCTAAGCACGTGCAGCTCTGCAGCTGAACCCGGCTTCTCCTTCCTGGCCCCTCCCACGAAAGCCAAGGAAGGCTTTGTTCAGCACTTTGGATTTCATCTCTTTGTTCCTTGTCTCTGACTTTGTCACACTGTATCTTCTGCCTCCCACATCCACGGTCTCAAACTTTCTCCTTTTTTTGGGTCACTTCTACCAACCTTCTGATTGCAATTCTAGTAGCAGTCCCTTGGGGATTCATCCTGGAGGATCCTGACTGGATAACTCCTTCCTGCCTCCCCCTTAGGCTCTCAAACCATCCTGTTTCATCGCTGTCATGGGCATCACACACTTTGTGTAATAAGTCAGTGAGTGGGCTGAAATGTAAATAATCAGTAAATATTTAGATGGATGGACCAATGAATGAAGGAGAGAAAAATTGCAAGATGGCAGCACACACCTATGTCCCCACACACACTTAATCAGGAAGCCGAGGCGGCTGGATCTCTGTGAATTTAAAGCCAGCTTGATCTACATTTTTAGTCTTCTAGGCTAGCTAGGGATAAAATGAGATCCTGTCTCAACAACAAAGGAGGTGCCAGAAATCACAGAACACAAGGCTATCCACTGTTTCTTCTTTTAAAAGATATATTTTTTATATGTGAGTGTTTTGTCTGCATGTAGGTAGGTGCAGCATCCATGAAGCCAGATGAGGTGGATGGACATCCTGGAGCTGGAGTTAAAGAGGGTTGTGGGTTGCCTCATGTGAGTCCTGGGCACTGAACTCCGGACCTCTTTCGAGAACAGCGAGTGCTCTTAATCTTAACCACTGAGACACCATTCCAGCCCCAGCCCCCTTTCTTAGCTGAATATATCATGCCTCACCTTGCCAACTGTGTTCTTTTTTTCCTTGTTATAGCAAGTACTTGAGCCTCAACGAGTTTTGTTCATTCTAACTCCTTTTTTTGTTTTGTTTTGTTTTTGCTTTGCCTTGCCTTTGTGGTCATTGTTTTGAGATAGTATCTTGTGTAGCCAAGGCTGGCCTGAAACTAATCTTCTTGCTTCCACCTTCTATGTGTTGAAATTACAGGTATGGGCGGCCTCACCTGGTGTGTGTGGTGGAGGGGCATGAAACCCAGGGCTTTACGCCTGCCGAGCACGCTACATTGTGTTCCCAGCTGATTTTGATTTGTACACAGGGTTGGCTCACTATGGAACCCTGACTGGACTGGCTGGGTCTTGAGGCTAGGATTAGACTTCTGTCACCACACCTAGCCTTAATTCTAACTCTTTTCTGATTCTTACTCTTTATTGTGAGTGTAGGTAGATAGAACAAACCCCGAACCAGGATTTCACTAGGAAGGAAGCACAGGAAAGGTTAGCCACATGTTCAAGGTCAGAGAACAAGCGAGTGGTAGAGCAGGGCTAATTCCCTTCCCATTACTCCCAGCTTGATGTCTTTACTCCTTCATTGGTGTCTCTGTCTCCCTGCAGAACACGTATCCCTAACAAACGTAGGGATCACTGGTTCAGCCTTTGTGGGAGCAGGTGTTTGAAGTTCTATTGGAGTTCTTTCTCCTCCCTAGCTACCCTGTTCCAGAAACCCACTGCAGAGCATTGAGCAAACTGGCCTTGTTCTCAGCCCCTGCTTGCTGCTGCCTGGGAGGTGACCACAGGCCCTCTTCTTGTGCCTAGACTAACAGAAGTCCCTGCTGGTGCACGGCATGGATATGTGGAACCCACTGGTTGCCAAGCCAAATGTAGCTCCAGATTATTCTAGGAAACAAATAAGTTGTTTTGCTCTGGATTGCAGGAATTTCTAATTGGGGATTTTTATTTTGGGCAGTGTTCCTTGGAGCTGGCAGACAGATGGAGGAGGTGACTTGCTCCAGGGGCATGTTAAGCAGAGGGAACTACTGATTTGCCCTGGGATATGAGAAGGTGCCAGGGCCTGTGGTGGCCCAGCTCTTGCCTTCACTGGCTGAGGCTGAGGCCTCTTGGAAGGCTTCCTGGTTCACAGTGGTACCCTCTTCTCTTAGAATGGCCATGAAAACAAACATAAGCCATTAATGATGCTGTGTGCTGTGTGCTACCATGCCCAGCAGCCAGAACACTGCCTGCCTTCGAAACAGAGCAGGCCTTGGCTGCTTGGCACTGACTCCCTGCCTGGGACTCAGAAGGAACCTTCCTTTACCTCAGCAGAAGAGGGTAGCACAGGAATCTGCTAATGGCTAAGTTTTCAGTCACCAGCAAGAGCACAAGGAAGACCTGAGAACATTCTAGAAATTCTTTTTTCCTTAAATCAGCTATGGCCCAGACTCCCTCATTTTGTTATTTTGTTAATCAGATAACAAATTGATTAGTTGCCGGGCAGTGGTGGCGAATGCCTTTAATCCCAGCACTTGGGAGGCAGAGGCAGGTGGATTTCTAAGTTCGAGGCCAGCCTGGTCTACAGAGTGAGTTCCAGGACAGCCAGGGCTACATAGAGAAACCCTGTCTCAAAAAAAAAAAACCAAAAAACAAAAAACAAAAAACAAAAAACAAAAAAAACCAAAACAAATTGATTAGTTATCTGTTCAAGGTTATGGAGTAAGCAAATGGAGTCAGACCTGGACTGAGCCCACTATCTTTGACTCCTAAGCATAGGCCCTTGGCTCCATCCTTGGGTCTTTGAATTCCCTAAATGTAGGCATCCCCTTTAGCTGATAAATTCCTCTCCCACCACCACCCCAAACTCACTCAGGTTGTATTTCTGTCCTTTACAGCTAGAGGCCTAGCTTGGTGAGGAACAGGATTCAGGGATGCAGACAAAATACCCAGACTCCAGATTCATGGACCCATCTGTGGGTTGGTTATCTGGTGTTTTAGAATCACGTTGGGTCCTAATAAAATAACCAATCTATTTCAAAGGGGAAAACTAGCAAACCTAGTCAGTTGGCAAGGCGCTCGTCATGCAAGCTTGAGATTCTCAGAGCTCACATGGAAATTCTGGATTTGGTGGCATTCGATTGTAATCTCAGTGCTGGGGGAGTCAGGGTGGGGGGAGGAAGGTACAAAGTTCAAGGTCTTCCTCAACTACCTACTAAGTATGAGGCTAACCGGAGCTACCTGCAACCTTAACTCAAACATGTAAAAAGAAAAAAAGAGATGAAGGAGGAGAGAAGGTGAAAAATAAAAAGATGCAGTCAAGTAAGGTGAGAGGAAGCAGGGCTGGAGGGATGGCTCAGTGGTTACAGGCACTGAGTGCAGGTTCAAACCCAGCACCCACATGGCAGCTCACAACAGTCTGTTACTCCTTGACACTCTGACACAGACATATATGCAGACAAAACATGAATACACATAAGGGGGGTAAGCAGGAGGACAGCAGAAAGAGAAATGACTGGAGTAGGGTGTCGTGGGCTTGACTCTAGCGTCTCAGTTCCATTCTAGAATTCCAGACATGCCAGTCCACTCCAGAAGCCTCCCTTTCCTCCTGTTCAACCCATGAACTGAAAATCAGTGTTCTTAACATTATCATCAGCTAACATATCTAGGACTGGCAAGATAGCTTGGTAAAAGTGCCTGGTGCCAAGCCTGACAACCAGAGTTCAAGCCCCCAGAGAACCCAGATTTGATTCCTAGCACCCACATGGCAGCTCACACAACCTGTAAGTTGTCTTACTGATGTCCAGATCTGGGGAACCCGACACCCTCTCCTATGTGAGACCATCAGGAGACCACAGGTTCCCCAAGTGCCCCAGTTTCATTTCTGTTGCTGTGATAAAATATCCAATAAAAACAAGAAGATGTTAATTTTAGCTCACTACTTGAGGTTTTAATCCATCACTGCAGGGAAGTCATGGCATCACACACATCAATGCAATGAACAATTATATTGCAATGAGTCATTGGTTTGGTTTGAGGTCTCTGGCTTCTGTGACATCAATATTGGATCCTCATTGGGACTCCAGGCTATCCTGTCTTTGCCTTGTGTCATGGAGATCCTGCAGCTATTGGATTTGTAGGACTGGTCCTTTTATACTTCCCAACAGTTCACAGATTACACAGATTTTGGGGTGTGCCAGCGCAGAGCCCTGAAACTGAGCTTGGGTGGTAGCTGAACAGATCAGCCTGCTCCTCTCCCTTATCCACACCACCAGGGTGAGCTCTCCAGCACTGCTCCAGCTAGGCCACCCAGTGCCTCCATCCGAAGGAGGCAGGATTAGCTCTCCTGCTCTTTTGCCCTTGGGGATAGCTCACCCACACCCACACCTCTAGAGCCAGCTCCACTGTGCTGCCCAGTCAAGGCAAGGGGCCCAATCCACCAAGTGCTGCAGCCTTCAACGGATTGGGTCAGCTCTCCAACACTCATACCCTTGGGACCAGGGTGCAGAGTGGAAGTCAAGAGAAAAGCTAACCTCACAGTGGGATAGAAGCTTCTAGGAAGCCATCTTTTTCTCCTCTCCACACCCCCCATCAGTCAAAGCAGAACAAAGTAAGGAGGATGCAGAACCGATCCCACATTCCAATCTAGTCCTTAGCTCAGCCACAACAGAGAGTCTCACCTTCAGAGTCCACCATGCCAACATAAGGATGCTTCCATTCATGTTCCTGGGCGATGGGAAAACACACTCCAAGGACCTGTGCAAAGATGCCCATCCCTAATGATAATGTTTACAATGCATCTGGGAGAGCACTGGTCAGCTTGCCAGCTGGCTCCCCAGTGCCTGTGCTTGGCCTAGAACTGAATCCATTTTTTTCCAAGGAAGGCTTGGCAGTATTTATAAAGTTAAATGTTGCTACCTTTGACCTAGCCACCATTTTCTAATCTTGGAAGTCTGGGGAAGCTAACAACTTCATGCCTCAGTTCCCTCACCTGTGAAGTAAAGGTAATAATAGTACCCGTGAGCTTACAGAAGTACATGATGTTGTTTGGGAGACTCTCAAGGCCCAACAAATGGTGCCCATAGTAAGTGGTACCTAAACATTAGTTTACATACTAATGTGTTAATATTCCACCAATGCAGGCTGGAGAGATGTTTCAGGAGTTGGGGGCAATGGTTGTTCTCTCAGAGGACCTGGGTTCAATTCAATTCCCAGCACCCACATGACAGCTCACTACTGTGTAACTCCAATTTCTGGGGATCTGACATTCACAAATCTACACACATACATGCATGCATACATACATACAGGCAAACCACTGATGCACATAAAATAAGTAAACAAATCTTTTTAAAAATTACCCCACCAATACACCAAGTATAAACAAAAGACAGTTGGATTCCTTCTTGCCAATTTTTAAGATAGGGTCTCACTATGTAGCTCAGGACGTCCTTGAACTTATGATTTTCCTGCCTTGGACTCCTGTGTGCTAGGTAGACATATTCCACTATGGCTGGCTTCTGTTTTATTTTAGTTTTTTTCTTAGATTTTTTTCTTTTTTAATTATTTGTATGTGTGTGTCTGCATGTGGGTTTGTTCACACGGAGTGCAGGTATCAGAAGAGTCTTAAAGAGGGCATCAGATCCCTGGGAGCTGGAGTTACAGGTGGTTGTGAGCCACCCAGTGTGGGTGCTGAGAACCAAACTTGAGTCCTCTACAAGAGCAATTTTGCATATTAACGATGGAGCCCTCTCACCAGCCCATTTTTTTTTACTGTTTTAAAAAATGTTTTATATTTATTTTACTTTATGTATATGAATGTTTTGCCTTCATACATGTATGTACACCATATGAGTGCCTGCTGGATGCCCTGGAACCGCAGTTGCATGGCTACAAGCCACCATGTGGGTACTAGGAATTGAACCTGGATCTTCTGCAAGAGCAACATAGTGCTCTTGGATACTGAGCCACCTCTCTAGCCTCAGTTTTATTTTGTTTGGCACAGGGTCTCACTGTGTAGCCCAGGCTGGCCTTGAATTTGTTATGACATAGTGGCTATGTAGCCCAGGTTGGCCATGAACTGTTAGTCCTACCTCCTCTACTTCCCCAGTGCTGGGAGTTCAAGGTTATCCTCTGCTACACGGCAAACTCAAGGCTAGTCTTGGATGCGTGAGACTATCTCAACAACTACAAGAGCAAAAGTGGTACACGTACATGACAGAAGCAGCACCTGTACAACACATCCTGAGGACCCGGATTTCAGCCCCATCATGAGATCCAGAAAAAGAAAGAAAGGGGGAAGGGAGGAGAAGGGAGAATGAAAGGAAGAAAAAATAAAATGCCTGCCTATTTTGCAGGGAAGAGAGAAGGGACAGAGGACTCTGACGGGGTCCTTTGCTCCATGACCAGATGATTAGATTCCTGCCCTCGTGCTCATGGAAACCTGGGGCTCTGCATAAGTTGAGGGGAGGCTGGGCACACTGTGGACACTCCTTCCATCCCTGCTGAAGCTTCTTTGGCCTTCAGACCAGTCAATCTGGTAGCCCCATCCTGCTTCTGTCCGTTTTTAAGTAAACCTTTCAAGAATTGGAGAAGGGAAGGGACAAAGAGGGAAGAGAGGAGCAAGCTAGGGATGCAGTGTCCCTGCATCCTCATGGCCCCAGGAAGTGGGGCAGGGAACTGTTCTTCAGCTCTGCCAGGAGTCACCATGGCGACCAACCGAGCACTGGGCTCTTCATGATTAATCCTCCCAGGCAGCTGTCTTCTTGGAGTCTTTTAAAATATACAAAGTATTATTTGGACACAATGATATTTAGAGCAGAGAGATCAAGGTGGGGTGTGGGGAAATCGGTCCCCTTAGCAGAGCTGTGGCAGGGAGAAAAGTAGGCTGCCTTCCCTGCCATCCCCTCCCGGCTCAGCTTGCTATCTAGATGCAGAGCTTCCCCTGCCAGGTGCTGCAGCAGCATCACCATCTGAAGTGCCCTCACAGCACCTGGCATCAGGCTGTGTTCAGTGAATACTTGGTGAATGAAATCATCCATCCCTCCATCCACCCATTCATTCATTCATTCATTCGGCACCATTTTGTTCGATGATCTAAAAATAAACACTTTGCCTCTACCATGGAAATATGAAATATCCTTTTCCTCTTCTCAAGGGCGCACACACACACACACACACACACACACACACACACACACACACCTTACTGCCACCACCATCAGATCGGCTTCTACAACAGGCATCTGTATGACCCCTTGTCTTGTCCATGGTGAGCCTGACAGTCTTTCAAGGATCAGTGATGGCTAGGTTGTGTTCCTTACTTGAAAAGGTAGAAGAAGATCTTCCACCCACAAATATGTTTGTGTGAGTCATTCTGTAAAGTAAACAATGTTTTAAGTAATCTAGTAGAGAAGACTAGCCTGAACTCACCACTTTGCTCCCACCATAGAACAAAAGTTGCCCTGGGCAATTCACACATCTCCAGTGTTTCATTCTTGATCCCTGAAAACAAGAATCTGCAGTTCCTTACTCCAAGGAGGTAAGAAAATGATACAATGTTTGCAAAGTCTTGGTGGATATTAATTCCCTTTTGACATGCATGTTTTTCTATCTGAGGTGTAACCAACCAGGACTGAAAGGAACTTGGAAAGGAATAGGTTTACTTCAGCTTACAGTTGTAGGCAGTCATGAAGTCAGGGCAGGAACTCACTGCAGAAACCTAGAGGCAAAAACTGAAGCACAGCCAAGGAGGACCACTCTTACTGGATTGCTTCCCAATGGCTTGCTAAGCCAGCTTTCTTATACAACCCAGGACCACTTGACCAAGAGCAGCAGAGCCCAGAGTGAGCTGGGTCCTCCCCCATACCAGTCATTAATCAAGGGACCTGATTATTAATCATTCCCCAAAGGGAATTCCCCAGTCATTAATCATTCCCCAAAAAGGACCTGATGGTGTTTTTTCTCAGTTGAGGTTCCCTTTCCCCAGATGACCTTTGACCTTGTGTCAAGCTGACAGAAAATTAGTCAGCACAAGAGTGATTGAAGACACTTGACATTGACCTATGGCCTCCACATGAACTAGCACATATGTGCATGCATACATGTTCATGTATGCACACGTGCATGCACAAAGTTGGAGGAAAAGGGAGCCACACTCGAAGGGGAATGCTCAGATGTCTCTCATTTAGACCTTTCTTCCCAGGGAACCAAATACAGATAGATGCTCTTTATCCTCCAGGGGGAGGAATTTTGTGTGAATATGTCTCCTGATGTAAGTACACAGGGATGAGGGACACCTGCACCCCCCCACACACACACACCTTACTGCCACCACCATCTCCAGTCAGGGTGTGCCAGCCCCAACTCAGAGCACAGTCTTCCTGTCTCCTCCTAATCTCTTTTCCTTTCCAGCCCTGCCCCAGGTCTGGCCTCTAGCAAGAGCAAATTAAGGTAACTTGGATGCTTGTCCCAGCACAGACCTAGCCCAACAGCCCTTGGCAGAGAGTTGCTGTGTCCTGGCACCTCACCACAGGACTAAGGGACTTATCCATGACTAAGGGGGAGGAGGGATGCTGTGGCAGCAGAAGGAATGGGCAACCTGGGGCGGGCCAATCTGGCCCGACGGGCCACCTGGGGAGTCCTGGATACCTGCCCAGCCAAGCTCTTCTCTTCCCCTCCCTTTAGGCCACTAGATGCCAGAATATATGTGAGACATGAGTGCCCTTCCTGTCTGGTGTGGGCTCACCTGGCCTAGGCAATGCATTTGGATTCGAGTCAAGCTCTGGGTTTGAAATAGAGCAGATGAAAAATTTTCTGTGTATGTGTGTGCACTCCTTACAAACAGGTTTCTTTTTAGACAAGGTTTTATGTAGCATGAGTCTGGCCTTGAACTTCTAACTCCCCTACTCTACTTCCACAGCTCTGGGATTACAAATGTGAAGCATCACACCTAGTGTATGTAGGGATGTGTACGCTAAGCAAGCACCTACAACTGAGCTGCATTACCATCCTCACTTCTGTATTTTCTATATGGACATCATGTGTGCTGATAACAGAATTGGAACTGTGGCCAGCATGGGGCCACATCTGTGCATGGTTGTAAAGAATCTTTCACCCAGCTTGTAGGCTTGGGAAGATGCATGGGAGTGTATCAGCACGTTCTGCAGATGAGTGTGTGATATAGTTTCTGTGAACACTTGGAAAGTCACTGTGGGGTGTTGAAGTGGCTAAGGATGGACGTGGACTTCTCCAGCAGCAGCTGAAATCTACCATCTGGGCCCAGGCAGGAAGCTGGGGATTGGGGGAACACTGAGAGGATGCTGAGTGTTCTGTGATACTGAGTTTATACAGTAGGTAAAGGAGCACAGACCCTTGAAAGGGCATAAGGGGAGGGTATTCTCACAGACACACTGGCAGTCTCTCTGTAGCCCTCACTGCGCAAGGAATTTGTCTCCATTTCGAGGAGAGTGAAAATACAGTGGGGGGACGTCAGACCTGCTGCCCCTGCCCTCCAGTGCCCAGAGTCCCAGAAATTGAAGCTCTTTATTTTTCAATTTTATGTTAAACTTAATTTGATCAAAATTATTTCAGGCTGGAGAAGTGGCCCAGCAGTTAAGAGAACATACTGCTTTTGTGGAGGACCCAGATACTGTTCCCAGCACCCACACTGGGCTACTCATAACCACCTATAGCTGTAGCTCCAGGGGGATCCAGCATGTCTGGGCCCTGTGGGAATCTACATTCACATGCACATACCCACACAGAGACATATAATTTACAATAATAATAAATCTAAAATGTAAGAAATGCTATTCCAAGCTGGCATAGTGGCCTTTAATCCCAGAAGCACCTGGTTCCCTGCAGGTGACAAAACAGGGACTGCCACTTCTTCAAAGAACTATTTGTCAGTCGTCTGTCAAAACCTGAATATCCTGTACCTCAGACTTACACTCATAAGAATTTATTCCAGATGTGTTCACATTTACACAGCTACGGACAATTACACCAGCAATATTTAAAAAAAAAAAAAAAAGCAAAAAGTTGGAAGTTACCTGTGTGTTCGTGGATAGGAACTATCGGAGGATAGGTTATCCGAGGCTAATTTAGGGTTTTCCTATGCCATGGACAACTAGTCAGCCTTAGAAAATAGCAAACTAGGTCTTTGTCTTCAGACATGATATAATCTCTCAGCTAGTTTATATGAAGAAAAATCCCAGGACAGTTTGAATGTTTGTATAGACAAAAACAAATAACTACTCAAGAAATGTCAACACGGCTACCTCAAGAAAAGAAAATGAAGGTAAGAGAAACCTTTAATTTTTCAGAATGTACTTTCAGCTTGGCATGGTGACATAACACCTTCACTCTCCGGACTCAGGAGGCAGAGACAGAGGTTGGTGGATCTCTGTAAGTACAGGGCTATCCTGGGCTACACTGAGTTCCAGGTCACCCAGAGCTGAATGTAAGACCTTGTCTCAAAAAAGAAAGGAATACTCTTGTATACTAGTTGATCACACCCACCTCTATCAAATTTTTCATTATGACGATTTTTATGTTATTTTTTCAAAGCACAGAGTAAAATGTTAAAACAGGAGCAAACACACACACAAACACATCTAAATAAAGGCGATATCTAAGGGCCTGCTTATCTCAGACCCCCAATGCAATCTCATCTGGCTTTTGCTATGGATGCGAGGGTTTCAAACTCAGATCCTCATGCAACGAAATCTTGCTTGCAACTCAAGTGCTTTTATCCGTTTCAGGGTTACTAAGTGTGCCGGGGACTTCATGTTATCTGGTTATTTCTCTCCTTAGCAAGCTCACAAGTAAAGAAACTAGTGTTAGGTGGGAGCAAATGTTTTAAGTAGGAAATGGCGGATTCGAACCAGAGATTCTACGGACTGGAGGGCAACACGCATCCCGGGCTCTCACACGGTGCTCAGCCCCTGCGGGGCGCACCCGTGGCCCAACGCGCACGAGGCTCCAGGTTCTGGGGACTCGCGCGCACGCAGCTGCGCGAGCCCGGCGGCGGCAGCAACGTCACAGGCCGAGCTTTCCTTTTCGGGAGTCCCCGGCATACATCCTGTGTCCATGTTTGGTCATTTACGTCACGCCGCCAGGGCCGGGGCCTCCCGAAATGGCAGTGGCCCGGGGAGTCGGAAGCCCGGAGCCAGCGACGCCGCAGCTATATAAGTGGGGGGACTGTAGGTTGGGGGAGCCCGGCTGCACTTTCGAGAAGCCAGGAGCCGCCACCCGAGGCAGGTGCCGGCGAGCCAGGGCGCCGCGGCCGCCCAACCCTCGTCCCCGAGCCAAGCGCCGGGAGCTTGGAGCTGGGGCGCCCGGATTCCCTGCCAGCCGCGCGCGCCCCAGCCCAGCGAGGCCCCGGGCGCCCCGCCGCCACCGCGCCATGCTCCACTTGAGCGACTTCTCTGGCCCCGACGCGCTCCTCTCCAAGCCCACCGAAGGCTGCGCCCACGCCAGCCCCGAGCTGCCCCGGCTGCCTGCTAGGGACGCTCCCTCGGCCGCCGCGTATCCTGGAGGTAAGGAGCGGGGCTAGGAGCATCACCTCGAACGCGACGAGGGGTGATGGGAGAGGCGCGCGGAAGGGGGTGGGGATGTCCCCAAGCGCGCGGTACCATTACCACCCCCACCAAGGCCACAGGCGCCTGTGCGGGAGCCCGTGCGTGTGCGCGCCCTGGAGCGTCCGTGGGGGTCCCTCCGCTGCAGGATCGGAAGTGCACGAGGCGCTCTGCAGGTGGCTTGCGCCAGGAGGGCTCGGGTGGAGGGGGTCGCGGCTGCAGGCTCCGAGGCACGCCCTTTGATTTGTGCGGAGTTGATGCGTGGTCCCTCCTTTGGCAGGCGACTTCTTGAGCTGGGCTCTGAGCAGCTGCGGCGCCGGGGGGGACTTAACAGACTCCTGTCTCCTGGAGGGCCCTGCACCCACGCCCCCTTCGAGCCTCAGCTACAGCGGCAGCTTCTTCATCCAGGCGGTTCCCGAACACCCGCACGACCCGGAGGCGCTCTTCAACCTCATGTCTGGCATCTTGGGCCTGGCACCCTTCCCTAGCTCCGAGGCGGCAGCGTCTCGGTCCCCCTTGGATGTCCCTTTCCCCACGGGGCCCGATGCCTTGCTGCCGGACCTTTACTCCCCGGATCTGAGTTCGGCCGCCTTCCCGGAGGCGTTTTGGGAGGCCGCGCCTTCGGCGGGCGCTCCCTCGCAGTGCTTGTTCGAGCCCCAGCTCTCCCCGCCCGACGTCAAGCCCGGGCTGCGGGCCCCTCCCGCTTCGCCAGCGCTGGACGCTGCTGCTTCGGCCTTCAAAGGGCCCTATGCCCCCTGGGAGCTGCTATCGGCCGGGGCCCCGGGGAACTGTGGGTCGCAGGGAAGCTTCCAGAGCACCCCGGAGGCCCGCTTCTCCGCGGTAGGAACCAAGGTCGAGGATCTGCTGTCCATCAGCTGCCCCGCCGAGCTGCCCGGCCCGGCTAGCAGACTCTACCCGGCAGGGGCCTACGACACCTTCTCGCTCGCCCCAGGTGACTTAGGGGAGGGGACCGAGGGCCTCCCAGCGCTGCTGACCCCTCCGGGCGGGGAGGGAGAAGGCGGAGAGTTCCTGGCCGCCCCTCAGGTGCAGCTCTCCCCTCTGGGCCTGCGCGGCGCCGCCACGGCGGACTTCTCCAAACCCCTGGTGGCCGACCTCCCGGGGGGCAGCGGCGTGGCGGCGCCCGCATCACCCGCCGCTTCCTTCCCCGCGGCCAAAGCCCGGCGCAAGGGACGCCGGGGCGGCAAGTGCAGCGCGCGCTGCTTCTGCCCGCGGCCGCACGTCAAGGCCTTCGCCTGCCCCGTGGAGAGCTGCGTGCGGAGCTTCGCGCGCTCCGACGAGCTCAACCGCCACCTGCGCATCCACACGGGCCACAAGCCCTTCCAGTGCCGTATCTGCCTGCGCAACTTCAGCCGCAGCGACCACCTCACCACGCACGTGCGCACCCACACGGGCGAGAAGCCCTTTGCCTGCGACGTGTGTGGCCGCCGCTTCGCGCGCAGCGACGAGAAGAAACGGCACAGCAAGGTGCACCTGAAGCAGAAGGCGCGCGCGGAGGAGCGCCTCAAGGGCCTGGGCTTCTACTCGCTGGGCCTCTCCTTCGCCGCGCTGTAGCCGGAGCGGGTCCCGTAGGTCGGGGGTGCCGGCGCTCGGCGCACGCGGCACGGTCCGGCCGGTCCCTCCTCCCTGCTGCCCTCCCTGCCTCCTCCACGCACGCCCGGGGCCACCCGCAGTCCAGCTTCAGTTTCCCCCGAAGCGCCCGCCGTTCACGCCCTTCAGCACGGGTTCCGCGGACAGCGCCCGCTGTTTCGGAGCCACCTTCCTCTAGCCAGCCGCTCTGGGGACAGTCCTCTCTGTCCACCCCACAGAGCAGGCACTTCCTTGGGACTGAAGAAGGTTTTTTGTAACTGGCGTACGCCCCACGCCTCCCTCTGTATCCCTCCCCAGAGACAAGCTGGGATGTACCGAGCCGGTCTCAAGAACTTTGTACAGCAAGTCCAGCAAGCCTTTGGATGTGATGTTTTTGCTTTGGGGTTATTTCTTTTTTGTTGTCGTTTATTTTTTGTAAAGCAGACGCTACTCTTAAGCATTTGACAAAACTGTTTATTTTTGCAATTAAAATTATTGTGCTAAAAGCTTACCGAATCTGCCTTGTAAAAAGTCGTGACCTTGATCCCCTAACTTCTCTCCCAGGACAGTATATGCCAGGAGACAGGAAATACCCACATTGGTGACATATTACTGACAAGCACTCCTACAGGACACTGTGGTACACATTAAGCATTTTATAAATAGTGATTTGATGTGCTTCTTCACTACTGACTTAGGGGTTAGCGATGTTTCTGGAATCAAAAGTAGAAGGCAAAGGGAGTAATGGCATGATGTCCTCTAGGCCTCAGTCTCTAGTTCGATTTTCAAAATAGGAAGCAGTCAGTGTAAATTTCTTACTGTGTGATCCAACTGGAAACAACCAGGGTCGGTTATCCCTAACTCCAAGGGCAGTGTCTTGCTTTCCAGCCCCGGAATGGAAGGAAGGTTGAGCCTTTGGAAAAATGTTCCAAACGGGAAAGATTTGGCACTAGAGGGCGCCCTGGGCGGCAGAGGCTGCGGCATCAGAGTGGAATGTGACTATTATTTGCTACCACAAATACATCTGTTCAAGAATCACATGCTGTAAAGACCAAAAGGGTCTCTGGGTTCAACTAGGCCAGGCCGGAGGCTGTGGGGAACAAGCCAGAGGCTCCTGGAAGAGCCCCCTCCAAGAGATAACAGTCCTTTAAAACAGCCCAACTCATGGCGCAGTCAAAACCCTTTCCACAACGTCCAGGTTCACCATTTATGGTTTAGGGGTGCAGGCAGGCACGGAAACCCATGATCCTGTAATCTGTAATAGGGAAGGTGGGACATGCTCTTTATTCTCTTGTTTTGCTCCTCAGAGTATTTTCCACCTTGGGCTGTATAAAAGGCCTGCCCTTGCACCTCCTGAATGACAGCTCTATACTAAAGCAAGGGTAGGCCAACTCAGCTGACCTCCCAGGGGGGGGGGGGGGGGGGGGGGGATGGTGTTTAGAGGTCAATGTTATGGGATGTTCTTGAGGAACCATCTACTAGGGGTTTTGGTTGTTTCTCTGTATGTGTGTATATGTATGTGCATGTTTGTTTGCAAATGCATACCTTTGCAGAAGCCAGAGGAGGATGTCAGATGACCTCCGTCACATGTCATTTTATGTTTTTTCATTGTATTAACTTTGGATGCATAAATGTTTTGTCTGGATGTATGCGTGCGTATTTGGTGCCTACGGAAGTCAGAAGAGAGTGTCAGATCTCCTGGAACTGGGGTTCCAGATGGTTATGAGACACCATGTGGGTTATAGGAATCAAACCTCAGTCCCCTGCCAGAGTAACAAGTATTCTTAACCACCAGGCCATCCCCCAATCCCCTTCCACTGTAGTTTTTCTTCCTCCCTCCCTCCCTCCCTTCTTCCCTTCCTTTTCTGATATGGTCTCTCAGAACCTGAAGGTCAGGGTTTTGGCTAGACTAGCCAGCCAGTAAGTCTAGATGCAGTTGACTCCACCCCCCAACCCTGGGGTCATTAGTGACCATGCTCAGCTTTTACTGTGTGTACTGGTTATTAAAATTCAGACCCTCCTGCTAGCACAGCAAATGAGGCTACCTGTTGATCATCTTATCTCCCCAGCCTTGTTTAGTTATTTTGTTTTGCTGAAGAAATGTGGCTTTCTTAAAGGAAAAGACCCCTCTCTCCCCCAGAGTAGGGGGAGATAGATACTCTAACAGAGAAATACTCTCCCTTGGTTTTTGAGATAAGGCCTATCACTGGACTGGGCTGACTGTCCTGCCGGTGAAGCCCAGGGATCCTCCTGTTTCTGACTCCCCAGCTCAGGTATTAATAATCTGCCCAGATTTTCTTTTTTAACATAGGTTCTGGGGCTGGAATTTAAGTCATGCTGGCAAGGCAAGCACTTAACCAACTGATTTCTCTCCAGCCCCCAGCTGCTTGTTAACCAGGAAAGACCACAAACAAATGATGCCTGGATTGGTGTTCCTGCTTTCTCAGCCCTTGCTCTCTGATGTGCTTGCCCTCCAGTAACCTGAGATTAAAACATTCTACCCTGCAGGGGAGCTCCTTAAGCGGGGAGGTGAACAACAACAAAGCTTCAAGACCTTCCTGAAACCAAGCAGATTCACTAGGCCCCTCCCTTCCAGAGGAAGCAGAACCCAGTTGCAAAGACTCAAACTAGGGGATCCACCAAGAAGACTCAAACTAGATCAGATACCCGAGACCAGCCAAGCTGCCTGGACAAGGTTTAGAGCAGCTGAAGTGCCTGGAGAAGACACTCTCCAAGCTGCTGAGCTGCCTGCAGGCTGTGTGTAGTGTACGTCTAGTTTCCCAGCTTTACAAGCTGTGTCACCTACGCTGCGGTGGGCCTTGGTGATGGAGCTGTCTTTGAGTCATTTCTGCTCCTGTGAGTAACCTCAATAAAACTCTTTGGTTCACCAAGTTGGACTTTAGTAGTATCTGCACTTTGGTCTGTCATGGGTTTGCTACCAGGGATGAGTAGATGTATGTGTTCTCCTCAGGAAAGGTTTGTCACCCAAATGCAACCCCAACAGCTGACCAGAGACAACAAAATTGCCCAGTCCCAGACTTGTAGCCTTTTTTCTTCCTAGGTATTAAGTGCCCTCTCAGAACTGAAGACTTCTGTCTAATAAACTAATTGTGACAAATTGATCCTGTCTGTTCCGATAGAATTGCTATTTCAGAAGTGTGGCCTGCAGAGGGAAATATTTAACCCTTTGGAGTTCAAGTGAAGGATTGTCAGATACTGAGAGATAAGTGGTAGATTCAGGAGACCTGAGATAAAAGGTGAACCTCATTATCTTACTGACTATATCTTCATTCATAGGCATGGACCACAGACTTCATTTCTATGCAGAGTAGGGCAAGGAAGAGCATAAAGGCCCAGCTCTTCTCCTCCTTCTTCTTTTTAACTTTTTATTGGTTGTGAGTTTCACATCATGCACCCTAGTCCCACTCATCTCCCCAACCCCTTGTATCCACTCTCTGCCTTTGCAACCTTCCCCCCACCCAAAAAACCACACACAACAAACAAAAAATAAAGCGTAGAAAACATAACATGGAAGCTGTAGTGTGTCACAGTGTGTCCCACAGTATATCCCTCTGTCCACACATAATCTCTTGCAAATGATCACTGCAATGAATCATCGTCCTGGTTTGAGGTCTCTGGCTTCTGTGTCATGAAGATCCTGGACAGAAAAGGCCCATATCTTAAGCAACACCAAACCACACCCCCTGAACAAAAGGAGGTCTTGTAGGCAGGCCGTCCATCGGTAGCTGGTCTCTGAACCAGAACGTCCTTACCTGCTTCTGCTGGGTTCCATCACTGTGGTCCTCTCTGTCCTTTCCCAGATTGTCCTCCTCCTACCCTGTTATTAAGTTTAGCTTGTAGTAATCCTGGTGACTGGCCAAGAAGTCCTCTTCGTCCCCGTTTAGTGGAGATTCCCTAGGGGCTTTGAAGGAAGAGAATATTAGTCCAGAGATGGAGAAAATTAAAGTCAATCAGAAAACCCAGATCGAACCCAAAAAGCATCAAGGTCAGTTCATTTTCATTTTGGCTTGATTTTTGTTGTTTTAGGGTTTATGACTTTAATTTCTATTATTTTGTTTTAAAAATAATTTATTTCTACTCTATGTGCATTGGTGTTTTGTCTGCACGAACAAGAGTGTCAGATCCCCTGGAACTGGAATTATGAACAGTTGTGAGCTGCCATGTGGATTTGGAAATTGAACACGGTCCTTTGGAAGAGCAGCCAG
The DNA here is from genome assembly GCA_019843965.1 of Rhynchomys soricoides. Lineage (NCBI taxonomy): Eukaryota > Metazoa > Chordata > Mammalia > Rodentia > Muridae > Rhynchomys > Rhynchomys soricoides. The sequence continues at coordinate 348,032 of JADRCH010000350.1, read as the reverse complement.
TGCCTTTAACCACTGAGTCATCTGGCGTTCTTTGGCATCTTGTTCATTCTCCTTTGTGATCCACTGGTTTATGAGTTATTGCTTTCAGCTTGTAAACTCATCTGGCATTGGTGATTGACCTGGGCAGCAGTGCTCTGTGGTCCAGGTTGAAGGTATCTTTCCCTTCATCTAAGAGTAAGAGCCAGTGGTGAAGAGCCTTTTGTTGGTTGTTCTTCTGAATGGAGTCATGTAGCCCAGGCTCTTCTCAAGCTCATTGTGTAGTCTCTGCCTCCACAGTGCTGCTATTACAGACATGCCACACCACAACCAGCTGAATCCTTTGACAGTTCCCTTACTTGGCGTTCCTGTTCCATACAGGTATAAGTAGTGATAACTTTCCAGAGGCAGCTCCTCCTCCTCCAGGGGGCCTCCTCCAGGTTGGCTTCCTCCACAGGCCTGTCAGGGGCTGGACTCAGCATACTTCATGCTTTTGTGCTGATATTTTTTTCTCTCTGTAAATTTTATTCCCTTCATAACATTTTGTGTGTATCCATCCATCCATCCATCCATCCATTCATCTGGCACTGTGGACCCAACCCAGGGTCTCTTGCATGTTATGCATGCCCTCTACCTACTGAGCTACACCCTCAAGCCCAGAAATAAGAACTTTAATGAGATAATCTCTGGAACCTTGGACAAAGCAGCCTGGAAAATGTGCTCTGTCTTTTCCTTTCACCCCAACCAACCCCTGTTCCCTGTTTGAAATAAGTAAGACCAGTATAACCAGTTTAAACTACCCAACTATTTCCTGACTTATATCTCCTTCCTTTCCATCACACAGCACTAATGGTAGAAACGCCGTAAAACACCATTCGTGACATAATAGTGGTTTAACCCAAATAGACTAGGACATCTAGCCTTGTACCAAAATACTTATACCTGGGCCAGGGAGATGGCTCTGGAGGTAAAAGTGTTAAGAGCCACACAAGCCTGATGACTTGAGTTTATTGCCCCAAACCCACTTAAAAAGCCAGACATGAACTGTATCCCAGCATCCCTCTTATAAGATAGGAGGAGGTGGAGGCAAGAAAAGCATAGGAGAATCACATGGAAGTTCACAGCCAGCTAGCAGGAAGTATGGAAGGCAGCTGCAGATAGATCAAGAGAGACCCTGCCTTAACAAAATGAAAGAAAAGTTGTCCTCTAACTTCCACACACAAACCATGGCACATGAGTCTATATTCATATATATGTATACACACCAAATATTTTAAAAACACATACACTTGGGGCATGATGGCACCTGCCTCTAATCTTAGCACTCAGAAGGCAAAGTGGATCTCTGTGAGTTTGAGGCCAGCCTGGTCTACATAATGAGAGTTCCAGGACAGCCAAAGCTGCACAGAGAGCTCTTACCTCACAAACAAAACAACATCATATGCATAAAGACTGGAGAGATGGCTCAGTAGCCAAGAGCACCTTCTGCTATTGGATTGGACCTGAGCTCAGTTCCTAGAACACACATGGCAGCCCATAAACACCTGTAACCCCAGCTTCAGTTCATCCTCTCTTCTGGCCACTGATGGCGTGCACATGCGCGTGCGCGCGCGCGCGCGCGCGCGCGCACACACACACACACGCACACACACACACACACTCAGACACACAAACATACATATAACTACAAGTAAAATCTTAAAAGGAAACCCAACCACATACTGCACTGTTCAAGCCTCCCATGTCCAATCTAAATCTGTCTTCCCACCCCCTCCATCTCTTTAACACCCCACCTTTGAGCCCCTTCCAGGGTGGAAACCTTCTTTGATCCATACATATGACCCCCATCTCAGCAAGATAGCACAGTTCACTTAAGGATTTAATCACTGTTCTGACGAGTTCACAAGAGAAGGAAGCGAGAAGGAAGGTGGCCAGAGAGCATGAAGCTGGGATGGAGACCCTGCCCCAACAGTGAGATCCTGAGAATAGGACTACACCTCTGACTAGCTGGGACCTGCCTGATTCTTAATTCATGATTCCCTGCCTTAGCCTTGGGAGCCCTAGATGTGTTTGTCACTGAGCACTCTCTCTTTTGGTTTCTCTGGACCACATGGAGTGGGATTTACATTTTTAGAACAGTGGTTCCCATAACAACCAAGCAGGAACTGTTGTGTGTGAAATATAGCATGGTCACACATGCGCACATGCGCACATGCATCTAAATACACCTGCAAAGCCTCAGGTGTACACCTCCATACAAATGAGTGTGTATACACGCACAAACACACATACATAGCACACTTCATGCCCTAATTGTTTTCAGATAAGCACAACAAGCACAGAGTATGGGCAGTGTCACAACAAAGGTGGGGCCGAGATGACAAAGAGATACTTTTTGTCAAGTCTGCGTTTTGACAGGCGATATTGTAGAAAAGAGGTGGAGTGCAGATGCCGTGTTTTGATCCTAGGATGGATTCAGTACCTGGCATTCAAAGTGTGGGCTTGCTGTTCGTTGAACTTTGAACTTTAGCTTCTCCATCTGCAGAAGCCGGTGAATTTTCTCAGTTCTGTGACAAGAAATCTTGACACAAGCAACTGAAGGCAGGAAGGGCTTATTTCGGCTCACTGTTTGATGGGATACAGTCTAGCATGTCCAGGAAGGCATGGCAGCTGGTCACACTATGTCCCCAGTCAGGAAGCAGACAGCAGTGCCTGACTCACCTTCTTAGTATTCAGTTTGAGACCTCAGTACATGGGACAGTGCTGCCCACCATGGGTCTTCTCATTCAAACCTCTCTCTAAACTCTCTTTAAGACACACCATAGGTGGTTACAACCCCCCCCCCCCCCCCAGCTGACAGAGAATGAACCATCACAGCAGGGATAGTAATAGCTTCTTCTGCTTTGTTACTCTATTGGAAAGTGAGTGATGTGTATTAAAGCACCATCAGGATGCCTGGTGCTTCACTGACAGGGACTTATTTAAATCTTAGAAGAAGTGATCTCCCTTCTTAATCTAAGATTTCCTGGGGGTGGAAAGGCTTCAGAGATTCAAGAAGAAAAAGAGGGGGTGCTTCATTGGCTTGGCCACTGTACACTCACTGGTTCTTGTTAGATGTATCATTCCCCCTAAACTGCCTGACCAGTCTATAGATTCCTTCCCCACACTCCATGTTCCTGGGGGCTCTGCCCTCTCATGTGTGGGATGGGGTCAGTGGAAGCCACCCAAAGCTTTCAGGGGAGTTCTGGAACTATGTTGGCTGGATTTCTGCTCTGCTGCAGGCCCCGGGTGCGGCCCAGCAGAGGCGGTGGAGCCAAGGCACCGCTGTGTGGTCTAAGCATCATCTCCCTTTTCCTCATTCAAGATCTTAGTTCAGCCCTGGCCTTGCTTGGGAACCCCTACGAGTTGTTATCTCAGTTTATCTTTGGCCCTGCGAACTTCTTCTAGCACAGGGCATCCAGGCTGTGCCTACCTCAGCAGGTAGGTAGGCCTGAAGCCAAGGGTGACCAGTCTTCTAGGTGCTTCCAACTCAGGAATTCTGGGGCTATCCTATGGAAATGATGGGTTTATCTGGAGCAAACCAATGCACGGTCCCTGCTCCTTTCCATTTGTAGGTCCTGAAAAGGACCTACGTGCAACATTAGGTCTGGGAACAGTGTGGCCAAATGCAGCCAAGTCTTCCCAAAGACAACGCATTTGACCTGAAGTCACTGAGTACAAGACCTGTATTTGGGCTTGCAGCCCAAGAGGACGCTGAAGAACTGCGGTGTATGTTGTAACGCCCATGCCAGCCTCGTTTTGGTCTCCAGAACCACCCATCCCAAGATCTGCTCCTCACTGGGTGCAGGCCAAGTACCAGGGGTGAGTTAGGATGGACAGGCCCTGATTAAAGGTGGACAGCAGAGGACACAGCTGGAAGCTCCAATGCATAGGAATGCCTTGGTGGTGGTGTCTGGTGTGGGGAAGGTTGCACCCTTACCCCCGTAGTGCCCATCCTCCACTCAAGCCACCAGCTTCTGCGGAAAACGTGGGGACCAGGCGCAGCCTCTCCTGGCTGCAACTGCCGCTCCCCTCTTGCTGGAGAGCCCGCCCCGGAGGAGGGGCTGGCTCCGCCCCACCTCCCGGCCACCTCCCTCCCTGTCTCCTAGCTGCGCTGGGCCGAGCGCCCCCTCCTATCTTCCCTCCTCCGCCCTGCGTACCCCGCCCGTGATTGCTTCGCGAGCCCCTCCCGCTGCGCCGGGCTGGGGGATCCGGCCGCCCCCGCCCCAACTGGGAGGCGGCGGCGGCCACCCAAGGCTGCAGTGAGGACCAAGATCTAAGGCCCGGCGGCGGCCCTGCGTCTAGACCGGGCACGCGGGGTCTGTGCCTCTGAGCCCCCAGCCCAGGGCCGCGGTGCCTGGCCTCGCCACCGGCTGGAAGAGGTAAAGGCAAGTCTGGAGCGTGCTGCGGGACTGGTCCTGGAGAGGCTAGGCAGGGAAGACCTCAGCCGCTGCCCCCTCCCCTACCTTCTTCCCTGTTGCCCTCCTGAGGCCGCGAGGCCGCTAAAACTGGGAGGGATTCTGGGCGGGCCAGGCTTCCAGGCAGCCAAGGGGTTAATTTAAGGAATTAAAATCAGAACGGGTTTGAGACCAGGCTTCCCCTCCCCCCTCCCGCCTGTCGCTGCCTGAGCCTTGTTGGGGGGCGGGGGCGGGCTTCAGAGAAAAAACCCACTGAGACTCTGGACCTTGGAGAGGGAGAAGGGGGAGTGCCCTGAAACCCCAGCCATCTCCACTTGCTGGTGATGGAATGGGGGAGGGTCTTGGTAGGCCTGGCTGGGCACCTGTGCAGTTGTAGGTGCGTGCCGGTGTGCACGTGTGATCGTCTGGAGGTGTTCATATATGTGCACACATGTTTCTGCCTCCCCACACCCTAGTTCCTTTTCGGGTGACTGTGCCCACGGTGTCTCTGGAGGTGTGGGCTCCACTCCATCGCCTTGCATGTGTGTGTGATACTGTGCCTGTCTACACTGCCTACAGTCTGCCTAGAGAAGAGTGAGGCCTGTCCTCCTCCCTTTGGTTTAGCCTGCGGTGAGGGACTCAGATGGTTTTCCGGGTGTGGGATCCAGGTGCTGGAGCCTGAGTGTGTGTGACCTTGGGAGGCGTGTGCATGTTTGCAGGACCACGAGAGGGGGTGCTTAGAACAGAAAGGCAGTGTGGGGGGTGGCCAGGAAGCCAAGAGTGGCTAGGATGGCTCCTGTGGGTTTTTACCAGACTGGGCCACTATTCTGTAGGCACCCAGTTTGGGGGGATGTAGCTGCAGGGCTCAGGCCCAGGCTTCTTGGAGGATTGGGCAGGGGGTTAGGTAGGCAGGGCATTCACATTCCTTTATTCTCCACCCATTGGGGCATAATGGGGGTATAATGTGGACCCCCTCTTCATCCTCAGAATGCCTCCACCTGCTGGTGGAGGCCACCCGTAAACACCTAGTTTAGAGCTTCCATTGGGGCTTCTAAATTCACCTAACACCACCCAGACCTTCTCCCCTCCGTTGCCTGATTTCCACCTTCCAGGCTTCTTTCCTGCAAGTGGATTTTACATGGGAAGGAGTAGGGAAGAGCTCTTGGGCCCCGAAGGCCAAGTGGGAGGGAGGGAAGATAATCATGGGTGGGTCAGGCAGGAAGCTGGGAGCCAGATAGGGAAATCAAAAACAACAAACAAAACAAACAAACCCTCTGCTAGCTTTTCAGTTTTGCCTGATCTGAATTTAACTGGTGGGACAGGGGACAAAGATCTGTGACATATACACATTTGTTCCTACATTGAGGAGTCCTTAGCTTTTAGGGAGGGTAAGGAGGTGGTGAAGGTTGTAAAAATGTAGTAGTTACCTTGCCTCTGAGTTCCCTAGACTTTCCTCGGATAAGACTTTGTATAGTCAACAGATATTCCCTTTGTGCTACTATGGACCCTTTATCCTATGAACACTTCAGGATTGGTACAAGACACCCTGCTGTCAGCCAGAAGGAACGTAGCATAGCATATGAGTTGGTCAGGAAGTGTTGTGTTCAAATCCCAGTTTGCCAAGGGTTTTATTTATTTACTGCTGTATAACAAACACCTACAGAATGTAGAAACTTTGCATGGCATTTGTTTGCTTGCTTGCTTATTTCAGTGCTGGGAATTGAACTTAGGACATTGTACATACTAGGCATATGATCTACCACTGGCCTTAAACTTGCAGTCTTCTTGTCTCCCAATTTGCTAGGACTTCAGGCATGTATCAACCCAAGCAATGACACTTTTTCTCATGGTCTATGAGTTGCCTGTGACTATAGCTGTGAGATCTGTGGATCTCACTTGGAATCACATACAGAGCCTCTCAAGGTGGCCTCTCAGCCCCCCAGACTCCCCTTCTAACAGTAGCCTCAGGGGATCCAGCCTCTGGGTCCCAAGACTTCCTAAGAGGAAATGTTCAAAGATGACAAGTCTTGATATACAACTACTTAGTGGCTTCTGCTTGCATGAAGTTTGCTGATACCCATCTGGCCAAGCTCTGAGTCTGTGTGGGAGGCACATAAGGGTAACACTAGAAAGCTTGATTCATCAAAGGTCTCCATGCAGTAGCAATTTGTTACAGGCCACAGATAAGTGATCTGACCAATCTGAACCTTAGCTTCCTCATTCCAGCACTGAAGCCTTTCACCTCCTTGTGAGCATTGTAGTGAGCACGGTGATGTACCAGAAATAATTAGTAGATACACACAGATCCACTTGACTTTGACATCTTGTGCTTGGGAACATGGCATAGAATAAAGCAGGTGATCATGAAACCTCAGAGGTCAACTGGAGCAAACCATGGGGATGAGAAGACACAGTGAGTTCTGACCTCTTAGTAAGGGACTGGGGAGCCATTCATGGATTTACATAGTTAATCCTTTTATTTAGTTGCATGATGGTAAGTACTGAAAATTGCTTTGGTTGGGTGCTGGAGAGATGGCTCAACAGTTGAGAGCACTTACTACTCTTGTAGCGGACCTGGATTTGGTTCCAAGCACCCACATTGATGACTCAAAATTGTTTGAGACTCCAGTTTTGAGGGATTCAATACCCTTTTCTGATCAGAAGTGCACATGGTGAACATACATACACGCAGGCAAAAACACTCACACACCTAAAACAAAAATACATCTTTTCTAAAAATTCGCTTTAGAAAATTACTTTGGTGCATGAAATTGAATTTATCCATGATTTGGTGATTCTTCTAATAGTGTACTTATGTGCACCGTGTAAAGATGGTCATTTGTAGTGTTCCTGTCTGCAGTGTATAAGTAATGGTGGATCTGATTTATGTCTATATCAATGATCCCCAGCTTGTGAGACCTGCTGTCCGTCAGAGTTTAGAGTAAGGGAGGACTTGTGCTGTGATGGGACTGAAGGTGTCAGTGAAAGACGCTATGGAAATGGTGACAGTTGAGCTGAGTCTATAAAACTTACTAGTTGGAGAATAAAGTCCCAAGAAGGGAGAGCAGCATGAGCCTAGACTTGAAGATGTGACAGGACCCAGTGCTTCCCAGTGGAGCAGAACCCTCATGGGGCTCAATGGCAATTTGTGTGAAAAAGGAGCAGAGACAAAAGCTGGTGTTGGCAAATCTGAGAGCTGGTCAGATTCAGCTACCCTTGGACTGCAGGTGTACCTCACCGCTGAGCAGATGGGCTGGGAGACAGCTCAGTTTGATTGCTGGTACTACCCAAGCACTCAGGAGGTGGAGGTAGAAGGATCAAAAGTTCAAGACCACCCCTGGCTTTATAGCAAGTTTGAGACCAGCCTGGGCTACATAAGGACCTGTCTCAAAGGAGGAGGAGTAAGAGACCAGTCTTCAGAGATTATTTTACTTGTTTGGTGTGCATGATGTGTGCGTATATATGTTCATGTGTGTGTGCATGTACGCGTGTTAGATGCTCCCTTTATTTGTTCTTCACCTCATTCTTTAGCAAACAGGGTTTCTGACTGAACCTGGGGTTCACTAGTTTGGCTAGGCTGGTTGGCCACTGAGTCACCTGTACCTCCCTGGTCCCTTACTAAGAGGTCAGAACTCACTGTGTCTTCTCATCCCCATGGTTTGCTCCAGTTGACCTCTGAGACTTCATGATCACCTGTTTTATTCTATGTCATGTGTCCAGCACAAGATGTCAAAGTCAAGAGGACTGATGTCTATCTATTAATTTTTTCTGGTACATCACCGTGCTCACTACAATGCTCCCAAGGAGGTGGAAGGCTTCAGCGCTGGAATGAGGAAGCTAAGGCTCAGATTGGTCAGATCACTTATCCGTGGCCAATAAAGACCAGTGACAAATTGCTGCTGCATGGGGACCTCTGATGAATCAATTCTTCTTGTTTCCACTGTCCCAGTTCTGGGATTAAAAATGTACCCTGAACTTTTTGTGTGAGGATCTGAATTCAGGTCTTCATGCTCCTGCAGCAAGCACTTTTCCTCAGCCGGGTTTACATCCATCATAAATGACATACATGACTGGGTTAATACTTGCATTAACCCAGTCATGAGGATTGTGAAATAGGTTAGTGTAAGTCCAAACAGACGAGGATAGAATTCTGACGTGCAACAGTGACAATAGGAAAAGCAAGAAGTCAACCATTCAGATACTGTGTGTGGTCAAGGGTGGAGATTGAACAAAACCTAGAGTCGTGTCTCTGTCCAGGGTGCTGAACAGACAACAAGGCTGGTGGTTAAGCTGGGAATTGTAAGAAAGGCAGGTTTTAGAATGTGTACAGTGGTATTTGGAGTTTAGAATTAGCCATTTAAAGGTTCTGGCTGCCAATATTGAAATAACCCATTTGACTCTTTTTATTTATTTGTTTTTTCAAACGATGTTTCTCTGTGTAGCCCTGCTTGTCCTGGAACTCACTCTGTAGAGCAGGTTGGCCATGAACTCACAGGGATCCGAGATCCATCTGCCTGTGCCTCCTGAGTGCTAGGATTAAAGTCATGTGCCACCACTGCCCAGGGAACTCTTTTCATCCTTTACTGATTTCTTTTAAATTCACCGCGAGCTTTAAAAAAGGGGAGAGAAGGGGGCAGGAAGGGGAAAGGAGGAAGGAAGGGATCTTTAGCTCAGTTTCAAGTTCAAGGCATTATCTGTATCTGTGACCCATGAAAAGTAGGTTATCTCTAAGATGTTCATCTTCTCCCCTCTTAAAAAATGCTCCTGGCGTCTCCCACACGGCCCCCTTCCCAGCACAGGAGACTCATGTCCGCTCGGTGCCTTGCCTTACACACCTCAGCCCACAGCAGTCAGATTCATGAAAGCAGCCCTCTTAGCAGTCCGCAGTGGGTCCTCCTCAGGTCCAGTCCTACCTGAGCTGGCCCACTCCTTCCAGCTTGCATCCACTCTTCCCTAAGTTTCCTGCTGAACTCCTGTTTCTGCTGTTGGCTCTTGAGAATTCTTTGGCTCTTCTCTCTCCTCCGTCGTTTGAAGGTTCCATCTTCCCCTCTACTTCCTCTCTTCTTTCTCTGTGTCTCCACCCCGGGCTTGCTTGTCCAGTGTCATTGTATTTTAGAGTACAAGTTGGGGGCTGGAGAGGTCACAAGTGGTTGAGAGTGCATGTTGCTCTTGCAGAGGACCCAGGTAGGGTTCCCAGCACCCACATGGCAGCTCACAACCATCTGTAACTCCAGTTCCAAGGGATTTGATGCTCTTCTGGCCTCCAAGGATACAGCATACACATGATATTCTGATACAGTATTCAGGCAGAACACTCATACACACAAAATAGAAATAAGTAAGCCTAATTTTTAAAAAAATGTTTAAGTTAGAAAAAAAAGATATAGCTTCAGCTGGCTTCAAACCTGCTATATAGTTGTGAGTGACTTTAAACTTCTGATCCTCCTGCCTCTGCCTTGAAACTTGTGGGGTTATAAGTATTATCTGGCCAGTAATATATTTAATTATTAAAACTGTACTCACTTGCTTTGTGTGTGGGTGCATGGAATTGGATGTACACATGGACACTTGTGGGATTCCATTTTCTCTTTCCACCATGTGGACTCCAGTTATTAGGAATGTGGCAAGTTCCTTCACCCACTGAGCCACCTTACTGTCCCCAATAATGTATTCATGGCTGCACACTGCCTAGTAGGTACAAATAGCTTTACTCTTGCTTTGAATTACTGTTGTCATTACTATCATTACCATCACCATCATTTTAAGTATATGCATGTTCTCTTGCATGTCTTGTGTGTTTATGCATCACATGTGTGCCTGGTTCCTGTGGAGGCTGAAAGCAGATCCTCTGGAACCAAACATACAGGTGGTTGTAAGCATCCCATCTGTGTGGGTGCTGAGAATCAAACTTGGCTCCCCTGGAAGAGTAACAAGTGCTCTTTACTGAGCCATCCCTTTAGCCCACCCCCATTTGTTTGTTTTTGCTTCCCCCCACCCTTGCCCCAAGACTGGGTCTCACTCGGTAGCCCTAGCTGGCCTGGACCTTGTAAACCAGGCTCACTTTGGACTCACAGAGATCCACCTGCCTCTATCTTCCAAATTCTGGGAGTAACAGCATGTGCCACCACACCCAACTCTTTTAATTACATGGATGTCAGGGTTTGCATTTGTCGTCATGTCACAGAGATCGTCAGAGCCCCTGAAGCCACAGTTAAGTGTGGTTAGGAGCTACCAGAAGTGGGTACTGGGGATTGAGCCTAGGTCCTCTGTAAGAACAGTATGTGTTCTTAACCACAGAGGCTCTATTCATCTCCCATACTCTTTCTGACCATATCATCTTCTACCCAAATCTTATCTGTGTGACCCATCTCTGCTGAGCACTGTGCCTGTGTAGTACGTGTGGCACTGAGCAGCACTTAGTAAGTATACAGAGAATGAATTCATGTCTAACGACAGCTTAGGTAAGAAGTATAGGCTTTGGTTGATTATGTGAAAAGAGGGTTTTTTCTAAGTGACAGAAATCCTTATTTACTTTTAATTACGTCATTTATTCCTGTGTGTGCGTACATGTGTGTGTGTAATGGCCTAGAACAGGGAAATCAAAGGACAGCTTAAAAGTCAGTTCCCTCCTTCGACGTGTGGGTCCTGGGGATTGAACTCAGGTTCAGGCTTGCTGACAAGAACCTTTGTCTGCTGTGCCCTCTCAGCAGCCCCTGAAAACCAACAAAAAATTTTAATATTTCCTGTAACTATGAAGAGGGGAGATGGAGTCTTGAGTGTAACTGCATGCAGGTTCTCAGAGAAGTGGGCTGACTCCTCAGCTCCTAGCTCTGCTTCCTTGGGTATTTGCATGTTTTTCCCTCTGTGGATGGACTCTGTGTGGTGTGTCAGTCTGTGCACTGACAGCCCCTTTCTCCTCCAGAGTTCAATGGGGACTGCACAAGGTCTCAGAAAGCTTGTGATCCCCAAAGCAAGAGTACCCCCTACTCCCAAAAATCTAGTGAAAGATTCCACTGGCTCAGTTTGAGGAATGTACCCATCCTGGGTCAGTCATTATGACCAGGGAAGTGGGACTAGGTCCTGTGCCCACTTACTAGGAATAAGGGAGGCCTGCCAGAAGCACATGGAGTAGAAAGGGATAGTTCACCAAAGAAAGGCTGGATGCTGCATGACCAAAAGGTGAAGTTGAAAATAATGTCCCCTGCAGGACTCACCAGGGTTCACATGGTAGTGGAAGCCATAGAGTAAGATCCCCTGTGCTTCTGGCAGTAGCAACAGATAAGATTGTGACAGGAGACACTCAGGAGGATTTATGCCTTGTTTGGAGAGGTGAGATGGGCCTGAAACACTAAACATAATAAATAAATAATAAATGAAAAAAGTTACTCCAGTGAGTTCAGCCTGTAGAATCCTAGCCAGAGAAAACCGAAAGCTGGGCTTGGAAAGAAAGGAGCTGGGAGACAGGTATATTGGATTAGAGAGGCAGTCCAGGCGGGGCTAGAGGGTGGGGCTAGGCACAAATGGGGGCAGGTCTCGGGGCTGCAGGAGTTGTTAAGGTGGGAGAAGCAGAATACACATGAACACATGAGTGTCTTTGATTGTTCTCCTCCCATGCTCAGAACACAGGCAGGAATCTCAATAGCTGATGAAACCGTGCTGGTCTCTCTTTTCTCATCCCACTGTCTACCTTTCATCATCTCTCTCCCTTTTTCCTGTGTGTATAGGAGTATGCATGTGTGCATATGTGTATCTTTGCATGTGTAGCACTCATACTTGTGTCAGAATGCCAACATGTAATGGTCCAAGGAAGATGTTAAGAGTCATCCCCTTAGGCATTGAGGCAGAGTCTATCAAACGAACCTAGAGCTCTTGTTATGTCTGGTCTTGTAGTCCAACTTGTTCTGGGGATCCCCCGTATCTGCTTTCTGATACTGGAATTGCAGGCAGGCTGCTATGCCCACCAGGCATTTATGTGGGTTTCTGGGGATCTGAACTCTGGTCTTCATACTTGCCTAGCTAGCACTTAACCATTGAGCCATCTTCCCAAGCCCCATCACCTTCTGGGTTGCATTCAGGGAAAGCATCATGCTCACATGGAGGTGTGCAAGAATATTCCCAAGAACAATCCGTAGTCATTTCTCAGGTGCAGTAGGCAGAGGGCAGCTGAGGGATGTGCTGGGGTAAGGAACTACTGGGATATCAGTAGCCAGTCTTCCTGTCCACTTTGGTGCTCACCCACAGGCCTGTTTCTCTTCCTCCTTAATTTCCTGGAGCTTGGCTAATAAGGTGCCATGAAAGCTAAAAAGGTGTTCTTCAAAAGTGGGAAGGGACAGGGAGAGAGTTGGAAGCACACATAGGACACTGCTGTGCTTAGCTGGAGCAGACAGTACACTGGTCAGAACAGCCCTGCTCCCTACCAGTTGTGTACATGAACTGGGGGTCTCCAGGCCCACTGTTGTGTGACAAAACACTTGTCAACTCACCCCAGATATGGAGCCAGCAACAGATCAAAGTATGGATATCACCAAAGGCCAAGTTGATGAGCCAATGAGTTTTATTGGGCTAACTTCGAAGAATATGGATGAGAGGTGATTTACAGGAGCAGGAACTACTCACAGTCAGCTGCCCACGACAGCCTGGGTGACAGCTAACAAAGGCTGGGAAACAGGACCTCACTGCAGAGCCTGCAGGAAGCTCAACAGGTTGGAGAGTGGCCTTCCCAAGAGACCCAGCTGGTCTAGACTCAAGCTTGTTTTTGCTTCTTCTGTGCAGGAGGTCAACACAGCTTGAGGATGATTTACGGTCTTTATTGTTTACTCTTTGGGGGGAGGGGCGTAGAGTGTCCGGTCAGTTTCAGGGATTTGGAACTGTTTTGAGTTGTTTACCTTCTAGTTTAAGGCCTGCCCCAGGATAGAATGTTTCAATCTCAGAGGAAACTGCTCCCCAAGGCTGGCCTCCTCAGTCTTGGTGGTTGTAATAAATCTATTTAGGTATTCTGTACCTTTTCTTTCTTTCTTTTTTCTTTTTGGTTTTTTTGAGACAGGGTTTGTCTGTGGAACAGCTCTGGCTGTCCTGGAACTTATTCTGTCGACCAAGGTGGCCTCAAACTCGTAGAGATCCACCTGCCTCTGCCTCCTGAGTGCTGGGATTTAAGGCACACAGCACTGTGCCTGGCTCAAGATCTTCTATTTCTTCTTGAGTCAGTTGGGTGTTTTATGTTTTCCTAGAAAAGCATTCAGCTCATTCAGATTTTCAAGATTTTTGGCCAAGAGTTGTACCTAGTAGTATTTTCATAATTGAAGAAAAAAAATCTATCTGCATGCCAGTCACGTACTTCGTCTCATTATAGGGTTGCATGTATTTTCTCTTTCTCCATATATATAAAATTAGTGTTTTCTAGAAAGTCATTTTTAAAATTTATTTCTCCTGGCTACGTTTAAAACTTCGCAAGCGTGCCGAGATCACTGTCCTTTAGGTATACTAAGTATTTAGTGACCTTAGTCTTTTTTATTCGGTGCTGGGAATTGAATCTAGGACTTGTATATGCAAGATAATGTTCTTTACCAACTGAGCTGTTCTTCAAATGAAGGCAGAAAGGAGGTTAAGTTGGGTGTGGCATTGAAGTCCTGTAATCTTAGCACTTCAGAAATGGAGACAGAGAAGTCAGTCTTGAAGGCCAGCCTTGGCTACACGAGACCTTATTTAAAAGAGCTGCTGAGAAGGCACATCAGTTGGCAGTGCTTGCTGGCAGCTCATGACCACCTTTATCTAGCTCTGGGGTTCCCCCTGGTCTCCTCAGGCACCTGCACACTCATACCTAGACCTACATAGACACACATACGTTAAAATGACGTAAATCTTTTATTTGTTTACTTTTTAAAGAAGGGAGACAAGAAAAAGATCCTCTAGATGGTTCTAAATGTGGAAAAAAGTCTAACTGTGGATCCAAATGTGAAAGAGGGTCACACAGCCCGCCACACTTACACAGTCCCCAGTTGTCATCAGCTGTGGTGGTAGAGCCGTTTGTTTAAAACTCTTACTTTAAAAATATCCTGGGGGCTAGCAAGATGGTTCAGAAATAAAGAGCACTGACTGTTCTTCCAGAGGACCTGGGTTTTATCTCCAGCACTACCTGATGATCCACATCTGGTTCCAGTTCTAGATCTAAGCCCTTTTCTGGCCTCTGTAGGCACCAGGCACACAGGTAGTACAGGGACATAAATGCAGACAAAACACTCTTACACATAAAGTCAATTTTAAAAATTTAAAAATACTCTGGAAAAAAAAGTCTTAAGTACTAAAGACCACATGTGTAATTGGTTAACAGCCTTTGGGTGGGAACAGACTTCCTCAGCAATAACTACAAAATCAGAAATCATTAAAGTTTTACTGAGGTGTATTTTCAACATATCAATAAAAAACATAAAGTAAAAGCCAATCAATATACTTGAGAATATATTTGCAGTACATAAAAGAGATCAATATTATAAGAAGCCTTTTGCTGATCAGTAAGGAAGTAGGAATGTTCAATGTAAAAATGAGCAAAATTGGGCCGAGTGTGGCAGCTTGTGCCTATAATCCCAGCATCTGTAATTAGATGCAAGAGGGCCATGGGTAGTTTGAAACCAGCTATATGGCTATATGGTGAGATATAGGCGAGCTTGGGCTATATGGTGAGATGCAGGCCAGCTTGGGCTGTATGGTGAGATGCAGGCTAGCCTGGGCTATATGGTGAGATGCAGGCCAGCTTGGGCTATATGGTGAGACCCTATCTCACAAAACTAGGTCTGGGAGATAGCTCAGTAGGTCGTAGCATTTGCTCCTGCTAGTCCTAACAATACGAGTTCAGTCTCAGGACCCACATGGTAGAAGGTGAGAACTGTCTCCCACAAACTATCCTCTGACCTCAGTGTGTACTTACTGTGGCAGTTGTCCACTCCTCCCAGCGTGCGCGCGCACGCACACACACACACACACAGTAGTTTCATTTTTAAGTTCTCCCCGCCCCCCCCCGACACATACACACATACAAATAGCCTAGTGCACAGTCAAATCACTAAGAGACATAGATGGCTGAAAAGTGTCCAAACACAGCAATCAAAGAAACTCAGGGGAAGAAACCAGGTCAGTTTTCACCTTTAAGTCTGTAAGAGCACACAGAAACCAGACAGGAGACAGGAATCTGGTGGTGGTTGTTAGGCAGTGGGGGGCCATGAAAGGAGTTTTGAACAGAAATTCTGTACTGGATGGGTCTTGAGTGGGGCGTGGAGGCAAATGGCCCCGCTGCAGACAATGGTGTAGGAAGGCCACATGTGGCAGGCCTGCTCAGCCTGGTGGGCTGCAGAGTGAGACCATGTCTTAAAAATAACAAAAGCTAATCATTTAAAGGAGGGGCATATCCTTAGGATGAAAGAGTTTCGAGACTAAATGCTAGCCCGGCTGTGAGGAGGCCTTGGCTTGAAAGAACACAAAGCATGGAAGGATGTTTGGGCTGAGAGCATCCAAAAGAGAAGAAAACAAGATGGCCAGAGGTACAGCTGGGAGGAGGGTGGCAACATTGGAGGAAACCAGGCTGCTGGGAGTGAGTGGGAGTTTGGAATCTGTTTTGACACTGTGGGTTAATGAGTTCATCTAGAGTCTCATGACTAGAGACTAGCAAAACGTTCAAATGAGTCATTTGGAAAATTAAAACACGCGCGCGCGCTACATAAGCTAGAGATGCTTAGTGGGTTAAAGCCCCTTCCAGGCAAGCCTAAGTAATCTGGGTTTCATCCCAGAACCCATATCAAAGCTGGATGTTATTGTAGAAATCTGTAAGCCCAGCATTCCTACCAGGAAGTGGGAGACGGACACAGGAGAGCTGTCCAGAAGCTGTCAGGCCAGCCTGACTTCTACAGCCACTAAAACAGGGACCAGACCTGCCTTAAAAAAAGGAAGGTGGAAGGTGGAGAGATGGCTTAGTGCTTAAAAGTGCTTGCCCCACAGAAGTCTGGATCCCCCCATATAAATGCCAAGTGGCCGTGGTGGCCTGCCTGTGTGACTCTAGCCTCAGGAGGCAGAGATAGGGGATTCCCCAGAGCACGATGGCTGGCAGGACTAGGTATAATCAGTGAGGTCTGGGTTTGATTAAGAAACCCTGCCTCAGTGAATAAGGTAGGAGGGTGATCAAGGATAGTCTCAATATTAGCTTAGGGTCTCCATGTGCACACAAAATAGAAAAAAAAAAAATTGAAAAGGCGGGAACCAACTCCTGAAAGTTGTCCTCTGACCTCTACACACATGCCGTGGCACACAGGTGCCTGCAGTCAAACATACTTCAGCACTTGGGTGCCTGCAAAAGTCATATACATCATGTTCCAACAACATGCTTTTGTTAAGCAAAAAGCTTTGGGCACATTTGGGTGTCACTGTTAAAGTGACATCACAAGCCCTTTTCTTCTGTCCCACAGAGAAGACAGGCCATCAGAAGCTCCCAGATCCTGTCCTGCTAGCTGCACACAGGTCCTGGGGTAGCTGTGTTAACCAGGAGTGGGAGACTTGTTTCTCTCTAGACAGCCAAACCAGGAGCTTCCCTGGAGCCAGGGGCTGGTTCAGCTCCGCCCACTCAGAGTTTACCTGGAAACAGTTCTAAAGAGAAAACTGGGAATGTAACCAAGAAGTAAAGCTGGGTAGCAGAACTGTAGGGCACTTTAACAGACACATGGGTTTCCACTTAATTGTTCAGTAATGTAGGATGTTTACCCTGTTCAGCCAATGCAGCCAGCCATCACAAACTTAAACTCTGGTTGTCCTGTATCCAGAAGAAGCAAGTCCTCATTCTCATCCCCCCACCCCACCCCCAGCCAGTACGAGTAGAACACTGTGCTATGTTTGATTAAGTAATAATCTAGGCTTCAGGGTCTTGCAGTCTGGGGCCAGAATCGAACGATGGAGAGAAAACTGTTTAGCTGAGGGGGAATGTGCCCAGCTGAAGAGGGAAAGGGAGGAAAAACTAGTCCACAGCCACTGCTTTGACTAGCATGGACTCTCTGACCTCCCCAGCCAAATCTGCCCATCTACAGTCTCTCATCCTTGTGAGAGGACAAAAGGGAGGCTTTGTTTGGGGATTCAGAAGGCACAATCTTAGGGGTATGGACTGGTCTTGATCTCAGGAGGGCGTTCCATCACCTTGCCTTCTTTATCCCCAGAGTGTTTATCCAAAGCCAGAGACTTCATTGAAAGTTGTAATTCTAAAATCGATTCTGCGATGGTGGTGAGGATGAGGAATCCGAGTTATCTCTTAGCAACAGGCCCCCGTGTTGCCCATTGCCAGAGCCCAGGCTTGGGAGGAGGGCTCGAGCCAGGGCCCCTGCCATGGGCAATGCAGGCTCCTAGCTCCTTGGTCCCTTCTTACTCAAGCTGAACTGCCCTCACCCAGGCTGCATAGAATGGGTGTTTCCATGGGGAGGACACAGGAGGGCCAGAGGAGTGAAGAGCAGGCAGGCCCCAGACTGCCCTCCCCAGTTCACTGTAGTTTAAAGCTAAGAAGTGGCTCTTCATTATCGCTCAGTCATATTAGATTACTGGCCCTGGCCAGAAGGGCCCTATCTGGGCAAGCGATCTTCTCCTTCTGTCTTCAGGTTGGCTGAAGTAGGTCTTGTTGGACTTACTGAAGAAGCCATAGCCAAAACCACAACAGCTAACAGCATCCTAACAATTTTCTGCTAATGTAGCAGCCTTTGTGGGGACATGGCCTCAGCCTCCAGGGGCTGATTTGCTGTTGTGACAGGGATCACCAAAATTTTTTTTTTTTTTTTTTTTTTTTGAAGCAAGGTCTTTCTGTGTAGCCTTGGTTAGTCTAGAGCTCTCACTAGGTAGGCCAGGCTGGCCTCCAACTCGAAAAGATCTGCCTGCCTCTGCTTCCTGAGTGCTGGGCTGGAAGGCAGGCATCCACAACTTCCCACTAGGGAGTGCGTGGAGTGGACTGTTTTACACCCCATCTTCATTTCTTTTCTTCTCTTTTTTTCCCTCTTGCACATGGAGGGGAACCAAAAGGCATGCAAAACAGGGTTTCTCTGTGTAGTCCTGGCTGTCCTGAAACTCACTCTTTAGACCAGGCTGGCCTTGAACTTAGAGAAATCCACCTGCCTCGACCTTCCAGTGCTGAAATCAAAGGCGTACACCACCACCTCCTGGCTGTTCTGACTTGAATGTCAGTTTTCAACAGCTTGGTCAAAAGCAGTCTTCATAAAAACAACTCAAGGGAAAAGGGGCTTATTTTAGCTCAGAGTTCACATGGCAGGGATATCAAGGCAGCAGGAACTTGCAGCAGCTGGTTGCATTGCAGAATCAGGAAATGGCATTGAGGCAAGCTGCTGCTCAGTTCTTAATCCATTCATACAGTCCAGGGTCCTGGTCAGAGAATGATGCCACCCATAGTGGGCAGTTTTTTCCACCTTGACAACTGAAGTCAAAATTCCCCAGTGGCCCATCTCCCAGATGATTTTAGATTCTGTGAAGGAGACAGTTAACACTTACCATCATAGGGTGAGGGAGATGGCTCAGTGGGGCAAAGGTGCACAGCAGGTAAAGGACATTACCACCAAGCCTGACAACCCAAGCTCCAACCTGGATCCCATGTAGTGGGAGGGAAGAACTGATTCACACAGGTTGACCTCTGACCTCCACACATGGCATGATCACACACCCCACCCCACACAAAGTAAATGGACTAAATGTAAAGGGAGAAAAAGCCACTAACTACACACAGGACCTAGCCTGTTATTTGAAAGAGGAATCTGTCTCTGATTTCTCAGTTAAGATGTTTTCCCCTAGTACAAGGAACACAGATCCAGTCTAAGCAAAAAAAGAGGAGTTGATCATTTTTTTCAGTCCACGTGGACGAACTGAAAAAGTGGGAAAAGCAGACTCTCCAAGATCCAAGCAGAGAGCTGATCTGAGGAGGGGTTAGGTGCTGCATGGCGATGGGATGTCTCCATATCAGTGAGGAAATGGCAGAGAGCAGGCAGAAGTCTGGAACCCATTAGGAGGGAGGGGTGGAGCTGAGAGCAGCATCAAGGTGTGAGTCACTAGGGGCAGAGGGCATCGTGGGGCTACCACACAGAGGCTGGAATCAGTTAAGCACAGAGAGTCACAAAACCAGAGGAAAACCGCAGTCTTATTGGGGTTTTATTGCTGTGAAGCTATACAAAGACCACTGCAATTCTTTTAAAGGGTGGCTTACAGTTTCAGAGGTTTAGTGCTGTATCACCAATGGTGGGAAACACGGCAGCTTGTTGGCAGACATGCTGGAGATGGAGCTAGGAGTTCTACCTCTTGGTCCATACACTGGGCATAGCTTGAGCATATAAGCCCTCAAAATCCACCTCCACAGTGACATACTTTCTCCAAGGCCACACCTACTCCAACAAAGTCGTATGTCCTAATAGCACCATTCTCTAGGGCCATTCGTCTATGGGGACTGTTCCTACTCAAACCACCACATCCACCCTGGGCAATATCATGGCAGCCTAGGTGGAAAAGCTGAACATCAACAGACAGATAAAGTGGACAAAGATCTTGATGACAACTGCATTGTCCTTAGAGGGAGCATGAAGCCTGAATTCAGGCAGTTAAGAAAGGAAGTCAGTGAGAATGGAATGAAGTCACAAGAGGGGGAAGGGTGAGAAGCTGCAGATGGAAGGCTGGGTGGCTCACTTCGGAAATGATAGGAAAAATAATGGGCCCTTGGAGGGAAGGGCAGGAGCACTCCCTGAAAGCAGACTTATCCAAGTTTGAAGAAAGGACACCAGTGCCTGGAATGGCGGCATGGAGCAGTGCCACCTACAGCATCTTAGCTGGGCAAGCATCTTGGTCTACAACTTAGTTCTAGTGGTTCAGCCTACGTGACAGATGTGGTCTTCACAGGATGAAAATTAAGTATCTGTTTGAGGAACTTTTTAGATGTCACACACATGAGCTAGGGCACATGGACTACCACAGGGTTCATATACATGTCTTGATGATTTTATCTATGTAGGCATACATGAACCCAGCCCTGATCAAGCTACAGAGCATTCTCAATAGCACACAAGGTTCCTTCCTGCCCCTTCCCAATTCATGAAGCCCTCAGGGAGAGCCTCTTACTCTGACTTGTACCTGGTCTTGCCTTCCAGCTCTGGAATCCTGCAGTGTATTCAGTTTGGCTTCTTTCCTGTAAGTAATACTAAACAGATTCATCCGTTGTTATGGATACTGGTTCGTTTCTCACTACAGAGTAGCAGTTACGAATAGACCAAAATTGATCCATTCTGTTTTCTTGCTTGGGATCTTAATTCTGTAACATTTGGCAATTCACCTGCCTTGGCCTACTAAGTGCTGGGATTAAAGACATATGCCACCACGCCTGGGCCCCATTCTGCTGTTGAAGAATGCTTGGGCATTTTCCCCCCTAGGTTGGGAATCCTTACAATTACAATTATTTCTTTAAGCCAGGCATGATGGCTCATGCCTATAATCTTAGCATTTGAGAGGCTAAGAAAAGTGAATCCCTGAAAGTTTGAGGCCAGCCTGAGTTACATTGTGAGTTCCAGGCTAGCAAGTCCAGGAAGTAAGACCCTGTCTTAAACAAACAAAAAACTTGGTAACAACAACAATTCATTCTTGTTTCTATGAGGCAGCATCTCATGTAGATCAAGCTAGCTGTACCTTTGCATGTAGCTGAGGATAATCGTGAATGTCTCATCCTCTTGGCTTCCTCTCCCAAGTGCTGGGATTACAAGCACCTGCCCCATTGGCAAACCATTAAAAAAATCCCTAAATTTTTAAAAACTGTATTTTATTTTTTGTGTATGAGTGGCTGTGTCTATGTATGTGTGCCGTGTGCTTGCCTGGTGCCCGTCTGAAAAAGGAAACAGATCCCTGGAACTGGAATTAAAATGGTTGGGAATCGTTTGTGTGCATCTGGGAACCAAACCCAGGTACCTTGTAAGAGCAACAAGGGCTTTTAATTGCTGAGCAGTCTTCTCCAGCTTCCGAAAACAAATTATTAATTAAAAACAAACAAACCCAACCACCTAGACCTAGTAATCTTAGCACTTGGAAGGCAGGAGGCCAGTGGCTATTGGCTTCCTCTGGCTCCTCCATCCTGGGCACGTCGGTTTCTTCACGCTGAATAGGGTATACAGGGTTGCTGAGCCTGGCTGGGAGTAGCAAGTGGGAGCTGGGCTAGCAGGCTGCTGAGCGTCACTTTCTCTCTTATAGCCTCCGGGGCCCTGGCTGTTGGTGAACTGAGCCTCCTTGATCTCGCAGGCCGGGCCCACCCGCGGCCCCCCATGAGCGCGCCCGGCTGACCCTGGAGCGGCCGCGGTGGAGCCGGCGCGCCCCGAGGGCGGCGGGGCCATGGCCTCGCTGGACCTACCTTACCGCTGTCCGCGCTGCGGGGAGCATAAGCGCTTCCGGAGCCTGTCGTCGCTGCGCGCGCACCTGGAATACAGCCACACCTACGAGACTCTCTACATCCTCTCCAAGACCAACAGCATCTGCGACGGCGCGGCCGCCGCTGCAGCTGCTGCCGCAGCAGCTTCTGGCTTCCCGCTGGCGCCTGAGCCCGCCGCCCTGCTGGCTGTCCCCGGGGCTCGGCGCGAGGTCTTCGAGAGCACGTCCTTCCAGGGCAAGGAGCAGGCGGCAGGGCCGGCGCCCGCCGGGCCGCACCTGCTGCACCATCATCACCACCACGCGCCACTGGCGCACTTCCCCGGTGACCTGGTGCCCGCCAGCCTGCCCTGCGAGGAACTGGCCGAACCTGGGCTCGTGCCCGCCGCGCGCTATGCGTTACGCGAAATCGAAATCCCACTTGGTGAGCTGTTCGCGCGCAAGTCCGTGGCATCCTCGGCCTGCTCGACGCCGCCACCCGGACCTGGCCCTGGTCCTTGTTCTGGGCCCGCTTCTGCATCGCCGGCGTCGCCATCACCTGCGGACGTCGCCTACGAAGAGGGCTTGGCACGCCTCAAGATCCGCGCTCTGGAAAAGCTGGAGGTGGACCGGAGACTAGAGCGGCTGAGCGAGGAGGTGGAGCAGAAGATCGCCGGCCAGGTGGGTCGGCTACAGGCGGAGCTGGAGCGCAAGGCAGCAGAGTTGGAGACTGCACGACAGGAGAGCGCGCGCCTGGGACGTGAGAAGGAGGAGCTGGAGGAGCGCGCATCTGAGCTTTCGCGCCAGGTGGACGTGAGCGTGGAACTGTTGGCTTCACTCAAGCAGGATCTGGTGCATAAGGAACAGGAGCTGAGCCGCAAGCAGCAGTGAGTAGGCCCTGGAGGTCCAGCGGGTGGGTTTCCATGCTTATCCCCACACGTGCCTGCCGTGTCTCCATGTGGCCAGGCTTTGGAACATAAGTTCTAAGATGAGTCCGCAATGGTAATATCAGTGGGTTCAAGAGTGTCGTGGTGGTGATTTGGAATCTCCGAGTATGTGGTATTGGGATCTTGTGCCCACCCTTGAAAAGTGTTTCTTCGCCTTTGATATCCAGGCCAGGCAGCACTTGCCTTTTTGTACCAGATCTTTCCCATTAGCCTACTAAAAGAAATGGCCCAGTTCTCCATGTCTTGTACTTTGTTAAAAGCATGGAGACACAGCTGCATCCCTTCCTTAAAGATGGAAGAGGTACCATAAACCTGCTTCCTCTTGACCTTCTACCTCTGTGCTCTTATTTTCTTGAGGGCCTATCTTGTATTTCTAGTTCTTTCTTGAACCAGCCCACTGGGGTCAGGTTGCCACTTCCACCCTCAGCCACCGTGTCATCAGCAAACTTCGTGTTCCTCATCTTCCTGGATCCATCTACAGTACCTGACACAGACTCCCTCCCTCTGTAGCCCAGGCTGCCTTCGAAGTCATGACCCTCCTGCCTCTGCCTCAGGAGTGCTGGTATTCTTGCCGTGCACCACCAGACTTAGCTTTCCCCTGTCTTTGCCCCCTTTCAGACATCTTTTCCGGCTTCCCCTTTGTTTCTCTAGTCTCAGGGGGGAGCCTTAGGAACTGCATAGGGTCAGACATTGTGCTTGTCCCCGTTGTTACATAAGTTCAGCCCAGCCGGGGATTTCCTTTTTTTTTTCTTTTTTAATACTCCATCATAAAGGAAAGACAGAGCTGGAACTCAAGGCAAGAACTGGAACAGAGACCACGGAGGAGCATTTACATTCTGGTTTCTTCTCCATGGCTACTCAATTTCCATGTTTATATACAACCCAGTACCACAGTGCCTAGGGATAGCACCATCCTCAGCAGTTCCTTTTTTATTTTTGCTTTCCCAATATCTCAGATGGTGCCTGGCACCTGGGTTAAGTGTTGAATGGGTGCATGAACAGCTGAATGCAGGTGGGGATACACACACTTGGGTAACTGAGTGTGCTGTGTTTGTATGTACCCCTTGGATGTTGGGAGGTGGTATCTCGTGGTGCTATAGAAATTTGTTATGCATGTGTTGATGGGACTCCCTTCATTTGGATGCTTCTAGAGCACACGTGTGTGTTTGAGCAGGTTGGTGGGCCTGAGCCCCCATGGTTTTTGGTATATGTCAGAGCATGAGTGTGTCTGAGACTGAATACGATTGCATACATAGGAACATGTTGGGGGCTGTGTGTTGGGTCAAGTTAGGATATGTGTGTTGGTCGCTGTGAGGTTTTCAATGTGGCTGGTCATGTTTCTCTGTGAGGAGGCAGTGTATTGAGGTCACAGGGAACTGAGAAAGTCTACCTTTTGTTTATGGGGCTCTTGTGTCCTGTGACTGTGTCAGGGAAGACTCGGTGTGTTTAGTTACTTTGCTTGTTGCCCTGACATAGTTTAAAGTGCTGGCAGTTTGCTCCCTGGGTCTCACAGTAAAGGAGAGAATCAGCCCCTTCGTGTTGCCTTCAGCCTCTGATGGTGTTGGAGCACAAATTTGCTTAAGTTTTTGTTTTAGGTTTATCTTTGCTACTTTTTGTGTGAATGAGTGTTATGTGTGCATACATGACGTCTGGTGCCCACAGAGGTTGGAAGAGGGCATCAGATCCCCTGAAATGGGGGTCACAGGCAGTTGTGAGCCAGTATGTGGGTTCTGGGAATGAAACTCGGGTCTTCTGCAAGACTAAGAAGTGTCTGAGTGATTTCTCCAACCACATGTAATAAAATTTTGTATTTTGAAAGCAACTTTAAGGGGGCAAGGTGTATTTTGGCTTGTGGTTTGGGGGAAACACTCTATTTTTGTAGGAATGGTATGCTCTTAAGAGTGTGAGGCTGTGTCAGCCAGGAAACAGAAAGATGGAGGCTGCTGCTCAGCTTGCTTTCAGTTTTTGTTTAGGCTGGGACCCCAGTCCATGGAACGGTGCCACCTAAATTTAGGGTGGATCTTTCTACCTTCGGTTAGCACAATTCAGAAACTTCCTCACAGGTTCTTCTCTTATGTGATTCTGGACTCTGTGGAGTTGACAGTATTAACAGAGGTGTTCTATACTGTGTGGCTTGTGTGTCTGCCTGTTTGTGTTGGGTGGGGCTGTGGTGGGCCTTATCCATGGGATCATGAGCAAACACCTTAGGCCACTGTGTTAGCTCTCTCCCCGTGGGCCACTTTCCTCCAACGGGAGGTTTGAGGGCAGTCAGGCCAGGGACCTGGGGTAAGAGACTGCTCCTGGCCCAGGGAGGTGGTGCAGATCGACCAGTTCCTGAAGGAGACGGCAGCTCGGGAGGCCAGTGCCAAGCTGCGGCTGCAACAGTTCATCGAGGAGCTCCTGGAGAGGGCAGACAGGGCCGAGCGCCAGCTGCAGGTCATCAGCAGCAGCTGTGGTAGCACACCCAGTGCCAGCCTGGGCAGAGGAGGTGGGGGCAGTGCCTCGGGACCTGGGCTGAGAGGCCCAGGCAGAATGGTGAGTGTGTACCTGCCCTAGCTTCTCACTTGCTCATGTGACCCCCACAGCCTTCCCACACACCACCCCAACTTGCCTCCTTTGCCTTTATCCCTAGAAGCAACTCCAGGTCTAAAGTGGGAGGGAGGTACACTCTTGACAGGGCAGCAGTGCCTGCTCTGAAGCTGTGGCAAGGCAGCTTCAGTAGTCTCAGCCTTCAGAAGCCCTACTCTGCATTTCAAATGAGAGCCTAGGAGTCACAATCTGGGCCCTGGGATGTTGGGTGGGTGGCTTGGGAGGGAATTTGGGAGCCTGCCTGTCTGAACTGTCTGTCTGTCCATTCGTCCATCTTTCCCAACTGTTTTCTTCTCTCTCCTTTCTTCTCTCCATCTTCCTCTCACTCCTACAATTGCCTTCTTCTCTGGCCTCCTCTGCCCTTCCTTTCTTTCCCTTCCTCTCTGGGGGCTACAGCGAGAACACCATGCAGGCCCAGCTGTGCCAAGCACATACGCTGTATCACGGCATGGCTCCTCTCCCAGCACAGGGTAAGCCTTGGGCTTGGCCCACCCCCAAACAGCCTACCCTTACCCTGCAAGGTCTGCTGGCCCATCAGAGGCTTGTCACCTGTGCCCACCCCCCTGTTGTCACCAGTCTGGCTCTCCATGCTCAGGGCTGGTGGTAAGGATAGTGTGGCGAGTTGGGATGGTCTGGTATCCCTCAGCCTTCAGTATGCACTCCCCCACCTACCCCAGGGCCTCCAGCCGTGTGCCAGCTGCATCCCAGAGCTCAGGCTGCTATGACAGTGACAGTCTGGAGCTGCCCCGGCCAGAGGAAGGGCCCTCGGAGGACAGTGGCCCTGGGGGCTTGGGTTCACGGGCCCAGGCTACCAACGGTGGTTCAGAGCGGTCCCAGCCCCCTCGTAGTTCAGGCCTAAGACGACAGGCCATCCAGAACTGGCAGCGCCGACCGCGCCATCACAGCACCGAGGGGGAGGAGGGTGACGTCTCAGATGTGGGCTCCCGAACTACTGAGTCAGAGGCTGAAGGACCCTCTGATGTTCCACGCCCTGGACCTGCTGTGGCTGGGCCCTTGAGCAGCTGCCGGCTCTCAGGTAAGTCCTGAAAGAGTGCGTAAGGAACCCGGTCTCTCATAGTGGACACAGGGTAGATGGGTGACCCTTGGCCCCTTTCTCTTGCTTACCTAGTAAGTGTCCTTCAGGCTTGGAGCAAGGGGTTATGTGACAGGGCAGGCCTGCAGTGACCTAAGGATGCCCCATTTAAGAAGTCTGTACATGGTAGGCTCCATCATGGGAAGGAAGAGGAGCTGAGTGTTTACTCTAGACTCTGAAGCACCTGGCGCAAAGCAGGGGTTTGAAGGAGGGCTTAGAGGGTCAGAGTCAAGGTGACCCTTAAAAAGAAAGTTTAGGGCTTGGAGGGTGTGTGTGGTTCAGTTAGTGGAGTGCTTGTCTAGATCCATGTGGCCCTAGCTTCAAGCTCCAGCACCTAAAACTGGACACGGTAGTGCACATCTGTAATCCTAGTACTTGGGCAGCAAATACAGGAGAATCAGAAATTCAAGGCCATCCTGGGCTTGAAGTTGAAGGCTTGGCTGGAATACATGAGACCTTGGTGTGTGATAAAGCAACAAACAACTCTTTTTCAATTAGTAAAATTTGGAGTACAGAATAGTAAGGGAAAGCAGGGGCCCTGTTGTCTTCCCAGGGAGCTCGTCCCCACTTTGGTGGGAGGTCTCATACTCACCCCTCCAGCTCCTGCCCTTCCCCAGCTCCTCACCCACAACCCTGACTGGTCTTTGACTCTCCGCTGTCTCCTTTGGCCCTGGTGCTCTACAGCCCGCCCTGAAGGAGGCAGCGGGCGAGGCCGTCGGGTGGAGAGAGGTAGCCCCTCACGCTCCAATGAGGTCATCAGCCCAGAAATCCTCAAGATGCGTGCTGCCCTCTTCTGTATCTTCACCTACCTGGATACCCGGACACTGCTACATGCTGCAGAGGTCTGCCGAGACTGGCGCTTTGTGGCCCGCCATCCCGCTGTCTGGACCAGAGTGCTTCTTGAGAATGCCCGAGTCTGTTCCAAGGTGCCTGCCCCTGCCCTCCTGGGAGCCCAACTTTGAGCAGCAGAACTGGCCCAAGACTAGTCTTTGTAACCCCTACAGCCCTGATTCCCCAAGATGCTCTCATGGTGCCTCCTCCTCAGGGCTAACCCATCACCAGCCAGTCAAGTTCAGACCTCTGTTCATATCACTTGATCTTTCCCAGTTCCTGGCGATGTTGGCTCAGTGGTGCACCCAGGCTCACTCATTAACGTTACAGAACCTGAAGCCCCGGCAGCGAGGAAAGAAGGAAAGCAAGGAGGAGTATGCCCGCAGCACCCGGTGAGGCCTGTGGTCGGTGGGTCGGTGGGTTGCCCAAGAGTTAAGTGGGGATGCTTCCCAGATGAGGAAGTGACCACCAGCAAGTCCCTGACCTTGTTGGTCATCCCCAGGGGCTGCCTTGAAGCAGGGCTGGAGTCCCTGCTGAAGGCAGCTGGTGGGAACCTGCTGATCCTGCGTATCTCCCACTGCCCCAACATCCTCACTGACCGGTCACTCTGGCTGGCCAGCTGCTACTGCCGTGCCCTACAGGCTGTCACCTACAGGTGGGTCCTCTCTTCCAGAATCACAGCTCACCCCTTATGTACCTTGGGCTCCAAAGGACCTTAGGTACCACATGGTCTTGCCTCTTAGTGGGAACAGAGGCTACTTGAGCTTCGGCTTTTCCACAGGAGTGCCACGGACCCCGTCGGCCATGAGGTGATCTGGGCCCTGGGTGCAGGCTGCAGAGACATTGTCTCCCTCCAGGTGGCGCCACTTCACCCCTGGTAAGCCTAGGCAAGGGGGTGGGGAAGGAGAGAAGGCAGTGGGCCTGGCCTGGGGCTGAGGACTGAACTGAGCTGGTCTGTTACTGTTCCGTGTGTTGCTAATTAGGAACAAGACTGAGCTGGTCTGCTGTTACTGATCAGTGTGTTGCTAATTAGGAGCAAGACTGTAATAGCGAACCTGGAGTCTCTCTCTGGCTTGCTGGCAGTGCCACTTAAAAATTTTTTAGATATTTTGGCGCAGGAATTGGGTAGAGGTGAGGGAACAACTTCTAGGAGTCATTTCTTCCACCGTGTGAGTCTCTGAGATCAAATGTCATCAGGCTTGGTGGTTAGTGCCTTTACCCACTGAGCCATCCTAACAGCCTGGCATTGCCACTCAACCCTGTGATTCACAGCGTTGATTATGAGAACTGTTAATCACTGGCTCAGTAGCATCCTGTCCACAGAGACTTTTTAAATATGTGTTCAGTCAACACTAGCCTGACATAGTATAGGCAGGCCAGGGGGAGTCAGTAATAACATAGAAGAAGCTGGGGACAGCATCATACATCTGTCACCTCAGCTACCCCAGAGTTCAGATTGTGCATTCGAGACCTCTATGAGCAACTTAGCAAGATTCCATCTCAAAACAAGAATAAATCTATTGTCGTGGGGGAACCCAGGGTGTGAATTGTTCCTTGCTCTACTTGGGACTTCCTCACATTCCCAGGCTTCTCTGTGTGCTGCCCCTTCCCCTCCCAGTGATCTCCACAATGTGCCAGCTCCTCACACACTATCACTTTTGGAGTCTGTCACTGTGGTCCCTGCTTGGCTCTCAGTGCCCCCATCCTGACCCTTGATAGCATCTATTATGTAGTAATTTCTGCTTCAAGCTTCTCTGCTAGACTTGGTTCTCGAGGCAGATGCTGTGAATGTTCATTTCTGTGTCCTTGCTACCAGGGGCATATCAGATGACAGATGACAGATGCCTGGGTGGATGATGAGGGATGAGATTTGCAGTGAGTAGGGTCAGTTAGAAAATGCCATGAAGGCCTTAGTAAAAGATGCAGATCTGCCGAGTTGTGTGGCATACACCTTTACTTCCAATACTTGGGAAGCAGAGGGAGGTGGGTCTCTTGAGTTCCAGGCTAGCCTAGTCTACAGAGTGAGTGCCATATCTATCAGAGCTACACAGAGAAACCCTGTCTCAGTGGGTAAGGGGGAAGATGCAGACCTGTCTATCTTAGCTAGAAAGTACTAGTACTGGGGAGATTGTCAGTTTTAAGAAAGGTATTGAGCCAGACACGGTGGTACACACCTGTCATCCCAGCTATAGGAGAGTTGAAGCAAGAGGGTCTCTCAGCTTCAAGAGTTTGAAGTCACTCGGCTTGGACTACATAAGACACTTTTTAAAAAAATCTAAGCAACAATAAAAAAGTAACAAAGTTTCAAAAGCTAGATGTGGTCTGTAACCTCAGCATTGCTGAGGCAGGAGGATTACTACTAGTTCAAGGATAGGTGAAAGCGGCAGATAAAGGTCAGATGCTAAATGTTGTTAGAGAACCCAGGGTGTGAATCGTCCTGTGCTCCTGAGAGTGGAGCTGTGTCTTCTTTGTCGCCCTGCATCCCACAGCCTGGCTTCTCTGGGCTGTAACACACACCTCATAACTACCTGGTGCCCCACTAGGTGTCACCAGGTGCAGAGTGAATGGTGACCACGGTAGGGATCTGGTCTACAGCTCTGGGTGGCTCTGGACTCTGAAGATGCCAGATGTAGCAAGAGGGGAGAGGGCAGATTCAGAGATGAGCTACTTTCAGACTTGAAAAGCCAGCTGGGTTTTTGGCAAGGCGCTTGCCTGAGGCATGAAAAGACTCCTCCGAGGACTGTCACCCTTAGGAGTGCAGTGCCTCCCTGACCACTTTCCATTCTCCATTCTTCAGCCAGCAGCCTACCCGCTTCAGCAACCGTTGCCTGCAGATGATTGGACGCTGTTGGCCCCACCTCCGGGCCCTGGGCGTAGGTGGTGCCGGCTGTGGGGTACAGGGCCTGGCATCACTTGGTGAGTCTTTCCTTGGGCTCCGGGTGTGTAGGTAAGAAGCAGGCAAGGGTGAGATGCTGCCTGGGAAATCCCACAGTGTTAGGGGATGCAGCCTAGGTGATGGCAAAACTGAGTGCTGGGCATGAGGGGCCGGGGTGGGGGGTGGGGAGCGGGGAGCGGAGTTTGTCACCTGGCCTCTCTTCTTCCTCTCCTAGCAAGAAACTGTATGCGGCTGCAGGTCCTAGAGCTGGACCACGTGTCAGAGATTACCCAGGAGGTGGCGGCTGAGGTCTGCCGAGAAGGCCTGAAGGGACTGGAGATGCTGGTGCTCACAGCCACCCCTGTCACCCCTAAGGCCCTGCTACATTTTAACAGTGAGCAATGGGGGTTTGGGATTGCAGGGTATGGCTACAGCCTATCCTCCCGACAGTTTGCAGCACTGAGTGAACTCTTCCTAGGGTGATGCAGACAGATGCCTGCTCCTCCCAGAAGGGGCATCTGTGGTGTACTAAGTAGTGCTACCAGAATCCAGTTTGCTGAACCATGGTGTTTATTGGGTTTACTTACAGAACATGGGTGAGGATTACTTGCAGAGTGTGGGTCACCCCAAAGAAGCCATTCCAACAAAAAGTCTTAGCACAGATGGCAGCCTCCTCATAGTTGCATGGGTGGAGTGCCCTTCTTACTCTGGTACCTCCAAAGACCACATGCAGCTGGGGCAAAATTGCACACACCTGGGAGAGACAGGGCAGGGACTGGCTGATAGCCAGATGAGGGTCTCTGTGAAGACTCTCCAATTCAGAAAAATCAAGACCAATCTTGGGGGTCTCTTAGGATATTCTAGCTTCTCTGACAAGATGGTGATGGTTGTTACAGTCTTTTGTACAACAATGTATAATGTAACTATTTCCTGTTGCTTTAACCAGCATGTGCCTGTGCAGGGACAGAGTTTTTACCTTGGTTTATTTAGTGTCAACTGTATAGCTGCACAGGATGGCTACTGTTCTGTGCGGTCACCAAGAACCGTGTGTGTAGCATCACTGATGTGAGTGGGAGACTCCCACTGGGGTAGAGGCAGAGAGCAGACAGGGTTACTACACCACTCTTCTACACAAGAGCTTTGCTTTCTGAATTCTGCATTCTCATCTTTTGACTTTTTAGATGGTAGATTAAGATACATGTGAGTCCTCGGGGACATAACTTAGAGATAAGGTCTTAACTCTGACTTGTTCTGCTGCCCACGTCATCCCATCTTATCAGTCATGCACAGCCTTCTCTGTGGACCACCACTCAGGACCAAGTGGCCTCTGGGAGGTCGCCATGATTTTTCCCCTAGTACTAGGGATTAAGCCAAGTGCTTTAAGTGCCATGCTCCCAGTCTCCACCCCACCCACCCCCACCTTTATGAGACAGGGTTTGTCTCTGTAGCTCTGACTGTGCTGGAACTTAGATCAGGCTGGCCTCAAACTCATAGAGACCCATCTGCCTCCTCCCCTTCCCATGCATCGAGTAAAGGCACACACCATCATGCCTGGCCTTTTTGCACTTTTACTTTGAGACAGTCTCACTAAGCTGTCTGGGCAGGCCTTCAACTCGATGATGCTCCTGCCTTGACCTCTTCAGGAGCTAGGGTGACAGCCCTGGGCCACCACACCTGTTCCCTTGACCTTATCACCTCCTGGACCTTCCTGCTACCTTCAGCCTCATGTCTACCTAAATGGCCACCCAGAACTCACTACCCAGTCCCCCAGATCTTGTTGTCCAGGCCCCTCCAGCTCCTGACCTCACTCTACCTCTCCCTGGCATCATGGCTGCTAGTCATTGAAACCATTGCTTCATTGTCTTGACTGCCTCTCACCCACCCCACTCAATGCTCAGCTTCAGGTCACCAGCTCTACCCCCTTATGTCATTTCCAAGTGACCAGCCATGGCACAGCTGTCCCCTCTGCCGGGGAGTTGCTAGGGCAGTGAGCAGCTTGCTGTCACACACTTGTCCTCCCAGGATATCTTTACCTTCTTAAGATGTTTCATTATAAACTGCAGCCAGCAGGGGCCTGGCCCTCTTGGTCCTGGGGCTGGCCAGGTATGTTTCTCAGTGGGACTCTTGATGCAGCCCACCTTGCCAAGCACCATCTTCCTTACATGCTTCCTAGGCATCTGCCGGAACCTCAAATCCATTGTGGTGCAGATTGGGATTGCAGATTACTTCAAAGAGCCCAGCAGTCCTGAGGCCCAGAAGCTGTTTGAGGATATGGTGACAAAACTCCAGGTGAGAGGTGGGCAAAACCCCTTGGCTGGGGCTGCTGATGATGGCAGTAGTTTACCTGCTCAACCTAAGGAGAGCTAACCTAGGGCCCTTGTCTACAGGCCCTGCGGCGGAGGCCTGGCTTCTCCAAGATTCTGCACATCAAGGTAGAAGGTGGCTGCTAACCCGGGTGGGGGGCGGCAGGGCACCTGCCAGCCCCACACCAAGTGCTCTTTGGACCTCTGGAGGGGCCCTGGCTTGGACTAGACCTTTGGAGGCCTAGTGTTACTCCAGGTTCCAGACAGTGGTTGAATATCCTGTCCAGTTGGGACAGCAGAGTGACAGGTGACCCAGAGCACTGCCTCTCTGGGACAGAGGCTTGGAAAGAAGCTGCCCTGAGACCCTCCCCAATCCCCAGAAGGAAAAGCCTTCTGGCACAGCCAGCAAGGAGCTGACACACTAGCAGCTGGTTGTCACTGCTCAAGAGGATCTGCAGTAACCATGTAGGGGCTCCTCAGCTGCTCAGGCAGGTCTCTCCTTCCTGAGGCCATTTCCTGGTCAGGAGCCTGTCACGCTACAAAGCCAGAAGGGGCTTTAGGAAGCTCAGACATAGCAAGGGGACTCTTCTCCCCTTTCCCTGACCAAGCCCTCTGTAAGGCACTCCCTTTAGACAGAGGGCCTTTCTTTCACATTCTCCAGTGATAATCTAGGCAAGCCTAGGAACCCAGGTAAAAGGTTAGCTGAAACTTGGGGCAGGGCCATAAGGATGGATTTCAAAAGGTAAAATAAGATGTCTAGAATACACCAAGACAGACCTACAACTCCCAAGCAGGTAAAGCACTGGCCAGTTGGAGGAGGCTTCCTGTAAGACAAAGACTTCCTGTTATCACACTACAGAGCTAAGCTCAGAGCAGTCTCTAAGGACTCCTTGCTGAGGCATCATAGAGAGCAGGTGTCCCAGCAGGCCCTACAGTGAAAAGGGACCTCTGAACCCAGGCATTTAGCAGGATTCCCAAAGCCTTTCAGGCCCCAAGGCCATTGGGAGGGAGACCCTGAGCTACCTGCAGTGCTGAAGTTTGGGGAGGGGGGGGCTTGCTTTACCTAACAGCTTGCTTGAGGAGGCTTTGGCAAGGAGCCAGATTCTGGTGCCAAGGCAGAGGAATAATTTCTACAGCCCATCTTCCTGAGTCTTTACAGTCCTGGGCTGAAACTGTAGCAGGAGAATACTTGTGATAGGGTGTTGCTAGCCTTTGCATCATATCCAAGAAGTCTGGTCACCAAAGCCCTACAGACTGAGCATCCCTAACCCAATTCCTCTGCTCAGAACTTGTAATGGCGGAGGCCATGAGTCTTGGCAGCCCTCATTTAGGCCGATCTTTCAAACGCCTGGTTTGTCATCCACATCTTAGGGTTTCCTTTGCTCCTTTGTAAGGTGGGATCCTCTTGCCAGTTTTCTCCAGCTGTGCCACAACCTGGACTGGGCACAAACCCATCTGTTGCTGCCAAACAAGTCCCTTCCGTTGCTGCACAGCCTCCAGCTTGATACTCCCGGATCCTGTAGCTCTGTCCCAGTTTATCATCGCTGAGTTGTGTGGCTTGTTCTGTACCTGCTCTTTAAAGACTGAAATACCAAGGCTGTCATGCTGGATACTCCATGCCTACTCCTGCATGAAACCTTGGCTGTGTGGTATCTATGCCCCTACCTCTCACAGCTGCTGCTTGCTGCTCCCACCTTCCTAGCCTTGTCCCCAGGAGTCACAGGCAACAGCACAACTTTCCTTCAGTGGCCCAGAAGGGAAGTGGAGGTGCGCTTGGGCCCCAGCTGCCTTTAGTAGGTCAGTTGTTTTGCTAGCTGCATCCCTGTAGCTCCTGCTCCCTGTGACTCTTAAGACCAGAGGTGCTGCCCTTCCTGTCTCTTGGATAAAGCACAAAGTAATGTAGTTGGCCAAGCCTGCTCCCAGGGGCTTCTGTTTCACAACCCCAGAATTTGGACATCTCCCTGGGCAGGGAGGCACTAGAATGCCTGGTGTTGGGGAAAATAGATCAGGGTGTGCACAGCCATCAGGGCAGGAAGCAAGGTCAAGATGCTAGTCCTAGGCATTCTGATCCATGGAGAGGGAAACCTACCCCTAAGAGGTCTCTCACCCGTGTTCTTGCTCTGAGTAAAGGTGAGTAAAATGAAAATTGCAGACCTAAGCCTTTACCAACCAAAGTGACAGGTCACTGTGTCCTGGCTGAGTCTTGGGCATCTTAGTCTTCAGGCATGCCGACAGCCAGGAGCTCCAAGTTGTGGTCCCTTTGCTTTCTCTGAAGGGGGCCATCACTACTTCTGGGTGCTGTGCTCATTTCCATCTTTAGCAGTCACAGAGCCAGTTGGGGATGGGAAGGGTGCCTGGCCTCAGCCTTTCTTCAGCCACTCAAAGGGAACACCCCCCCACCCCCCACCCCAGCATCTCACACTAAGGTACAGAATACTCGTGTGGGCATGCCCTGCTCCAGAAGCACTCACAGGTGACAGCCACTTGCTATCTCTTCCACCCCCATCCCCTGCCAAAAAGCCTGGCTCTAGCACTTGTTAAGTTTTGGCATGGTTTGGCTTGAGAACCTCTATGCGGGCTGCTTTTCCCCAGTTATGGCAAAAATATATGCACCCTGCCCAGAACCCCAGCTTTCCACCTATCAAGAGAGTAACCTAAAAATTAGGCTTTTCTTTTTTAAAACCCCATTGACAACAGAGGCTAAGTCAGCCTCAGGAATTGCATCAGAAACTTAACAGGCTCCAAGGCCTACTGCTCTGTCACCAGCCCTGATTTGAATGCAGAACACAGGCAATAAGCTGTCAAACCGTCAAACCGTCTCTGTAAGGCACGTTGTTGAAGGAAAAGTTCCCAGAGTTGACAGCTGGTGCCAAAGATATAGTTCCTGGTGAACTCGGAGAGGTGAGACTTCAGTGGGACATGGCCCAGTGCCCCGTGGAGTTAAGCACTGAGGGGGTCTACCCTAGCCACCAGCCTGATGACCTGGCAGTCTTTCTGCCCTTGGTGGCCATGCTTTCTCATCCAGCCTTGGCTCCAGCCAGCACAGCTCTCTGTATATATTACTGTGTAGTGTGTATATTTACTCTTGGACAAGTGAGGTCAGCTGTAGTCCTTGCCCAAGGACGAGGCTTAAGGTTGTGTGAAGAGCAGACTGTTAGGCTTTCCTCAACTCTTTGGGACCGTAGTCCTAAGACTGCCAGACAATCAAGCAGGCACCCCACCAGGAGGCCAGCTCTGGGCCTCTGCCATTATCACAGCCCTGGGAAGGCTTGGCCTGGAACCCCTAAGGCTTTACTCAGCCCTGGCAAGGATCTCAGGCAGGGACCTGAGGTGGCTCAAGAGAGTACAGCTGGCCCCTAGGCCCTGACTCTCTGCACAGCCAGGCTGCAACCTGCCCCCATGTACACTAAGCAGAGGGGTGGGCAGGAACTTTCGGATTTAGTTTTGTTTCTAAAGTGGTGCCTGTACCTCCAGCCCCCAGGGGGCCTTCCCTGGCCCCACTTATCTGCCCCACCCAGGCATTGCCATCCCAGCACTTTGCTCCATGTCACCCAGATGCCCTTTGCCGAATGTATCTGAGCATATGTATTTAAAAGGACTCATGGGCATCAGAATTTATGGTTCTGTATCCAATAAAAGATGGTGAAACTGAAAAGATGGTGCGTGGCCAAAGGAAATCTGTGGCATGTAGCCAAATTCTTGACACTAAACCCTACCCTTTCCTTCTGAGTCTAATGTAGCTCAGGCTGGCTTCAAACTCAAGATATTCAGCTTCTGATCCAGATCTGGTGCTAGGGAGTACATGTATCATACAGTCTATGTGATCATGGGAATTGAGCCCAGGATTTTGCACATGCTAGGTAAGCATCCCACCAACAGGCTTCCTTACAGCTTTTGTGCTAAGGACACTGAGGTAGGAGTGTGTTGATTTGATTAATAGGTCCTAACCTGTTTTAAACACTCACGTACCAGGAGTCTGGCTTAAACTGGTGTTCAAGTAATCCTTGAGAGTCAGATGCTTCAAGCTGGTTACAAATCCTGTCCTGCCTCAAGGCCATCTAACCATGACTGCAGGGCTCATGAGATTCTCTAATCACTTCCCAGAAGTTTGAGGGAGCAAGAACTTCAGTTATTCAGAATGACCCCTCCAGCTCGATAACTCAGGCTGCAGCTCTAGCTTGGAGCAGCCTGCAACTGAGGCTCTGGTGGTAAATCCTGCCAATCTTTGTGCTGACAGCTAACTGCCCCTGGTCAGAAGAAAGCGGGAGCTGGGATGGTGGTAGCCACAAGCCAGTTGCCCCAGCTTACTCAGGAGATGAAGTAGGTTGAGGCTAGCTTGGGCAACTTAGTGAAACCTAAGAGCACAAAGACTGATCAACCCAAAGTAAATACAGGGCTGGGAATGCAGCTAAGTGGCATGGGGTTGCCTTGCAAACCTCAAGAGGGCCTGGGCTCAATCCACAGTATCAGTTTAAACAAAAAGGGACTCTCAAGATGACTGAACAAGACAATAGTTGTTTTCTTACAAGGCCTTAGAAAGCTCCAGCTCCATTATGTGACATCCTGACACTTTCAGTATTCTCACTTAAAATACTACAAGAGGAAGCACACCTGAGCTCTGGGCAGAGCAGACAGGGAATGCACTCCAACTATGATCACAACAGTGCTGGGTGCAGCGCCTGAAGATGGTGATACTGCCACCACCTAGCCACTTCTCACAACTGCCACTACACTGAGGCTTCTAGGCAAGGGCTGCAGCACAGCAAGCAGCAGGCCAACACAATCCTTTACCTCTATTTCCAAGTATGCATAACTCAAATTCTAAGGCAGGAAAGATGTTTATTAAAAAAACAAAACTGACCAAATATAACCTTAAGTTTTATTTAAATAACCTCCAGTGAGAACACAGCAGACTAATCAACCGTTGTCTCACCCCACAATTCACCTTACAAGGAGGTGTGCAGACTGCCTCTCAATGGAAGCGGCCCTGGCCTCGGCCCCGGCCAGCTCCTGGAGCTGGAGCATCCACAGTGGAGCGGGGATTCTTGATAGTCTCATCCACGGACACAATAAGGCATGCAGCCTCAGAAGCTGCCGTCAGAGCATTGATGCGCACCATGGCTGGCTCCCACACAAAGGCATGGAAGTTGTCGGCGATGTCCTCATTGTTGATGTCCACCCCATACCACATGCCCCCCTGAAAGAAAGGAGAGGCACCATGGCAAATTTCTTCCTGCACACCTTCCAAAGGACTCCAGGACCCTGATTTGACAGCACTTTCTCAAGGGAAATGGCACGACACATGCAGTGCACCTTTCCCTACTTGACCGCAGCCAACACTGGCTTCCAACTCTGGGCATGCTGACCACAAGTACCCATGCCCTCCAGGAAGCTGCTGAAGAGTTGCCCATTGTACCTGGTAGTGACTGTAGTTCTGGTAGGCACAGCACATACCTAAGAGCCTACCTCACACCCACCCAATCCCTGAATTCCAGAGAGCATGGAACTACCTGTGCATGTCGAGCCCGTAGCTTGTTGAGGATGTTTGTGGCATCAAAGCCAGCGTTGTCACATAGCTGTCGTGGAATAATCTCCAGGGCCTTGGCATATGCCCCAATCAATAGCTGCTGTTTCCCTGGAATGGTCCTTGAGTAATCCCGAAGGTATTTGGAAAGCTCCATCTCGATAGCTCCACCACCAGCCACCACGGAGTCATTCTACAGAAACCAAACACATCTCAATGCAGTGGCCCAGCTCAAGGCTTCAAGTTGGGTCACAAAGCAAATCTTTCAGCCCCGAAAAGTGAACATTAACTTGTTCTGTCGCCCTTCCCAAGCCTCAGGAACCTAAACAAGTGCATGAAGCACATGCCAGCTTCAACCCTAAGTACTTTAAGGTCATTGTCAAGGTCAGCCATTTCTTGGGGCTGGTGACTTAAGGAGGACAGCTAAATATTAGATCGGCCCAGTTTGTTGCCTATGTGAGGCTGAAGTTTCTTCATGATTTTGGGGGTGAATGAAGACCTACTCTGGTTTACAGGAAGAAATCAAAGCCCAACATCCCACCAAGGAAAGGAAAGGTTACATCAAATCCAATCTTACTACGATTAGAGCTGGTTAGGGGACTATAAAGGCAAGAGTCTATCATCCCAGTACCTTGATAGCCCTCCTCACAATCATGATGGCATCATGTAGGGACCTCTCTGTCTCCTCCATAAACTGCTCAGCGCCACCACGGAGGATGATGGTACATGTCTTGGCCTTAGGGCAGCCAGTGAAGAAGTTGTACCTATGTCCAGGACACAATGGTGCACACATGAATTGCCACCATCTTGCCATCTGAGCTCCCTGCCAAGCCTTCCCAAGAGTCAGAGAAACAAGTTCTTGTTCACTCAGGCAGAGTAAACAAGAGTTTTCCAGGCAGGACTGCTGTGGTAGCACCGAAGCATCAAAGCTTGTGGAATCAGACCCAAGATCCAACTAGAACATCTCCCCTTCTGTAACAGTGTACCTGACCACACCCCAACAATAGCACCCTGAAATAGGAAAAGTTACAAGTTCACACCACACCCAAAACAACCAAAAAAAGTTTGGAAAGACACAACAAGCAGTTCTTGGGAACTGAAACTGTAGGCTCACCTCTCTCCTCCAATTTGGGTCTCTTCAAACACCTGGCAGTGGCCCAGCACATCTGGATTCAGAGCATTCACACTGGTCTGGATTGAGCCTCCACAAGCCTGAGGAACAGGGAAAACATCAAAGAAGCCAGCTGGCCTCTAGCCACCCAGTTTCCAAGCTGAATCTGCCACAGAACCTTGGAGCCCTCTGCATAAGATAGCCCACCTTTACCTTGACCTCTAGATAATGTCTACTACCCCTTGAAAAGATGAAAATCAAAACAGAACGAACATACAAAGGCCAAAGGGTCTTGTTCAAAGGAGACAGGGACCTGATGTCTATTGCTCTGGGTCCAGCAACTCTACTCAGGAGCAGTTCATAGACTTCAGGGTGAAACCAAAAAGGAAAGCTCTGGCTGGAAGCAATACTCATTGAGCCTAACCTGCTGACCAGTGCTGGTAGTTGTGTGCCACTCTCTTCTTGACCTGTCTGGGTCAGTGAATTCAAAGGAGTTTCTATTACTGGGCATATAGACACTGGGTTGGAACATTTCTTGACAGAGTTAACATAGGGACAACCTGATAAGTCTAGTCCATTACATCAGGGACAGAGGAAAAAGTTCAGGGCCATGAAGGATAAGCAGCTGCTCATGAAGGTTTCTTACCATCATTGTCCTCTTCAGATCTTCCTCGGGCACTCGGCCAGCACAGAACATGTCTCTATCTGCAAAGTACTGGGTGGCCACATCCCCAATAGGGAGTTTAGACAAGATGACTTTGGCTCCAGACTGGTGGATCTTCTCTAACTTGTCATAGAGAATGTTCCACTCGGCATCAACAATTGCCTGGTAATCCTAGAGACCCACCAAAAAATGAGGGTGGTTGGAATGGAGGTGGATGTATATGAGACAGGCTAACCAACCCCTCCCTTGAACAAAAACATGCTGATTTATCTGAGAATGGGCTAATAGTCCTACCTCCACTGTGTGGACTCTGATTTCAGCATTATCTTTCTCTGCTTTCAGCTCAAGCTCAACATTTAAGAGGGCAATCTTGGGGTTCTTATACTTCTTGGGCTGCATTTCAAACCCAGCATAAGAGAAAGTCTTCTTGAACGCAACACCAGCCACCAGCTGAGACTCCTGGTTAAAGCAGACACATCAATAGTTTGGTTACAAACAGAAATCCAATCAGTCCATGAGCCCAAAGGAGTAAACCTCGATTGCCACTACTGTAGGCTTTCTTGTACTTATCACTATCACAAAATCTGGGACAAACCCATCTTTCTTTTGCTAAGTGACACAGAATGCATTTTACTTGCCCCTTTAAGGTGAGATATCATTCAGTTTGTAGAGATGATTGTGGTACAGGGTATCTGGCCTGTCCCCTATAGTTGGCCTCCGAAGTAGCTGCCAGAGGACAACTACATGTGCATAGCTGTGCCAACAAAGGAACAGGCGGGTAGGGGAAAGGCAGACACACTGTGCAACATTTCCACCTCACCCTCAAGTCTCTTTATTGTTTACACACATACAGCATAGCCACTGGAACCTGGATGTTTCGTCGGTAGCTGTCCCTGTGGCTCTTCACCCATCAACCCCTCCACTTGTTCAAATTGTACATAACTTCCAGCAACCAGATTTAAATACAAGGCACAACAGAGACTATGTTGCATGTGAGACATGTGACTTAAGTTCTTTCAGCAACCTTTCTTAGCAAATCATTTCCCATGCCATGAGAAAGCCTGCCAGCTTACTAACTGCCACAGTGGATCAATGAGCAGTGTGTGTTCCCCAAACCTATACAGTCACATCCATAACCTCAAGTGGCACTGATTCATGATGGTGAGCAGAAATTTGTCAAAGAGTAAAAGAGAGAGAGGTGGTCCAAAGAAGTGGAAATAAAATAGTAGGTGCATGCATGCACACACTGTTGTCTTGTAGACTCAGGGAAAGAAAAACTTGATAAAATAGAGGGCAGGGATCAGAGAGTGAGTGTACAGAAGAAAAAAAGGGGGAAAGGTGGCAGTGACCAGTGTAGAAGGAGGATCTAATGGGCCCTGCTTTGGTCTAGGTGTGCAAGACTCACAGAAATATAAGCATGTCACCCTGCAACACACAGAATGGATCTGAAGGAATCAAACAAGACAGGAGGTGACACTGGTCTAACCACCATGCCCACCAGGCTCTTACATGGCTCTGGAGTCCAAACTCTGGCCCTCAAGCTGATGGGGCAAGTGCTTTATCCACCAAGCCACCTCTCAGGTTTCTATACTTAATTCTTTGAGACACAAACCTAAAGCTCTGCAGTTTGACTAGATGGCTTGCCAGGAGGTTCTGGTATCTTCATGCTGCCTCCAACCCACCCCCAGGAATGCTGGGTATCTTTTGTATGGGTGTTGGGATACTAAGGTTCCTATGCTTGCACCACCAAACCATCTTCTCAACATCTTTAAGTATTTTACAAAAGGCCAAGCACAGTGGTAAAAGCCTGTAATCCCAGCATTCAGGAAGCAGATACTGGAAAATCTTAAGTCTGAGGCTAGCCTGAATTAGAACTGAGACAAAACCAGA
The DNA here is from genome assembly GCA_019843965.1 of Rhynchomys soricoides. NCBI lineage: Eukaryota > Metazoa > Chordata > Mammalia > Rodentia > Muridae > Rhynchomys > Rhynchomys soricoides. The sequence continues at coordinate 306,402 of JADRCH010000350.1, read as the reverse complement.
GCTTTTCGTGAATTTAATGAAATGTTAAGCACTCTGGGGAAAATTCAAGTGTGCCAGTTAAACTATTAGTTCTAAGACCTGGGCACCCTGCAGCGTTAGAGCACCTGTGTGGCATATGTACAGTCTTGTTCACTCTCCTCCACCCAGAAGATATGATGAGTTTTCCTATACAAATGGCTCCCAACTGTCAGAAATCTTAAGAGTACAGCAGGCCATCGATGAAAACAGCACAGATAAACGAATGTCAAAGAATGTTTTTAGATAGCTGTTAAAAACCAATCACAGCTATGCCATCTAATACATGTTAGTATTTAAATAAAAACAAATTCAATGTAAAATTCAGCTTGTTGCATTAGCTGGTCTTTTCCGTGCTTACACATGGAAAGGGCACAGGACGTCCTGGACAGTATCAAGTAAGGGATAACAAATGCTCATACAGACCAACTGCTACAATAGTGCTATATGCACAAAACCATGGTACGGAATACCAGCACGCACCAGAAGCAACCACTGGTCTTAAAATAGCATGCACACACGTGCACTGTGTATATAAATTCTAGGTTACACTATGTAAACTGTTAACAGTGGCTCCATAAAGGACAGAAGTAGTTATGCAACAATTAACTCTGAGTGCGAACTATATATCATCTATCCAAAAGAAATTAATAGTTTGACAGTACCCCTTGGAGAGTGAACTGCCAAATACCGCCACTATATCTTTGGAGAATTCACAAGTAATTTATCTTGACTAATCCTTCTATAGACCTTGACACTGACATAACGAAACAAGATTCTGAACTGGCACAAGTCCACTTTCCCATGGGCAAAGTGGTCACATCTACTTTCCTGCCTCAGCTGCAGTCTCCCTATACCCATATTGTGGACCCTGCTCCCTCATGCAGCTGTCTGCTGTCTAGGGAGGCCATAAGAGGCTCACCTCCAGAGCTCCACCCTGCACCTTCTTGATGCCAATCATTTTAAGCTGCAGCAACTCGTCAAGCATCATCACAGCATCAACCACCATCTTGGCGAAGAAGACCTTCTGCTGGGAGATCAGCTTAGAGCTCAGGGCTGTCATTGCACACTTCTCTAGCATCTTCCTCTGTTCCCTGCAGCACAGGGAAGAACTGGCATTGAGCTTCTTACCTGATTCTACTACAGTGTGGGAGTGGTGCATTCCATCCAATACTCTTTACACAGTAAACATTACTCTGTGTGGCAGACAATTCACATTTGATACAAGCAGCATCAACCCGTCATTTAAGTAAAAATCTACCTTAGCAGCTATACACATCACCCCATTATTCTTCCTTTAACCAAAATTTACCAGCCACCCCTCTTCACCTTCATTAGGCTTCATCATCAGTGACAGACAGCAGATGTAGTCATTCCCCACCCCCACCCCAGTGCTGGCTTTAGGACAGTCTATAGCCTCTTTCATGTTTTACAGCAAAGGGTCTGTCAAGAACTAAAAGGCCCCTTTCCTATACAGAGGCTGCCAACTTGCTTATTTGGCCACAACACCCTATTTGGCCTCAAGTATCAAGGCTCTGACACAGCCCACTGGAAACTTACACTTTATCTTGCTTCTTCACAGTCACAGCTATCTCTTTGATTTTGTTAACAGCCTGCCAAAAACACAAGTTGAATGAGTCTCACGCTAAATACAGAATGGTGAAGTTGATCCAGCTACTGCTAAGGTCTTAAGCACATCTCCTGGGCCTGTAGCTGCTTAAGAAAATGTAAATGCCTGCCGCTTGGAAAACTCAGTGTTCTGAAGAATCAATCATCAAGCACTTCCAGGACTTAGCTCTAGACTGCCAAATAAAAACACAGAGCAATGCTTAACAGCTACTGAAGGGTAGAACAGGGAGATGCTGGAAATGCCCACATACTCTGTCTCCCCTCCATACCCCAGGAAAGGCATTATTCTCTCTAACAGAAGAAGGTCCTTAGGTGTAGATCAAATGAAATGATGTAGCCATACCAATTGGGTGGCTGTGCGGAAAGCTCGGATGATGATCTGAGGGTGTAAACCTTCCTCCACGTAGGGCTTCACCTGCTTCAGAAACTCCGCAGCCAGCAGGGTCACTGAGGTGGTGCCATCACCAACCTGGAAGAGGATGGCAAGAATACATACATGCTTTCTGGTATTCAGGGAATGAAGCACTGCCTTTTTAGGCAATCTACCAATTTAAAGTGGACAATGTTTAAATGGGTGTCAAGCTCTTTTTCCAGAAACCCATAAATTTTGCAACAAATGGAAAGGTGAAAGCATCCAGGGAATCAACCCTTCTCAAACGCCTTGAGGCACAAGATTAATTCTTCAGACACCACCGTTCTCCAGAGGGCCCAGGGACAATCACTCTTAGGATACAAACTTAGGGTCACTATTGCTTCAATGAAACACCATGACCAAAGAAACTTGAGGAGGAAAGACGTTAATTGGCTTATACTTCCATATCACAGTACATCATCAAAGGAAGTCAGGACAAGAACTTAAGCAGGGCAGGGACCTGGAAGCAGGAGCTGATGCAGAAACCATAGAGCCATGCTGCTTACCAGCTTGCTCCCCATGGCTTGCTCAGCCTGCTGTCTTATAGAACCCAGGACCATATGCAAAGAGGTGGTACCACCCACATGAGCTGGCCCTCCCACATCAATCACTAAGAAATGCCCTACAGGCCTGCTTAAGCCTGATATTATTGAGGCATTTTCTCAGTTAAAAGCTTCTCTCCAATGACTCTAAGCTTGTGTCAAGTGACATAACTAGTCAATGTACTTTATATAGTATACAAAATTAGTAAGAAAAGTTCCATGCTCATATGACAACTATACAATAACAAGAAGAAAGATAAACATTACTTAGGAAGTTTTTAATTTTAAAAAGCTGGGTGGTAGCAGTGTCCACCTTTAATCCCAGCACTTGGGAGACAGGGGCAGACAGAGCTCTGTAAATTCAAGGCCAGCCTGGTCTACATAGACAACTTTAGGATAGCTGAACTACAGAAGGACCCCGCCCCCACCCTCCAAAAATTTTTTAAGTATGAAATATTTACACAATTATAATTTTAGACCTAAATAATAATAATAATAAAAAAACTTCAGTTAAAAGAAGAGAGAGGGAGCAAAGTAAACATGTATTCAAGCCTCCACTTAAGATTCTGTTTCTTTCTTACCTCAGCATCTTGGGATTTGGCAATGTCTACTAAAGTCTTCGCTGCAGGATGGACAACATCGAGGAGTTTCAGAATTGTGGCCCCATCATTAGAAATTGTTGCTTTGCCTTAGAGAGAAAGATAGTAACATTTAAAGCCCTTCTTTCTTAAAAATTTATATGTAAGTACTCTGTTGCTTTCACTGTCTTCACACACACCAGAAGAGGGCATCTGATTTCATTACAGATAGTTGTGAGCCACCATGAATTGAACTCAGAACTTGTGGAAGAGCAACCAGTGCTCTTAACTGCTGGAGCCAATTCTCCAGCCCCTGCCCCCCTTTCTTAATTCTATTTACTGGACCTGGACTCCATATACACTTTTTCTTGTGATTGGGTTACACATAAGCTTTTAAGTAATATGGCTCTTGACTTTGAGTACAGGTTAACTGAACATAGAGAAATGTTTTAAATAGCCAAGCATGGGGGTTACACAATAGTAATCCTGGCACCCAGGCGGCTAAACAAGAACATCTTCAGTTTAAGGCTAGCCCAGGCTATACTATCTCAAAATAAGAACTGACATCCTAGTATCTCTGACATAGGTGCTAGGAACTGATCTTGGTCACATGAAAGCAGCAAGCTTTCCTAACCACTGATGCGTGTGTCTCTCTCTCTCTCTCTCTCTCTCTCTCTCTCTCTCGCCTGTTTGTTCTATTTATGCTCTGGGCCACTTTACTAGAAGGCAACAGACTCCTTAGCCCAGTTTCCCCCATAGATCCCAACAGGGTTCTGCATTGTATTTACTTTCAAAATGATTAATCCCTTAGGAGATCCTACAAGCAATGGGATTTTTGATGGCAACCTTGAGCCCCACGTACTCCCTAGGTACCTATTCTCCTATACAAAGCCCTGAGGAACCATGAAGACTTACCTCGGCCATCCACAATAAGTTTGTCCATGCCACGGGGACCCAGGGTGGTTCTTACAGCCTCAGCAATCACTTGGCAGGCACTGATGTTACTCACGAGCTGAGGGATGCCTTGGGAGCTATCAGTACCCTCTTTCAACAGGATGACTGGTGTGGGCTGGAGAAGAGAGAGCAATTGGCTGCTTTTAATCATCTGCTACTTGAGACTCAGAACAGTGGGTAGCGAGGATGGTCCCAATACCACCATGGCTGAGATATCCACACTCTTAAAGCACATCCCCCTGCTACCCAGACTGATTCCCCAACCACTCTAAGATGCCTTCATGTGACTCAATCCTAGTCACCACCTCAGACAAGTTGTTGTCTTTCTCTCCTTTAGCATTGGCTCAGAAGAGTCCCCATCCCTGCAGGGGCTTTCTTTGTACCACCACTCTAGAACTATGAGAAGTAGAAATGCTGCTTGTTTAAAGGCCTGCTCGGAGACTGCACTGGTTAGTTCTCTGTCAACCTAATGCAACCAGGATCATCTGGGAAGGAACAGCAACTGAGAAAAATGCCACCATCAAACTGGCCTATGGACACAAATAAAGAGATATTTTCTTGATTAATGATTGATGTTGGAGGGCCCAGCTCACTGGGAGCAGTACCAGGTGATGCTGCATTGTGTAAGAAAGGAGACTGAAGAGGCTGGAGAGATGGCTCAGTGGTTAAGACCACTGGTTGCTCTTTCAGGTCAAGGGTTCAATTCCCAGCACCCACATGGGGACTCTCAACTATCTATACCTGCATGGGAGCCAATTCCCTCTTCTAGTGTGAAGACAGACATGCAGACAAAACACTCACATACATGATATAAATAAATAAGTAAATAAATACATCTTAAAAAAATAAATAAATAAAAAGAGGCTGAGCCAGGTTGTGGTGTTACAAGCCTTTAATCCTAACATTCGAGAGGCAGAGGCATGTGGTCTACAGAGTGAGTTCTGGGACAGAGAAACCCTGTCTCCAAGAACAAAAGCAAACAAACAAGAAAGGAAGGTAGGTAGGTAAGAAAGACAGTCTGGAGTGTTCCTCAAGCCTTCTGTTTCAGGTCCTGTAATGTACACTACCCTTCATGGTGGACTATAGTAAGCTGGAAGAATAAACCCTGCTCTTCCCAAGTTGCTTTGGTCAGTGTGGTGGTCTGAATGAGAATGGCCCCCATGGGCTCATGTTTGAACGCTTGGTCCTCAGTTAATGGAACTGTTTAGGAAGGGTTAGGAGGTGTGTGTCACTGGCTTTAAGGTTTCAAAAGTCCACACCAGGCCCAGGCTGTCTGTTGCCTATGGATCTGCATGTAGCTCTCAGCTACTTCTCCAGTGCCCTGCCCGCCTGCCAGGTGCTGCCACTCCTCACCATGATAATGAACTGACCCTCTAAAACTATAAGCAAGCCCCCAATTAAATGTTTTCTTCTATAAATTACCTTTGCCATCATGCCTTTTCATAGCAACAGAACAGTAACTAAAACAATCCCAGTGTTTAATCATAGCAACAGAAACTTAACCAGGATAGGTATCTTTCCTCCAGTGTTCAGGAACTAGCAGACAGCAGCTGGCAAACCAGAGCTCCCTATATACCTAACCCGAGCCTTCTCGAATAAATGGTCATCTTTTCAGTATTGGACTAACTCGGCATGTCAAGCAGAAATAAGTAGGGGGACATATCTCAGCATATTTATGGTTGCTGATTTGTTAGAAGCTATAATTGCAATTTACTTTTTATTATGCAGTGCAATAAAGACGTTTAAAGCCATTGTTCCCTTGCTCACTCCTCTCAAATGCCTCTAGCTTGTGTCAAGCTGATATAAAACTGGCCAGGACAATTGTAGATGCTAACTGCATATTACAGCACTCTAAGCTAGCAAGGGTAAAACCTCTCAGCAGAGCTGCAAGTGGTCAGTAAGTCCCCCAGCACCAATAAGGAAAGCCAAGCCAAGTGTGAAAAAGCATCACATAAGATATGCCTTTGTACATAGGCAGCAGACACCCAAGGGGCCTAGATAACAGTTTCCAGGCAAAAAGATGACCTGTCAACCAACTGGCTCAAAGTAGTGCCTAAGATGAGAAACTGAACAAAAGAAAAGAGGGGCACTGGTCAGAAAAATATCCCATAGAAGATGTCTGGGCAGCATGGTGGACTTGAGCAATTGAGGAGTGCACATACTTTCTATCATGAGCTATGGAAAGTCACTATATTAAAACATGCTCAGACTGAGTGTTCCAAGTCCAATACGACCACTGTCATGAAGCAGTAGTAGCTGCCTTTGCTTAGAATTACACAGAACAGACCCCGCTCCAGCTGCAAGTCCAACACACCCATGGCCAGTCAACTTACCCTGCCTCTCTGATACCTGTAATAATTTGTTGCACATTGCAGCCTGAGAACTCACTGTCAGAACTACAGTTAGGGGCTTCAGAGAACTGCCCAAGTTTCTACAGTCATGTAGCTTGCCTTCTGGATGTGTCTTTGTGTGAGCAGTATGTGGGCTGGACACAGCAGTAAGGCCTTTGAAGTGAGAAGGACAGGGGCAGAAACTTAAGAGTTTCCACTGTACTGAGAATTCACTTTTCACGGCACCCCATTTCCTATAAGGAGTCATGGATCTTGAAGTACCTAGTTAAGTGCAGACTGCCTTTGTTTTCCTCTCTCTGGCCCATTTTCCTTTCTCCTGTGGTTGAATCATTCTGTGTCTCTGTTCTCCCAAGGAGTCTCATTCTATGCAGACACTGTGCTGGGGGTTGTGATGTCTCTTCCCTGCTTCTCAACTCCAGTGGATGTTAGAGCTGGAAATGACCTTGGTGAGAGTCTCTGCTCCCAGCTTGCTTGCCTGCTTGCTTTCTTTCTTTCTTTCTTTCTTTCTTTAAAAAAGGCTGTTAGATCTATAGAACTGGACTACATTTTCCTTTTTTGGTGAAATAAATGACCTTTCATCTTAAAATAAAAATGTATGATCGTTAAGGAAACATAGAATACTATTCAACTTTTTGTTAGATTATTTCAGAAACCTTTTTTGAACCAACTGCTTATCTGCCAAAATCCTCTGGAGCAGACCATGTTACTGCATTCCAGAACCACTGAAGCAGGGGCTGAACTTCTGGAACAGTCCAAGTGGATTTATATATACCCTAAAGCTTGGAAACACTACAGGTTATATGTGCAAAACCAAAAGGCCCACAACTGAATTTAGGCTGGTAAATAGTGTACATTTACCAGATCTCACACAAGTTATGAGCATGATTTCAGTGCAATAACTGACAGGAATAAGTGATCCAATAAGGCACAGTTGTGGGCAAAAAGACATTAATTACTTATAGTTAAAGGAATTAAAAGCATTGGCTTCTCTTCTAGAAGACTAGGGTTTGAATCCCAGTACCCAGCTCACAACCACCTTTAACTCCTCTAGACTCCACAGGCACCCAAATACACAACTGATACACAGACCTACAGGCAGCCAAAACATCTATACAACTGAAATAAAATTAAAAAAAGAACATTGTCCTAAACAAGACATCAGCGGTCCAATGAGATAAGAATTAAAACACACTTAGCACCGCACACCATACCTTAACTTGGTTAGGGTGCCACTGTCCTTTACTGAATGAAAAACTACCAGGGTGCTGGCCTCAAATTGTATGAAGAAGTCACAGTATCTACAGGTATAAGCCAATAAAGACCTATTTGGTTTTTTCAAAGAAAAATGACCAGTTGTAGGCAAACAGGCTTTCAAATCAAAGATATATTAAAAGTGGTAGTAAATGAAGTTGTACTGGTCTAAGAAAAGGTATCAAGGGTGTAATGTGAAAATAGATTTGAAGCTGGAGAAACAGCTCAGCGGTTAAGAGGGCTTCCTGCTCTCTCTGAGGACAAAGTTTGGTTCGGAATACCACAGCTATCTATAACTCCATCTCCAAGACCTAATTCACTGTCCTTTTCTGGCCTCTACACATGTCCACATTAATACATACATGTACACACACACACATACACAAAACTAAAGAAACAAAAGATTTGAATATGTTGAAGAGCATGCATGTCTACTAAGACTCATTATGTATAAAAGATTAGGCTATAAGGTCTTGGAGAATATTAGCAGAGAGAAAAAAATAGACAAAGGGATGGATATGTATGCTTCCTAGGTCCAGTCAGGAACACTAGACAATCCCAATTCTATAGCTTATTACTTATTACAGGCAAAGTTACCACAAAATAATAATAATAATAATAATAATAATAATAATAATAATAATAATAA